>CAJNOP010000016.1:2761904-3098037 GCA_905250075.1 Rotaria sp. Silwood1 | reverse complement strand
TTGTGATCTATAAAGCTTAACAATTAAATCTGTAGATCTCAATCAATTGAAAATATTAATATGCAAAAGTCATCCAAATGTTGTGTTTTCTAATAATCTTGAAAAGCAGTTTTGTTATATATTTTCCATGGTTAATATTAAGCAAGAGAAACATTCATGTTTCTTCAATGATACAGATTTTCTGTTACAACTGTCTGGTAATGTAATCCATTAGATGTTTAGTCATTCTATCATTGGTTACACGAATATATAATCTAGTTTATTGATTTGTAATGCTACTATTTTGTTGATTATCTATAATGAATATATCATCAGTCGATGACATCTAACATCCTTTTCAAATTTCTATAGAACAGTGTATTGGAGTTGTTAACGAATATGACCTCTTTTTGCGTATGTATGTATATGTTAAATAATACCAATACAACTTGACTATATAAGGAAAACAGCAACTAAAAAAGATGAGTGCAAAAACAAAACTATAATAGGTTCTTAGTAAATATGCGTCGTAACGAAATGTAGGAGCAATTGTTTTCGTCACTTCTTTTATTAATCATATGTCCTTCCTCCACAACAGCCTACTAATTGTCATCAAAAGAAATACTGATTAACTGTAGGCATACTATGCTAAACATAGAAAATAAACTATGTTTTATTTGTTTGACATAATATGTCGTAGCAATCTCAAGTGATGACAAGTTATTTGAAGACAAAATATTGATTTTATCGTTCGAATATAAAAAAATAAATAGATAAAAGAAAAAGTTATTGATGAGATCAAATAAATTAGAAATGGTATTTAAAAAAACGACGAATAAGCTTAATTCTCTTTCGCTATCTTTCTCTATTAATTCAACAATTACTTTATAAGTTTGGCAGAATAATATCAGTTGTCTTCTATTGTTGGTTTTTTTTTCATGTCATTTTTGATGTAGGGCTTCTTGTCACAAGTTATGTTGATAGATTTTTTTGCTTTGCTTCTCCTATCAACACCACAAGTTCTTTCGCTCCGCCATCTACGAGACCCATCGACAAAATATTGACGGATAGAGTACGGGGCAAAAGATAGAAAAATACGATGAAATAAATAGTTGTCTCTTGTGTTATACATCTGTGAGAAATATATCAGAAATAACAGAAATGGAATCCGATTTGACTAAACGTCGACCTTCATTAATTCCTGGATGTTTACCTGGTTTACCTGCTGGATGGACACCACTAATAGATTCAGTTCAAGAAAATGTAAATGATGATGATCAATATTTTAAAAAATCGTTTACGCCTATTGGACTTTCTCATTTACCATCAATTACAAGTTATGAAACAAAACCATATTTAACAATAAAAAAATTTTATCTAAAGGATCATCCACCAATGTCAATGGCACATACACATGGTATATGTGTTTTAAATACCGAAGCCGAAGAAATCATAGCTTGTGATCATTATAATAATCGTTTACTTATGTTTGATTCAAACAAAGATGGACGTTTATTAGAAATATTTCGTGGTGATATGGCAACACCGGAATGTGTTACACCACGACCACATTATCAACATCAAATTTATATAACAAAAGCACATTCAATTTCGTTATATGATTTAGAAAAAAAACATTTCATACAAAAATTAGGTACTGAAGAAAGTGGTCATGCTAATAATCGATTCAATTCACCTTGTGGTATTGTTGTTGATCCAGCTAACGGGTAAATTCATATTGTGCAAGACAAATATAATATTCTATTGTTTATTTGTTTGTTTTCTTATTTCTTCCCAGAGAAATTTATATGTGCGATACATGGAATCATCGAATTTGTGTTTTTTCACCAGATTTTCGTTATATTAATCGGCGTTGGTATTTAACACGATGGCAACAAGCACATCATAAAATAAAACCAAATTTTCTTGCTATTAATCGAAGTAATGAATGTGTTGTTACATGTGATGATGCACCAAATTATCGTGGTGCTGTTTATGTTTTTGATAAAATGGGTTATATCAAGAAAATATATGATCATGAGTCGCGTAATAAACCTCCGAATGCTGAAGCAAAATTAAATATTCCACATGGAATATTAGTTGATGATGAAGGTAATTGGTTAACATTATGTTATTCAGATCCTGAATCATGTTGGATTGAAAGAAGATATAAACCACATCAACATGAAGACCATGAAATTATAACATATTGGCAAAATAAAGAATTAAAAGGTCCTAGTGCATTAGCTATTAAACGTAATCAAACATTAGTTGTTGGTGATCGAGATGAAAATGCAATTTGTTTTTTTAAACAAATTCAAACCAAGTGAAACGATCGATTTAAAATGCAAAAAAACAAGATTGATAAACATATCAAAAGGTTTTTTTTTCGTTGCTATGTATATCCATATATGTATTTCTTGTGAAGCATTTCTCAAATAATTAGCAGTCTTCTTTTTTGTCGCTTATTTTTCTAATCTTCTTCATTTACCAATTTTCTGGTCGAGAAGTTCTCTATGTAATCAAAAGCATCGCACTATTTGGTTGAATAAATATTTTTGCATACCAGCACTACTGATTCTTTAACAAGAAGAACATAAAACAAACATTGTGCAATATATTACTTTTCCTTTGCCAAACATTTTATAATGATTCCCAAACAATAATATAATTAGATTAATGTAGTTTCTGTTGGTATCATATATATTAGTTTTCTAATGTCTGTATGAAACCACATCGATGAAAGATAATAGATTCATGTTACAAGGAGTTCTTCTGGTATTTACTATGTAGAAATGAGATCGGTTCGTATTTTCTGAGATTCATATAAAAACAAAACTTGTAATAAACTAAAAGATATATATATAAGAATATCAGTTTTAGATCGGATTGATTCGAATTTTTTCTATGGAACAGAATTAATACCATCTCTGATACTATACGCAAAGCAAATCTTCTACAATTAGCATGATAGATATAATAAATAAATCATATTCTATTTATTTACTTGAATTTTTTGATTGAATGATTAGCTGAATGGCTCAACCGACTTATAGGAAGTGCCTGAAAAGCTCCAAAACAGTTTTGTTTTGAATTCATTGTTCTACCATTTGATAAAATGATACTCTCTAACACTTTGATATATTATTGTATTAAATAAATACAAAGTTAAATGTTAGGAATATTGCATTAACATTTATTAATCCTAATGATAACACTTTAGACATGAGTATTAAAATTAATCTTAATCTTTTTGGTATTATTTATGTTAGATTTGATAAATACCAGGCTGTTGTTACTAAATAAACATTATTTCAAATGCTAATACATAGATTACTGACGACTAGATCTCGGACACTCTAAGTTCAGAAGTTCTCAAAGCTGAATAGAATTGTTCTATCTTGGAAGTTGTAATGCCGAATATAAATAACCTTTGCTCTACTTTTTGGAGTGACACATCTTATTAGAAAGACATTTGCTGTGTTGTTGCAAATGGTATTCTAGGGTATAAAAAACTTTTTGTTCTGTTACCGAGAACTTTAAAGCACAAACTCTTAGAAGTATATAATTGCAGATAAAACATGTTTTCGAATTAAAACTAATGAAAGTAATACCGTAGCATTATGCTTAATTTTAAAACTAATGTTGATTTGACACTTCTCTTTTGAGGTAGATAGTTTTTACTAGATATGAGAAAGTGTTCTTAGAGTATCATGCACTATTTCATCAATTTTCTAATAACTTACATTAAGAAAGTTTTATATAAAAACGCTGAAAAAAAAGATTATTTCCAGTGTTACTTTGGTAAACATATGCCAAATAAAATTTTTCTTAATGGATAGAGTTTTATTCTTATATGTATCAATGGATGAGTTTAACTGGTAAACGATATGTCAAATTTATTCGAACTATCGTAGTGAAATAAAAAGCTAAAAGAAATTAGATGATTTTAGAAGTATCATTTCATGAGATGATCAAGATTCTAAGAAAAGGATGTACGTGATCTTTGAATGCCAAAAAATATGGTTTTATCATATAAATAAAGCAAAGGTTTTGTGTTGTAAAATTAGTTGACGTTTGACCTATAGAAAACATATGGAGTGAATTAAATACGTATTATTAGGGCATAAGTACAATGATATTTAGGTTGTGGGCGAATGAAACATGTTCATCCATCTACATCGCAAAATGTGAAGGTCAAAATAGCTTGAAAAACATAAAAGTATGAGAGGATAAATTTGAGTTCTCGTGAATCTTTCATACTTCATGTTTTAATTTCAACACAATTGCTCCTCATGATGATTCATAATTATTTTTCTATTTGTTTTTTTTTGTAAAAATCTGAATGATATTTACAATAGTTTTATACGAAAACATGAATAATATTGAATTTTCTCATACTATAATCAGAATATTATTTATATAAATTATATCAAAAGTGATAAACTGATCAGTTGTGTTCATAACACAATGCTTGGCAAACAGGAAATCAAGTCAATGTAAGAATATCATGTTAATGATTGGTGTAAATACACTGTGTTGTTGTTAGAAAATAACACGTTTTTTTTTATAGAAAAAAGCTGTATAATGTGTAAGTATTTATTTAACTTTCCAAAATCAAATAAGAACTTCTATCTTGAATGATGAAATTTTAGAAAATACTAACTAAAAAAAAGAATATTTGAAGTTCTGAACTTATTATAATTTCTGCCATTGTATTCAAAAGTAGTTGGAACCAATATATTGAAATTTCAGCAATTATGGAAGTTTCAATTATTTCTCTAACTTTAATGTAGATAGATAAATACATAAATCTCTACAAAACGTAGAGTCTACTCCCGCCCTAAGTGAAAAAAATTTTCCGTAATATGATTCATTATGTGGAATTTTGTTAGCTATCGAAATTTCTGGAAATTCTTTCAGTTTTAAGAATGGGCTTCTCATTTCCAATAGATCGGTATTTTCATTGATTCACATTCATGTTAAAGAAATTTTTCAAACTATTAGAATTTCATGATAATGACCGAAACTTTTTCGACACCTGATGGAAAATTTCTTTTTATTTTTCAGTATTTTTTTCGAATTTCACTGTAAATTTCATTCTCACTTACTACTAATTACTATGAATTCGATGATGTTTTTTCACTGGCTAAAGCCTGCCGAGTTGGTTCCGAAGTCAGTACGATTCGGATCCCAAAGTATTGGACATAACGGTAGTGTTATACGGAAACAATTTTCTAGATTTTCAGTACTGTTGTTATGAAATGAACAAGTTTCATTTCGTGATATTTCTATCTCAGTGCATCGTTCTTTCACAGTGCGTTCACTTTTTTTTTTTTTTATTATGCGAAATTAAACCCTCTGACCATGTTGGTCCTAAAGGGACAGTGTAGCTTACAATTAACAAGTTACACAAAGAGAGAGAAAAGCAAGCATAAGCATAGCGGAACAAAGCAAGGAATATAATGCATGTTTTATATGGCCATTCAACGAAACATTGAAACACGACCTTCCAACGTGCACATACATTCCACCGAGATAATATATGATGTGTCTAAACAGATTGTTTTTGGACGATAAGATCAAAGCCAATAAGTTTGTACAATATATTTTTAAGACCGTGTGCTTGTTCGGGGAGGAGGAATCGAACCTCGTACGCTCTAGTTCCGAGTCAGAGACGTACCCCATTCAGCTAGGGCTCCCCGAGTGCGTTCACTTTTTCTTTTCGTTCTTCTCATATGGATTTTTCCCTTCCTATTCTGTGTTATCATATATTGAAATTTCTCTTTTGTATTCTTCTTGTAATTTGGATTTTTCCTATATTGGTCATCATCATGGATATTTTCATCGCGTCCACCTATATATAGAATGTGACTTCATAATAAAAGACATTACGAACAGGCATTCATCACTTCCAAGTTCTCATAGTCCTAATACTCTCGGAGTTCCTATTAGTATTTGATTTTCCGTGTTTGAGAAAAACTATCATAATGAGTCACTAGTTTCTGTCAACGTCGCACTTTGCACAATATTCAATGGTCTTCAATTAAAAATAAAATTATCGCTGTAAGTGTATTTTAGCAAAATAAATTCATTATTATTTATAAATCAAAATTTATCAACATTAAGTTAAAATAACTAGTGTCTTCTTTAATTGAGTTATGGACAAGAAGAAAAGGCTAGCACATCAATAATACCGAGGAAAAAGCGAAAACATTCAAGTGCAGAAGATAATTATGTTATATCATAAAACAACCTGAAAAATACTCCTTTTAAAGATGATAATCACAATAAAAAATTATAGTTATGACAATTGAATTATATTCTAGTGAATAATGAATGACTTTGTCTAATTTTTGTTGCAAGGTGCTTTTTTTATGGTCTTTTTATAATTAATTAGTAGTGCGAAAGTTTTCGAGAGAATGCCAAAGTTTATTTCTCAACCATGTAACATCGTACTGATTTCGATATATTTTTTTTCGAAAGAGCAAAGTTCGGAGAATATATCCTTAAATGAAAACAAAACAACACGATTTTCAGAAATGCGCATTTTTAATATCGTTTTTTAAAGACACTATTCGATTCCAATTGGAAAATTTTTATTAAGAGTATTAAAGTACGGCTTGACAGGTTGAGACCTGAATTGCAAAGCTTTGCATTCGATAGGCTAAGTCACTAGCACGGACTAATGTCCAGAATCGTTTAATCATTTTTGTGTTAGGGCCCTTCATTTCCGACATTATTAGAAATATCTGTAAAGTGTATTAGTAACTATTGAATTTTCAGAGAAATTAATTTCTCATCTAGTGGTGAGCTGTAGAAAATATGCTACATAGGAAATTTTTTTTAGTTTTGGAAATTCTTGTTTTTCAGAAATCTAAATATACATCTTGCTAAAACAAGTGTATGGAGTTTTAGTGTTTTCAAATAACGCAAATTTTCATGGTCACCTGTGTTATGAAAATAACTTCGGTGACTTTATTAATCATTCGTACTGTTGATAACATATGTTATTTTATCTTATGTATGGTGCGACCATCTTCCGAAAATATGCAATTGTTTGAAGCATGGCGTGATTCTCTCTTGAGTAGTACACGTATCTTCGTATATATATTTGTCCTGAGAGTTTAGTCTTCTTCAAATATCTTTTTCCTTTCGTTTTCGTTCTTCTGTTACTGTACTTGCATGCCTTGATACTTCTTTTTATAACGTACAACAACCATTGATAAAATTCTGAGGTATGTAAACTAATAAAAATAAAAGATCCCATATAGTACAGAACAGTACATAAACGATGAAAGGCTAAATTCGTTACGAGAATTGTCTCCAAACTTGTAGAAACAACAATTATTAGTATCACAGTTTTTATATAGCTTCTACAACAAATTATTACAGTGTTTTCAATTAGATATGAGCAAAACACTTCTGCTCATCACTATTTCTAAAGCATGATGATACTCACTTTGATATTTAATAATCTATAATTCTTAATGATTATATTGATGATTCTGAGCAGAGTATACTTGAATATTTGATCGAAACGTATTTTACTCTTTTTTTTTCTAACTAAATTTTTTGTTATTATTCATCTAAGGTTCTAATTAACTTTTTTTTTGAACTGTTTCAGACATTATTCGATAGCTATTATTATCTTTGATTCTGCGATATCGCCAATTATTTGAAAAAAATCTTTGAATCATGCTGTATAATGATCAAGTTGATTTCGATTGTGAGGTTATGAAGACAAAATACAATTTTTCACGTATTTATCGTTCAACGTTTCACTTTATAAGTAAGTACCAGAACAAAAT
This sequence comes from Rotaria sp. Silwood1, assembly GCA_905250075.1. Taxonomy (NCBI): domain Eukaryota; kingdom Metazoa; phylum Rotifera; class Eurotatoria; order Philodinida; family Philodinidae; genus Rotaria; species Rotaria sp. Silwood1. The sequence continues at coordinate 3,090,247 of CAJNOP010000016.1, read as the reverse complement.
AGGCTCTTCTTTTATAAATGCCCAGTGAAAAGTTTATTCAAGTCGCATATTATGTACCTTATTCATGAATTTCTCTTGACGATCTATACCAGTGATCTTTGTTTTGGCCACTGTTGTTTTTCCTCGCTTTTTAGAGATATATACCGGATAGAGAGAGATATTGCAGATATCATCTTAGAATATCACCGACAACTTCGATAATGTTACTTGCAACAAAATGCATATTGACTTAATCGTATTTCTTAACCTTGCCACTTCTTATCGAAAATAAAAAAATTATTAATGTTTGAAAACAGTGAAAAAATGGCTATTATCTTTTTACTGTGATTCTTAGTAGCAGTTCATTTAGATGGTCTTTTCTTATCATTATTGTAAGGTATTTTTTTTCTATTATTGTCTTTCTACTCATGCATTCGTTTTTTATTCCTTTCTTTCATTGTTATATTTTTACTATATCACTACATAACTATATATGCATGGTTTGTTGTTTTGGCAATCGCTTGTTCGTACTTTCTTGTTACATTAGCGAACATCAACATTCTCTCTCTCTCGTTTTTTTCTTTTCGTGCCTATCAATAGATGCGATATTTACTTGTCCTTGGGTTTACTCGAAAAATAAATCAATACGTGATATGTATTGTTTATGAAGATTTTGTACGAATTTCGGATCCATTTTCAAGGACCGAAATAATCAACATAGGATTTTCTTTCGTTGCATAGATAGTAGCGACATGGAAATCAATGCCGTTTTTTAGATGGAAACAGGCAACCGTTTATCGTTTCGTTCTTACGCTAATGATTTTGATTGGTGGAAGAAGAACCAGATAAAAAATGAGTCATTTTTTTTGTTGTTAGTTATGTGTAATGTTAGTAATGTTAGTAGAAAAAAAGAAGAAATGAGTGAGTAAGAAAGGAAGAATAATATTTGCCAACTCAGAAAATTTCAATAAAAGTTGTTGCTAGAAAACACATAGAGTCATCCTTATTTCAAAAGTTTCTAAGGACGATTAACGAAACTAGGTTGTGCTCAGAAGTTTCAAATAGGTAGTTTATAGTTTGTACTCTAACATATTATTCATTTCATCATACGTCACAAGAACGGAATATTCGTAAAAGGTAAAAAAATAAAAGAATCGATCGAAGTCAAATAAATAACATTATTTTTTATTTCTCATTGCTTCGGCAGTCTTAGTTACATGAATAGTTGACGTAGGCGCTTTCAAACGAATAGCCCACATATTGCGTTCGTTTTTATTTTTAAACTAAATAGATAAAGAAAGTACGCATACTTCTTTTTTTATATACTTTACTTTTTAATTATTGTCTTAGTGTCATCAGATCAAGATCAAATGACGACGACAACTGTTCGTTTTTATGATTCAACATTTTATACAGTTGCATTAACATCCGTTGCTTATTTATTATTTCAAATATATTCTATACGTCCACATACACATCGACTCATATTATTTATATCATTTATATGTACTTGTCTTAGTTGTGAAACATTTTTTCATATATTTCAACCAAATTCATTAGTTCATTTTTCTAATTTAAATATAACAAATTATTTTTCACCAACAATTATACATTTAACATTATTATTATCAATATCATCATTTTTATGGAATGCAACACAATGTGCTGCATTAGCATCAATACTTCTTCCAACAAATTCAAATGATAAACAACAACAACAACAACCACCAAATTTTGTTTTACGCCGTTGGCTTCGTCATGTATGTGTGGATCATGTATTTGCATTATTACTTGTTCGTTTAGGACGTTTAACTGATGTTGCAACAATAACTGCATTAAGTAATATGGCAAGTATATGTGTTATGACAAGTTGGTGTTCACAAATAGCTGTTTTTCCATGTATGCTTTGTTTTCTTTATTCATTATTTATTGATTCAACCACAACAAATTCGGATAAGAAAAATTCTTCAACTATATTAACAACAAATACAGATGAATTTAATTCTGTTTTACATCGTTTAAAAATTATTAAAATAATGGGTTTAGCTTTATTTGGGTTAAAAATATCAGCTTTATCATTATGTGAAACATTAGCTTTAGGTTTAACGGCAACAATTTGTTTATCGTGTCTTGTTGTTGCACCACCTGGACGTGAAATGTCTAAATATACAAGAATATTTGATATATTTATTGGTAAAATAGTTGATGAAGATAAAGATGAAACAATAACAAATGAAAATGTTAAACAATCAGGCATTGTACAAAAATCAACAATATCAAAAAATGATGGTAAACAAATAACTTATTTTTTGTAAAACATGACCTTAAAGGAGTATTGAAGTATATAGAGTAAGAATCTGCACCCCTACTCTCTCTACAAATCGTATATCAACAATAACTCGTTACAATAGATTAACTAGTTTCTTTTTTTAGTTTTGAAAAATTAAGTAAAAAGAGGGCAAAAAATGTGTTTCAAGATAGACTAAAGAAAAAAATCTTCCTGTGATTAGCAACAGCAGTTGCATCTGTTTCACGTTTTAATCATGCACGAATGAAGTTAACAGCTTGTTTTTTTTTTCTATTATCTAGATTCTCATTCTCATAATACCGTTCATCAACGCTTGATAGCTCGTACAAGTCTTTCGCATTCAACATCGTCACCAGTTATTGAAGTACCTTCAACGAAACCATCTGAATTAAATACAAAGCCAACAAAAGTTATTGATTATTCAACTTTGACTGATGATGAAATTTTAGCAATGATTAAATCTAAAACATTAGCTGCACATAATCTTGAAAGATATTTACCATTATTACGAGCAGTACATATTCGTCGTCTTTTATTAAATGAACAATTAATATCGACAAAAAATACTTTATCATCACTTGATTCATTACCTTATGAACATTATGATTATTCATTAGTTGTTAATCAATGTTGTGAAAATGTTATTGGATATGTTGAAATACCAGTTGGTTATGCTGGTCCATTACGTGTTGATGATAAATATTATTATATACCATTGGCTACAACTGAAGGTAAAATTTTTGTTTTTTTTGTCAAATATTAAATGTCTAAGTTTAAAAGTAACCTATTTTGTTATGTTGTTCTTTTTGTTTTTTTTCCCTAGGTGCACTTGTTGCTAGTACCAATCGTGGTTGTAAAGCTGTAACAATGTCCAATACAGGTATTGAAACAATAATATTTAATGATGGTATGACACGTGGTCCTGTACTTAAATTTAATACTATTCGACAAGCACATGATGCATACGAATGGCTTGAAACAAATTTTGATGAAATAAAACAATGTTTTGATCAAACAAGTTCATATGCACGTTTAACACATATAAAACGAAATTTAGCTGCACATTATTTATTTGTTCGTTTTGTTGCAACAACTGGTGATGCTATGGGTATGAATATGTTATCAAAAGGTGTTGAAGCTGTATTAACACTTATTAAATCAAAATGGTCTGAAACAGTTGATATAATTAGTATCAGTGGAAATTATTGTATAGGTAAATTAAATATATTCAAAGGCGATAATGAGTTTTGTCGATGATTTTTTGACTACAGAAAGAAATATATGTAGGCTTTTAAAGAAAGACTTTCTCTATGTAATAGAATAGTGTATGAATTATCAAGTTCTACTGCATACTTTTGATAGATGGCACTACTTATCAATAGTACGCAGTAGAACTTAGTATTACAGTAGAACTCTTTAAGGCTAACTTTTTCGTGTCCTTAATCTCATTTATTGAAAAATGACTGACTGCACAAAGTGCAACAGCCGGCTCACTACTTTTCATCTACTTTGTTGCCGTAACAAGTTTTTCTTCTTCACACCTAACCCTCATTTTAAAGAAAAAAAGGTTGCCGTGATTGTGAGAAAATGACGAGTACATGGGTGAAATATGTTTTTCAAACATTCGATTCTGATCGAGGGATATAAAAATGTAGAAAACGATAATTAACCACTTAGAGTTTGCTTATATTGGCATACATGCCTCAATCTAAAGAAAATCATTGATATTTGAGATGCTATATGGCTACGATTGACTCAGATTCATTATCTCGTAATTTATCAGCTAACCCAAGACAGTTGAACGTGACCGAAATTTATTATGATTTCTTTTACGGAAGTATAAGATGTAGAAACAACAGATGTCGTATAGGATCACGTTTTGATATTTTTCGGGCGCGTGCAATCAATTCCCTTGTCTGCTCGAGTAGTACTTTAGTCGTTTTTTTCCTGTTATTTATTTGAAGATTAAAATACTTTTTTACAAACAAAAAAAATCTAAAGTCGACGACTTGAATCAATACAAATATTTAAAAAGTTCAGGATAACTATATTGCATAAATTATCAAATAGAGGAACTCCTTCTCTGCAAACTTAAATATATATTCCGTTCCTTAGTCAAAACCTTATCGTTGATTTTTAATTAGAATTAATTTTTTTGTGTTTCTTTTTATAACAGATAAAAAACCATCAGCATTAAATTGGATTGATGGACGAGGAAAATCAGTTGTAGCAGAAGCTGTTATATCACATGAAATACTTGAACAAGTTCTTAAAACCAATGCTAGTCGACTTGTTGAATTAAATCAATCGAAAAATTTACTTGGTTCAATAATGGCTGGTTCTATTGGTGGATTTAATGCACATGCAGCAAATATTGTTGCTGTAAGTTTTAGTAATTTAAAACAATAATAACTAATTATATATTCAATTAGGCTATGTTTATTGCTTGTGGTCAAGATCCAGCTCAAGTTGTATCTAGTAGTAATTGTATGTATATGCAAGATTGATTTAAAAAGAAAAAACAAAAGTTCAACATTACACAACTATTTTAGGTTTAACATGGCTTGAAACAACTGGACCTGACAAACGTGATTTATACATATCATGTACAATGTATTCAGTTGAAGTAGGAACTATTGGTGGTGGTACAAAATTAGCTGCTCAACAAGCTTGTCTAAAAATGCTTGGTATTGATGGTTCCTCAGTACAGATGCCTGGTGATAATGCTTGTCAACTAGCTCGTCTTATATGTTCGACAGTATTAGCTGGTGAACTTTCATTAATGAGCGCATTAGCTACTAATGATCTTGTTCATTCTCATTTACGACTTAATCGTAGTGCAACAGCTCTGAATCAATTCAGATAATATTTATTTGTGTTTCGAAAGACAAATAGAACAGTTTTTTTCATTCTCTGTGTAGTTTTTCTAATGCCCGTGTGTTCTTTCTTTTTTTTGTTGTGTATTAATAAAAGTCAAAAATAAGAAGAAGGGATAAATAAAATGATAACAAAATTTTGAAGATTGAGCTTTTTTGATTATTAACAATAGGTGATTGGAAATTAGATGTGAAAATATTTTCGTGAAAGATGATACAAGTTTCTCTTGTCGATTTTTGACAACGAAAGAAAAAAAAACCAAATATTGGCACTTTGCAATCATACAACAGTTCACATGATTTATTTACAAATGACCTTTAGAATACAGATAAACAAATCTAAAAATAGTCGATTTTGCTCATATCTATTTTTTTCTTCTTTCTCTCTCTTTGTCGTTTTTGCTCGTTAATCTTTGTGATCAATCAGTCAAAGTATTTCATTAAAAACTGTTTTGTTTAATTAATAACAATCGTAGATGTGTCTTGGTATAGGCAGGAAATCTCTCAGAGATGTTATCCTTCAATGTTGTTATGTTTGCTGTTGTGTACTATTTTCTCTCTTTCTCTCTTGCGCTGCATGTAATTCCATTTTTCATCTATTCAAAGATAGTTCTTTTCTGTTCTTCCTTTTTTTCTCTTTGTTTATCCTTGCTATATGTTATTATAGTGTCGAATCACAGCAGTATTTTTCCTAAAATGAAGAGCAATCAATACACATCTATATTTTGTTCTACACGTCTGAATATATCCACAATATGTATTCTACAAATATCTACCACAAAGAGGCGGGAAGCGGTTATCTATCTGTTTTTTTTTCTTCCGGCCGACCGTTGTCATAGCGATATGTATTACCCGATTTGGAATGTATTGATATGCATATTCTATGGAAAAGCAAAAGAAGGAAAGGAAAAAAAAAGAGAACTATTTTGGTATATCTGGATATATTCAAGACGATATCGCGACTGCCGTTCTTTTTGCGGACAATCTCAGTGGAGAAGACATACATATCTTACTATCATCTAAACCGTTATTTTAACGACTAAATATGTGTGACGAAGACGTTGCAGCAATTGTTATCGATAATGGATCGGGTAAGAACATATAATAAAGTTTATTGAATTGATTGAGCTTGGTTTTTGTTTTTTTTCTTCCTAAATATGAATAGGTATGTGCAAAGCTGGTTTTGCCGGTGATGACGCTCCTCGATCAGTATTTCCATCTGTTGTTGGTCGACCACGTCACCAAGCTGTTATGGTTGGTATGGGTCAAAAAGATTCCTATGTTGGTGATGAAGCTCAATCAAAACGTGGTATCTTAACCCTTAAATATCCAATTGAACACGGTATTATTACAAATTGGGATGATATTGAAAAAATCTGGCATCATACCTTCTACAATGAACTTCGTGTTGCACCAGAAGAACACCCTGTTCTTCTCACTGAAGCTCCACTTAATCCAAAGGCTAACCGTGAAAAAATGACACAAATTATGTTTGAAACATTTAATTCACCAGGTAAAATTATTTGATAGAAAAAAACAAAAACAACAACAATACATTTTAATCATTATTGTTTTTTTTGTTTCTAGCTATGTATGTCGCTATTCAAGCTGTACTTTCACTTTATGCTAGTGGTCGTACAACTGGTATTGTCCTTGATTCAGGCGATGGTGTTACACATGATGTACCTATCTATGAAGGTTATGCTTTACCTCATGCTATCCTTCGTCTTGATTTAGCTGGTCGTGATTTAACTGATTATTTAATGAAAATTCTTACTGAACGTGGTTATTCATTTGTAACAACCGCTGAACGTGAAATTGTCCGAGATATCAAAGAAAAATTATGTTATGTCGCATTAGATTTTGAACAAGAAATGGCAACAGCTGCATCAACATCATCATTAGAAAAAAGTTACGAATTACCTGATGGACAAGTCATCACCATTGGTAATGAACGTTTCCGTTGTCCAGAATCACTCTTTCAACCATCATTTTTGGTAAAGCAAAAAAAAAAATTTTAATATTTTTATTAATTACTAATGAATAATTACAGGGTATGGAAGTTGCTGGTATTCATGAAACAACATTTAATTCAATCATGAAATGCGATATTGATATTCGTAAAGATTTATATGCTAACACAGTTTTATCCGGAGGTACAGAAAAAAAGATATTTTTTTTTTTCGATAATAATAATAAAGACAAAATTCAAATTCTTAACTAGGTACCTCAATGTATCCTGGTATTGCTGATCGTATGCAAAAAGAAATAACAGCTTTAGCTCCATCAACAATGAAAATCAAAATTATTGCACCACCTGAACGTAAATATTCAGTATGGATTGGTGGTTCAATTTTGGCTTCATTATCAACATTTCAACAAATGTGGATTTCAAAACAAGAATATGACGAAGCTGGTCCATCAATTGTCCATCGTAAATGTTTCTAAATTAGAAGAAGATCATCAAATAAAACATTTTGTTTTTTTTCTTTTTTCATCTTTTTCAAACAAACAAAAAAAAGAAAACAACCTTCTTCAATTGCACGCATACCATATTTCCTTACCCTATTTTAATGATGTGCCATCACTATCAGTTCTTTTTATTCATTCATTTTTTTTTTCTTTTTTTATCCCTTTAACTAATGATTTTGTGCAATGACAATAGCATATATTCATAAGTTTTTTTGCGATTAAAAAAAAAAAAATATATACATCTTAACAATCTAACTTTCTTTAAATGAAATGAAAAATGATGAATTCATTCTTTGATAGACAAGTGAAAAATACAGTCATGGTACCATTCAAGGAAAAAATTAATAAAAATAAATCTGCTAATAAAAGAAAACTAATTATGGTATTTGATAGAAGAATGCCGAATGTCTATGACAATAATATTTTCTCAACACGTCCTTGTGTTGGTATTTGAATCGACATACATATCTTTTATTATGATGAAATTCATAAGACACTTCGGCAATTATGGATAATAGTACACTGATAGATGCATTCTTTCATTGAAAGTTTTATCGAGTTAGCGCCAGATACTTTTTTTGGATGTCATAGAGGTACAAAATTGATGATATTGCGGAGCATTTCTGATACAGAACCAACTTCTGTTTGCTTTTTATGCATGTCAATCAATCTTATGACGAAAGTTCTCCAAGTATCCAATCGCGTTTCAGTCTAAGTTATATACTACAATATGTGTACCCATATGAGCTATGAATACCTTGACAAGAGCTCGCACCCTTAGCTTATTGTTGCAAAGGTACTGTACTTCTACAATATTTTTTATGAGAATAATATGGTACTAGAACGACTGATTTTCGAATTTTGGTTTCAAGCTTTGCAGAGAGGTTGGCCTTGACAAAGTTAGTTTATTGTAGAAATTTGAGATCTTTTCATTTACCTCTATCCTGAAATAAGAAAATCTAATCCGCTGGTTTATGTATATTGGTGATGTAAAAAACATATACTTGTCATAGTTCTATCTTACGATAGAAACTGCAACAAGACTTGAAACATTTACGACAAATACTCTCGTCGAAGCCTGTCTTTATACAAAATGTTGAGTCGAAATCACAAAATCAGGTTTTCTCATGCTTTTAAAGAGGACCACGGTATTCATTTGAAAAGTATCTACATCATGCGCATAGTCTAGACTCAAAAGCAATGGAACATTTGGAAGACTTGCCTCATTGATGTGTAATTGTTTTTTTTGAAAAATGTCCCTCCACACTTTATTAATAAAACTGAGTTTTCTCTTGAAAGGTACAAGAGTTTTCCTTGATTTTTTGTAATGTTACGCTAAGATAAGAGCTGAAGAAAACGATCAAATTTTTTATGGCAAATAGTTCAATTTTTATTGTCTTGCAGTCAAAACCAGCTTTGAAAGTCGTTCTAGATCCAGCGTAAACATTATCTTTTTTATTCTGTTTAAAATTTTATATTAATGAAGGTCATTAAACATAGAACTAAAGATATATTTTTTGAAAGTTCTCGAAAATTTCTACCACACAAGCTGCAAAAATAAATAAAGAAAAAATTTCAATGGAATAAAAAATGACTTTCTTTCACAAAGTGGCATTAGAAGTTAGATATTTTTGATACTGTTGTTACGATTTCTCGAAAATTAAAACAGATGGAAACTTGATTTCTTCAGAAGTGAATGACTATCTTCAGATCAGTAAAAGCGAATTGTTAAAATTGATTGAGTAGAAATTACTTGATAGATATTTTTCTTAACGAAACACACCGGTACGATGGTTGTGCTCTTCATTCGTATACAATCAAAATAGAATTTTATTGATCTAACACAATGCGTTGGAGTGAATTGCAACTTTTTGGCATGATTGACACGAAAAACTGGAAGTAGGTCTAAACAATTTTTCATTAATATATAGTTCATTATACATTATGTTTTCTCTGAAAGAAAACTGATAGGAGAGAGCTCTTTTTCAACAGTCTGCAATTGTAAGAGTTCTCCCTCTTCTCATATGACTTATATGCCATCAGGTCTATCACAAGGATAACTCGAGTTGAGTTTGTGTCGTTCTACAAAAAAATTCACAAGTGCTTGTCAAACAAGGGAATAAAAATGAAATAAAATTTAAATAAAGTATAGATTATGAAAGAGCATCGAATGCTGTACAAACCACGCTATTTATATCCCTCATCACTTGGTTAATTATAGTCAAAAAGTCTCCTTTTCTTTACACATGTCAGAAAAGAATGACGTTTTATTATAATATGTCTTTCATAATTAAGCGACCGTATAATATAGAGAGCTGAACTTTGGTATGGAACAGCTAGAGGAAAATAACATGTGAAAAAATCATCCAAATCGATTGATTGGCACAAAAGTGATTGGTCATTTATCGGTAAAATTTCAATCGCACCAGAAAGTTACAATTCACGCATATAAAGTCAAAATTACACAGCATTTTAGGTCAAATACCTTTTACATATAAAAATTCATCAAAAAAGAATTTGAATTTTGCATGAAGATGTTCAATAGAATTCGTTAGCAGTAATAATTTATGTAGCGTAGTTACGAATATTTTCAGGATCGTCAGAATTGGCAGATGAAAGTCGATAGCCAGACTTATATCAAAGTTGATCACATTTAATGAGAACGTTCGAACGTTATTTCAGAATGAAATAAGATTATAAAATGATCGATGTTTTCTTTTTCATTGTTGTAGAAATGTTCTTGAATATATGTTCATTATACAAATACAATTTTTGGTAGATCGTGAACTATAATATGCATTACTACAGTCGATCCTTTTTCTTGTTTTTTACTCTTTAACACATATGAAATAGGTAGTTCAATGATAATAACTATGTATAAAAATAACCCTTCAAGTAGAATTTATATGCATATATTCGTACTATTAATAACAGTATAAGACATACCATTTTTTTTTCTTTTATTCATCAAAACAATTTTGATGCATATATACATTTATTCTAAGAAGTTATTGTATTAAACATGCATAATACAATCTATTAAAAGAGTATAATTACTTCAAGTGAATAGTTTAGTATAATTATACTGTTATTTAAACAGATCTGTCTGTTTTTCTTTTCAATTGACAGTTAATGAGAAAATGATGATACAAATTCTATGCGTAAGAAAGTTAAAACGACAAACATTTAATACAAAATAAGTAATGACACAAAAAAAAATATGATGAATCATCACCTAATAAATCACCATGGATTATTCAAACAGTTTACACAGCTTGATTCTTCAACATGAAACATATTGAAATCGTTGAGCACTTGGCTGACTAATAAGGGCGTTGCCTTTTATGATTATTTTATTTTTCGCAAGATATATCACCATTTTTCACTTGACTACGTTCTAGAAACACTCAAAGCCTACGCCGAAATAAATAAATGATCTCATCCGTCATGATTTGCCTTCAAGGTATTTTTTTTGTTCTGCTCTGTATGAATATATGTCTCAATTCAAGAGACACCATCTGGTCTTACTACCGTGTGAACATTTAAAGACGGTATATATATATATATATACATATATAGAATACAACATTTTCTTTTTCTCTTCTTTAATCGTTCTCTTTGTACATATTCTCACATGTGATACAAATCGTAGAGTATGATTTTAGTTCTGTGATCGATTGGCATCGAACACTCACAAACTAAAAAAAGAAAAAGTAAAACATATTTTTTTTCATTTCTTTGATTCTCATCGCCTTGGTTGTAGTCTTCTTTTTGGTCATAATGGTGAAAGAACGGATAAAATTATGCAAAAAAAGTCATGCACACACATCAAAAGTAAGTAAGATTATTAAAATAAATAATCTTCTATATGACAGGTAAAAAAAAATAAAAAATATATATACATAATTTTTGTCATTTGACAGAATTCTTTTCTTGTCTACACAACAACATAATATGATTTTAAAATATTGAATTTTGCCAATTAATTTGACTATATTCTATATGAAATAGCTAATTCGAACGATAGTTCTTGATTCCGGTGCTTCAAAGTCCTTAAAAAAAAATAATGGCTGGTTCATCTCGTCATAAAACTTCAATTCCTATACAACGTAATCGTCTAAAATCTCGACATATTTTATCAATTTTTGTTGGTCTCATACTTGGTTTTGCATTAAGTTTTGCATGTTTACCATTAATGAGTATATGTGATAGTTCTTCATCGACTTTTCTCGAACAACTTTCTTCACCATTCAATATTGATTTGAATAGTGGAAGTCTTTTATTACGTAATAAATTGGATTCATTGCGAATACTAAGTCGACATGCTCGTTCAGTGGCTGATGTAACTCTTGTTGATTATCGTAGTAAAGATTATGAACCAAGAATTCATCCACTACATCATGCACCTATTAAATCAAACAATATTAATACTAATATTACTAATAAAAATAAAATCAAAAGTGTTCTCACATCAACACGTATACCAAATTTAGCTACAGTAACACGACCTCGTTATATAGCTGATGAATTAGATATACGTGAAAAAGTTCTTGTTGCTGTTTTAACTGAAACAAATCATTTAAATACATATGCTTTATTTCTTAATCAAACATTAAAAGATTATGTTAATCGAATATCATTTTTTATTGGTGATAATGTACAAGATTTTCCTAAAGGTATGCATGTTATTGCTATCAATGATGAACGAGCATATTTAAAACCATTTTATATGTTAAAATATCTTGCGGAAACAATGATTAAATCATATGATTGGTTTTTTCTTGTACCTGATAATACATATATACGAGGTTATAAAGTAAGCTAAATAAAAGAATTTATTTGTAAATAAATTCATTTCTTTTTTTTATTCTTGTTTTTCAGTTGAATGAATTTCTTAATCATATTAGTATTGGTCAAGATCTTTATTTGGGACATGCGTTTGATGATGTACATGCTGTTTATTGTTATTTTGGATCGGGAATTCTTTTATCTGGAGTAAGTTTATATCAATTACATACAACATTTCTAGATTGTAATTCGATTTGAAAAAAAAACAATAAAAGCGAATAAATCTTCAATTAAAGAAAAATATAAGGTACCGGAAATTCAAAATCATAGTAAGAGTTTTTTTTTTGTATAGAGTTGAACAGAGGGTCTGTCGGCTAGTCTAAAAAAATAGTTTTTGACAACGACGTCAAATTTTTTTCACATTATTATTTTTAGTTCTTCAAACTGGTTGTTTTTCTTATGTCTTGTATAAAACTGGCCATGAAAAACTATACTTGTCATTGTTTCAATAAAATATGACTCGAAGAAGAACCTTGAGAAAGGCTCTTACATCATTTTGCAAATCTATGTATTTTTTTTCTTGAAACATAGAACTATTATTTCTATAGAATTATAATAAACATTCCTTTAGGAAAACGATTATAAAGAGATTTTATTGGAAATACTGCTCCTCAATAGTAAAAGAGTACTCGTATTTAGTTATTTTAGCGCTTAGTGTATTTCACTCAAGAGCAAAGCAGGTGTGATATTCGAATTCGACATCAAGAATCGAGTTGAATGATATGCGTTTCAAAGAAAAATACTTTTCATCAAACACTCATCTGTACTCCTTTGCAGTCCTCTTTTTAATTGATTGCGTTCTTGGTCCACTAAGGATGGAATTTCTCTCGAGCATGTTTTTATTTGACACAATTGTCATCCAACTCAGGTTCTTGATGATTAATTTGAATATCAAATGCGTTTTTTTTCATGAATGAAATTATGATGATCGAAACCGCTAAATACGAGTATGCTTTTGTCACTGAAATTGAAAGTTTTAGTTCTTCTTAATAATGGAGTAGTATTTTCAAAAAGTGTCTTCATAAGTCTTTTGCTCATACAGATGCTCCCCTTATAGTTTTCTAGAAGTGTTAGTTTTATGTGTCAAAAAAAAAAACGTAAATAGATTAGGTAAATGACATATTATCCTTTTTTCAAGGTTCCACTTTGGATCAAATTTTTTTATCACATTTTATTTGAACAATGGTAAGTATTGTTTTTCATAGCAAATTTTACACGATCAATAAGAAACAAAGCAGTTTGAAGAGCTAAAAGTAATAATGAGTAAAAAATTTGGTCTAATTGTCAAGTTCGTTCGATTTTATTGAAAAAATGGGTATGTCATTATTCGAAATGTTTTTCTATCAAGATTATTTTTTAGAATATGTAAGACATCCTCTGCTGAACCATGTACAAAAAATATCTTGCCATGATTTTGAATTTCCGACACGTTATTCTTTTGACATCGTGTAAAATATAATATGTTGTTTTTTATACCGATAATCATTTATTTCTAGTCAGTACTTCGAAAAATTTATCTGGAACTTGATTGGTGTACGAAAAATGCTTATTCACAAGATTTAACTGATAATATTGGACGATGTGTCTTAAAAGCAGCAAAATTACCATGTGTTAATACAGCTAGTGTAAATTTTCTTGTTTTTCTTTTTTATTAGATTTAAGTTATGAAACAAAACTAAAAAGAAAATAATTTTAATTTTTAGAATTATCAGTTCAATGCTTATGTTAATTATCGTTTTGAATTCGATGGAGATATTGATAGATTATCTAAAACTGAAAATTTTAATCAAACGCTAACTGTTCATCCGATAAATGATCTTGCAACAATGCTTAAACTTCAAAAGTATAGTTGAATTTTGATTTATTTGAATTTGAAAAAAAAATTGAAAGTTATACATTACAGATATTTTAATCAAGTTGAAATCAATGAAATGACACAGAGTATAAAAAAGTATGAAGAAACAATTGAACGTTTATCTTGTTATGCATCTGAAGGTTGTGGAAATATTCCATGGCCAGTTGGAGTACCACCACCATTTAAACCACCATCACGTTTTGATGTTCTTCGTTGGGATTATTTCACTGAAACACATATTTATTTAAAGACTGATAATGATGTTATGGATTTATTGAAAGGTATACTTTATAGAAATTTGAAATAATATCTATTCTATAGATTTATTTATTATTTGTGTTTTTCGTTTATACAGATGATGATTATGAAGATATACATGAAGTTATAGATTATTCTGTAGAACAATTACAAAAAAAATATGGAACTGAGTAAATTAAAATAGTAGGAGTTTAACAAAAATATTTATTTGTTTTTTTTTGTTTACGAAGATTAAAATTTAAGAAATTACTCAATGGTTATCGTCAATTTGATCCAACACGAGGTACACATTATATTGTTGATATATTACTGATTGATGATAATAAAAAAGAATATATTAAACGTGCTGAATTAATGAGACCATTAGGTAAGTTATCTTATTGAAAAGATTTAATATTTACAATATGAAAAATAGAACTTTTAATCATAAAATTTAAAAATAACAATAATTTAAATGATCGATATTATTATGTTATAGGTCTAGTTGAAATAATTCCAATGCCATTTGTAACTGAAACAACAAAATTATATCTAATATTACCAATTCATTCTGATGAACAATCTATCGCTATTCGTTTTCTTCATTATGCTAATAAAACTCTATTTGATAGAGAAACCCGTGATAAATTCGAATTACTTCTTACACATATTGTTGCAACTAAAGAAGAATATTCTCAAACACAAAAATGGTTTGAAAAAATTCGTTATGAAGTTGATTTACTACGTCAAATACATAAACAACTAATAATAACATATCATACATTACTTCTTCCATCATCATCAATTCCACTTTATTCTCGACCAATATATTTACTTGATTTTTTTCAAACAAAACTTCGTCCAAATTCTTTAATATTTCTTACAAATCCATATGTTGATATTGATCCAGATTTTTTAAATCGATGTCGTTTAAATGTTATTGAAAATATACAAATATTTTTTCCAATTGCTTTCTATCAATATCATCCACATATTATAGCACGTACACATAGTATAACAGATAATTCAACCATTGATTTACATAAAACTGTTGGATGGTTCAATTCATATGCATATGATCATATTGGACTTTATATGAATGATTATTTAAATGTAAAAAAACTTATTTTATATCATAATATATCAATATCAACAAAGAATCTTTATGATTTATTTGTGCAATTAGGTGATATAAGTATATTACGTGCTCCTGATCAATCATTACGTGCTCATTATCGATCAATTAAATGTGATAGAAATATGCAATTAAATTCAATTGAATATGATCGATGTTTAATGCAACGAGAAAAAGGTTTAGCATCACGTAGTCAATTGGCTATGATTCTTATTGAAAATGAACAAAACAAAACGGACAACATTACAAAAAAATAACAAATGTTATTGTGTATTTTGAATTTAGATATAAATTCTTTCTAAAAGAGAAAACAAAGTTTAATTACGAAAAGTGTGGAGTGTTGATGTCAAGAGTCAAGAGTGAATCTTTGATACAGGATCTATTAGGGTACTGAGTGCACTAACATTCGAATTTAATGCAATATTGAGATGCTAACTCTATTAAAATAAGTCCTTTTCATGGCGATGTGTTTCAATGAGTTTGATGGATGACACAAAAAGAGAAAACATAGAATAGGAAAATGTTGGCGAAGAAAATGCAAACGAGGAAAATAGAGAAGCTGAATACGTTGAATAGGAAAAACACCCTGTATATAATCTTGGTTGAAAAAGTTTTATTAGGTTTACCTGATCCTCGTTAGACATTATCTGTTGTGTTTCTCGAACGACAGTTTCTCTGTACCTATGTACATAGTGTATGAGTTAGCTAATTATAGAAATTTTCTTAAGAATCAAATTATCGCTGTGATAAAATTCGTTAAAACACCATTTGAAGGATTCGATTGCTAAGAACAAATCTTGAAGGTTAGAGCGATTTGGAGAAAACGAACGTTTTTAGACTCAACAGCGTCTTCATAAAAACGAAAATACTTTTGAATAGTGTCACATGTTATCATACACTACACCGATATTGCTGTAAGCTAAACCAAGATAGAGATAATTTAGAGCAAGCGTTTTTCTGTAGATTCCGATTACTTTTCCAAAAACTGAGAGAACTTCCGAATAAATTCCCAATCTCCTCTAAAGTATATCTTTATTGTTGTAATGAAGAATCAAACGAGGATGGTTGACAGACAATATATTTCCATTTATTCCAAGTAACTTTTCATAAAATGAAAGTGCTCTTGGATAGCCTCTCATATTTTTGTAGGTCATATCAAGGTTATGGTACAAGTCGACGAAACCATGTAAAGGAATTGTTGTTTTTTCAATTTCACACGCTTGTTTATAATGCAAGGGTGATTGTAGATTTTTTCTCATCTTATCATAAATCAAGTCGATATTATTGTAAAGACATTAATTTATAAAACCCAGTCACTTTTGAGGGTATGGCTGTAGGTAGGTGTGGAAAAAAAGACAAAACGTTATCACACTCAGCTAAGATCACATCATTAAAAAACAATTCAAGATAACAATTTCCCATGTGACATATCATATTCTTCAATTATATTAAAGCGGATGTTGTGACCAATTTGTTCGCAATTTGCAAAATATACTAACAAAACAATAAACATTGGACTACAAAATAATAGTGGATGTAGTTTCACTACGCAGGTTAGAGACGTATCGTCATAGTTGTTTCCATTTTGAACGATTGATCTGATATAAAATGGAAAAAGAAAGATTAATACCTATTGATTATAGTTCATGACTGATTATTATCCAAACAAAATCTTCAATGATTTTCTCAAAACATGGAGCATGCTTGCTTATAATGGACTGAATTCATCTTGTTGAGAACATATTGTAGAACGGAGTATTTATCTCTGTTGTCAAGATGATAGAATATCAGTGTGTTTCTTTTTTTCTTTTTGATTGTGCCGTGGATTATCAAATAAGTAAAAAATATATGATCCTAATGACCTTTTCTATTCAATACACATGCTCAATATTTTATTCAGCGTAAAGACGGAAGAAACATCGCTGCTACGATGATTAAGTTTATCCTTCTTGAAGTTGGTCGTTATTATATTTTATAGTCCAACAAGTGTTTGTTTCCTCTCCTAGAATGGTAAAAATTTTTTCTCTGGACTAGAATATCTAGATACAACTTTGAAACTGCTACTTGCTTCTTATGTTGATGATATATGAGACAATTGAAACAGTAAATGTTTATATCAACATGATAACTGATGACAATCGAACTTCGAGAAGATTGATATAAAATGAAAGAAAGAAAGATATATCTAATTTTAGTGTATGATCATCATGAAGATTATTGCTTGCTTATTATTATTTATTCTTCTAGTTAAATATATTGAATCGATAAATCCGAATCGTACGTATGTATTAGTATCAAATGGAAGAATCAATCAAAATGGATTTTATGGATTTGACATATTTGATTCAAAAGAAAAAACATCTTTATATCGATTAAGAGTTTCGTCGAGTGATATTGATATTGCTATACTTGTTGATTATCCTGCAAAAAATATAATGGCTAATCTTGAAGGTATATGGATAGAGTGGAAAGTTAATGTTACATTTTCTGTTTATGATTGCAAGTTAAATAAATGGACAGATGGAATTATAACAAAATACACTTGTTTTTTATCTTATTATTACACAGTGGAATATAATAATAAGCAATTTATTGCAAAATGGAAAAGTCTTTCGAGTACAGTAAGACTTTATTCTAAAAACCAAGATGAATTATTAGCTGAATGGCGACCTCGTACTCTACCGCTCTTATCGAATCGTGTTAAATATGATTTGAAAATCTATTCGGATAAACTACCTGATGCTATTTATTTTTTCTTACTATTAGTGATGAATCAGCGAGACCTCGGAGACGATTAATAATTACATTGATCTTAATTATTTGCATGGTTTCTTATAATAATACATAGCTAAACAGTTATTTATATCATCTCTTTTCTGAAAGCTAATTAACATTTTCTTTTATTAATAGAACTTTTACGGTTTTTTCCGCTTTCATATATTACGTTTGTGTGAAACTTCTTAAATGCTTTTAAAAAAGTCATTCTTTGCTAGAGATACAAAGTCGAATCTGAATAAAAATCTTTTCATTTATTAATTTAGATATGTGAACTTTTTTAAAGCTTATAACAGGTGGCAAAGAATAAATCATCTCTTTATTATTTTTGAAACCTTTCGTGTATTTTCTTTTGCAGTGAAAAACTTTTTTTTCTTATCAAAAGATAGTACTTGAAACTCCGCACACAATGTCGAGGTTAACAAAGATGAGTATACATGTGAGTATGGAATAGGCGAGGGTGAAGTTTTGGTATCTTGGTGAACGGTTGCACGTTGAATTCTACAAATCACTGACACATATATCCCCACATCCATATCCATCAATTGTTTTGCACTTTAAAAGTTTAATTAAGGTTATATTTAACCGAACTGACTGTATAGATAATGTAATATCGAAATCTGTTGCTCTGATTTGAAAATACCTTAGTGAATATTTATAGAATTATTGACATTTTCTTTCGTCATTAGCAAACAAAGAAGCCAGAGTTTCAATGAAATCTTCAGCCAAAGAAAGAGTAATGAATATTTTATTATTATAATTAGAGATTTTTAATACATTCTTGACAAGAACATGAATTAATTTTCGCATAAGGTATTTCTTTAATAAAAGTAATTGTTGAATTATTTTCTATTCGTTGACATTCTACTGGAATTTGTTCCATTGTTATTTTCGATGGTGAACAACAACGACATGTCATACCTGATATACATGTACCTAAACATTGTTGTCGAGCTATTGGATTTATTGAAACACAATCACTATAGGTGATTTGTTCTGATGGTAGTTCTTGTACTGAACATGGTTCCGTTTCTAAAATTAAAAAAAAACATAAATTTGATTATCTTTGCGTAAAGAAAACAGAAATTCGTTGTCCAATATACTATTTGTTCGATTGCATGAACCGCAACATTCACCATCAGCTTGTGGTATATATTCATATATACTAAATGGATCGTTTGTTAGATTTGAACAAACATCAGGTGTTATAGCACATTGAACATGACATATTTCTTCACCAGTAGTTACATTACAAGAACATTGTTCACAACCTTTTCTATATGATGTTTCATTCGTTGAACATGGTTGATCTTCATGTTCAATTTCAGGTTGTAAACCCACACATGCACGGGAACGATATCGTGTTTGCGTCCCATTACATTTTGCTGAGCAAACACCGAATGGAGTCCATTCACTCCATTGGCATGTTGAACAATCTTTTGAAGACGGATGACACTCGAGACAACCATTAGAACATAAACTAATGCAAGAAACAAAAACAACGAGTAGCTTAACTTTCTTCGTTTTTCTTTTCAAAGTTATAGATCATACCAATCTTCACATTTATTTTCATCGAACATCGTTTGACCAGAAACAAGATTAGTTTTACCGTCCGATGTTTGACATAAACATTCATTTAGTTGAACACATTGTCCAAAGGCATTCATAACTAATGGATCAGGACATACACAACCAGATACACACATAGATGGTTCATTACATGAACGACATGTTAATGTATTACATGTATGACCACAAGCATTACTACAATTACTCATTATTTGTCCATTTGAACATGTATATTGTTGAGCTGAAATTTCTATCAATTAATCATTCTTCGTTTTTTCTTGATTTTTTTACTTACGGCAACTTTCTGTATTACAAGGTTCAATTTGTTTATCAGAACCATCACATGTTATCTGTTGTTGACAATGACTTGTATCCTTTATACATGTTCGATAACGTATTCGTTCACCACCATTACAAGCTTGACTACAATTTTCCCATGGACTCCATTCTGACCACGTAGGTTTTTTATCTGTTTTAATTGACATATTATTTTGAAAAATTGTGCAAAAAAAATAGTTTTCTACTAACTTGATTGACAACACTGAGGATTACAATCACGTTTCTCTTCTAAATTATCCGTACAATTTGGTTGAAGAGATAAATAATGTCTCGAACGGGTTTGAATTCCAAGATCACATGTTTTTGAACATGGACTCCATTTTGACCATGACGAAAGAATACATGAACCAAAACAAGGTGATGTTTGACATGAACGATATTCTTTTTGTGGTTCACATAGACGTGAACCAGTAAGAATATGTACAGGTAGACGTTGTCGATATTGAACACCTTTTTGATGTTCATTACCACAATCACCTTGGCATGAACTCCAAGGAGACCAATCAAGATAAACGCATTTGTCTAAGATCAAGAAAAAAGGAACTCAGCAGTATTCACATTCCAGATATTGGCTATTCAAGTTTACATCCATAACTTTAAAATGAACGTAGAACTCAAGGAAATCAGAAGATATAGATATTTGGACAAGACATGTATTTTTTTTGTTAGCATGATTGTTGTACTCCGGAGAGGAGATTCAGATGAAGTTTAGCACGAAGATCACGGATAATGCCAGGTCACATATTGAGGTTACGATTCGCAAACATAGGAAGAGTGAGTAAGAAGCGGAAGTTTGTATATAACTTCAGTACTTTGCTTATTGTTTTTGATTATTCGTAGTTCTAACTAACAGCTGTAAGAAAGAAAATGTCACGAGAGCAACTATCATGAATTCGTATTTTTTTAAATTTCTTGCATTTCTAATATAGGTATGATAGGTATATTTCGAAAATTTTTAAACAAAAGAAAACATGAATTCTTACGTTTACAATCAGTCGAATTCTTCATATCAAGTCCAACACTAGAACAAATAAATTGTAAACAATGATGTGTATAAACTATCGTGCCAGTATCTAAAATATCTCCAATATGTACGGCTTTTTTACCATCTTTTAAATAACCAACAATATCTTAAGAATAATAAAGCAAAAATAAATATTATACATATAAAAATAACTTTAAAATATATTTACTATTCGCTGGTACTTTCTTCCCAGTAGCAGCCATATAAAAATCTTTTGTTAATATACACATACATGGTTGTAATTGACACATGCGATAGTCCATTAAAGTATCATTACATCCTGTACCTGAAAGTCGATTTCGTGCACGTATTTGTACTCCATTACCACAACTAACTGAACAATGTCCCCAACGTGTCCATTCAGTATAACGACATATTGTTTTAATTGTTGCTATGAAAAAATAAAATAAAATCAAGTCTTAAATATAATTTTTCATAAATATTTACTAGTTTTTGGTTTTTTTGTTGTTTCTGTTGTAATAGGTCCCATAGTTTGTATAGTTGTATATTTAACTGAACTCTTGTAAAAGCATCCATTTGTAAAAACTTTTACATTTCGTGGTGGTCGACCATCAATCGTATCTAATAGATTAATTCGAATACCTGAAGAATGTACAGGTGGAAATCCTGTTAAACGAGGATTTGTATTCTTTCTATCTGTTCTATTATAATGTGGTGATGTTAAAGTATACAAGATACCATTTGGTATTTCAACAAGTTGTACACGTATTCGATAGACATTACTTGATTCAATACCAACTTCATATAAACGACCGATAATTCCCGATGGAAAATCAATTTCAATAATTATAGGTTTGCGTATCTCAGAATACGAAATACCGATACTATGAGTCATTAAATTTTGAAAATTACCATCAATTGGTAAAGGTGTTCCAGTGATAAATGGAGTTAAAGATTTTCGTGGATGATAACCATTGCGTCCAGCCAATATATTCGAATGAATACATGAGACTATTTGAATGAAAAAATTAAAATGCATAAAAGAGTTTCGCTTATACCTCGTCGAGTCGGTCCCGGATCTGATGAACTCTACTCTGAGAAATGTGTAAGGTATACTAGTCTCCGAATACAAAAAAGTCGAAAAAAACTATCTCGTATCTTTACAATGACTATCCGAATCCGACTAGAAAATTTTATTGAGAGTAGCAAAGTATGATTCGATTGGATCTGCATTTGAACATTTTTTCAAGCTAATCGGTTCTAATATTAATAGATTGATATCATATTTTACCTTTCCACCAAGTAAATTTTGGAATTTTTTTAATTTTCTTAACTTTTTTTATTCTATCAAAACAACCAATAATTGACCAACGAATATTTTTATTTGGTTTTCCTTTTATTATGGTTACTTTTAAATATTTCACATGTATTGGATAATTTGGTGCATAAAGTGCTGTGTTTAATGTTTGTTTAAATATGGACATATCAATACGTTTTAATAATTGTCGATTTTTACTTTGTAATTCAATACGAATTTGTTGAATATGATGATTATCTGTAAGAATAGATATATTTTGAATATGACGAATAAAAATATTTTTATTAAATTCAAGAATAAAATATAATGGTTGATTATTATTTTGTGTTGAATTAAATATTTCTGGTATATTTAATGTACCACCAACACGATTAAATAAACGTTTTGCATGATGTTTATCCATTATATCTATTAAATGACAATAATCAGGTGGTTTTATTGTTTTCATAGTTGTAAATTTAGTAGTTGGAAAATTTGGAATTTTAAAGAAACATCCACGAATTGATAAATGAACATTATTAATATTTTTATTATTAATTGTTTCAAGAAATACAATTCGTATTGTAGCAACATAATCAATAGATAATATTTCATTTTTATTTGTATTTAATAAACGTTCATCGATTATATTATCATTAATATCAAAAAATGTTACTCGATAATTTTTAATATTATGTTCCTCACCAATAATTGATATATTATCGATATTACTAATAATACCTTGTTTAAATGCAATATCAATTGAAGCATAAGTTGAATTATATGATAAACCATTTGGTGAAAATATATCCAAATTTTCTTTGCCATTTACTGCTCGAATAAGTTTTTTTCGATTTTCAATAGACATTGCATCAAGAATGGTACATTTACCTATTGAAAGAAAAATTAATATATTCATTGTATAACTAGAAGAAAGAAGAACACCTATGCCTTTCGGCAAGTAATGCTGCCTATTCACAGATTCATTAGTTCGATATTTTTCCTATCATTGATACTTGTTGTCACTCTAGACAAAAGGCCGAATATTTAACGAAACTACTGAATTTTTAATATGCTTAATTTCTTGAGACCCCACATTTCCAAAAGAGCCACATCTTCATATTTTGAACTGAAACTTTGCGCTTATATGGAAACTATATAGAATAGCTTTTATAGAAAAATTCAAAAGTTTTCAACAAAATCTGTTCGAGATATGATGCTTTCAAAAAATACCTGTTATATGCAATATCCACGAAAAAGTGTCTATATCTCGAAGAGACTTTGTTATCAACTTGTGAATGTTTTTAGGAAAGCTAATCTGGATGAGTTCTTTATACACACAAAAGTTCAGATCAAAATTCGAAAGTACGATTTTTCCAAAAACCTAGACCCTCTAAAAAATAGACGTATTGAAAATTTTATAGTCTAGCCAAATCTCAATAAAAATCAAAATAGATTCAAGATGTTTATTAGAAGACTCTATATAGCAGCATCTATAGGTAAATAATTATTGCTGTTAGCAATTTGTCCAAGATCATTCCAAAGTTTGTGGTATCGAGATTTGAACACAGTATCTATTAGACGCGTGCAGAAAAAAAACTAGTCACCAAGTCGTGACAGTCATTTATTACTGACCAAGATAAGGGATAGTTGATTCCAAATTTCCTATCAGACACTATTCGTAAAATATTCTCTCAAATACCCTACTTATAACTATTCCAGTATAAGAATATGCATATCTATATTGCACATTTGTTCGCATTACTGATGATATACCAGCAATAGTAGATCAAAGAACGACTATCAGCATGCCGTGATAAAATAGTAATTAGAGGATAACTGATCATTTAACTGGCTCACTGTTAGTATATCAATAGTTTTTGTTCGATTTGATTCTAATGGGGGAGTTCAATTTTTTTAAGTCAGGAATGCCTTACGTTAAGGTTCATCCTATTTGGAAGTGCCTTTCTCTATACAAGAATAAACCTATAAAATTTTGAAAAATATTTAATTTGGAAATGTGTTCAAGTCCGAAAACTCTATTCTGTCATATATTTATTACGTTTTATTCTGTGTGTTGTTCGAGATGGTTTTGTTGTAGTTGATGTTACTGCTGGTGTTGTTTGAGTTGGTTTTTTTGTGGTTGATGTAATTGTTGGTGTTGTTCGCCGACGTTTTGGAAGAATACCAAAACAACCTTTAATTGATAGACGAATATTTTTTGGTGATTGATTATCAGTTGTTTCAATGTATGTGATTTGTATTGCAGCAATACCAACTTCTGTTAAACCGTCAACAGTTAAATTCTTATCGGATTCGATTGTTTGTACTATGGATTTGTAATCATCAATAAGATCAACTTGAAATCTTTTAACATTTGTTGTTGAACTTATTAAAGAAACTGTTTGAATTTCAGCATAAATAGTCGGTTTTAAAATGATGAGAAAAGTTATGGGTAATTGCTGTGTGTCATATGATATTAAGGATGTTTCATTGAAATAATCACTTAATTTATTAGTTGTTTTGCTAGGTAATGTACCAGTAATTGAATCGACCAGAATAGTAGAATCAACTTTATTCATCATATCAATTTCATGGCAGTGACCTAATAAGAGAATGAAGGTTTTCTCTTAAGTAAAAAGAATCAATTTATACTTACTCGTTGTTAATATTGGTGGCTGTTGTGTCATCGTTACTGGAGTGGTTACCGTTGTTGTTGTCGGAGACAGATTTATTCCAAAACATCCATCAATATTCAAAATAATATTTCGTGGTGGTTGTCCATCTGTTGTTGTAAGATATGTTATTTGTAAAGCAGTAATCGGAACATAAAAGTTAACATCTGATTTTGTATCCTGTGTATTCATGATAATTGTTTGCAAAATTGTTCGATCATTATCAATTAAATCAATTTTATATTCACGAACATTTGTTTCATTATTTGTAATTAATATTGATTTTAATTCAACATAAATATTTGCTTTAAATACGATGACAAATGTTGGATTTGATGTTATATAAGAAATTGATTTTGATGAATTAAAATAATCAAATATTGCTGACGAATTTGGATTAGTACCAGCAACATGTGCAATAACTTTAGTTGCTACAGGTTTATTTGACATTAAGTTTAGATGATGACATGCAGCTGTAATGATACACAGAATTTAACAAAAACAAAATATTGTATAGTTTTTTTAAATGTATTACTTGGTGTTGTTGTTGATATGACCGGTCGTATTGTTGTTGTTGTTGCTGTTGTTGAGCGAGGTTGAATAGCAAAGCAACCTCTAATTGAAAGACGAACATTTTTTGCTGATTTTTCATCATATGTTTCTTCAATGGTAATTTTAACTGAACCAATATTTTGCATGGGTTCCATTATTTTTTGTTCATTGGAATAATCAACAAATATTGTTCGTATAAGTAATTGATTTTTATCAAGATATTCAATTTTAATTCGTTTTACATTACTATTAGATGTTGATGCAAGTCCGACATATTTTAAATAGACAAATAGATTTGATTTGAAAATGACAAATAAAATAGTTTTATTTTCATTTTCATCGAATGATATAGATTTTCCATAGATAAGATCCAAAAGTGAAGAATTCGTACCTTTCGGATTCGTACCACTAAGACCAGCAAGAGTTTGTTTACTGTAGGGTTCTTGCATTGCATCAACATCAGCACAATGATCTAATAGGAAAAAAACAACAATAAAAATAGTAAATTGAACAACTGTGTATGAGTGTCTGTTCATAAAATAGTTTTCAAGTTGAACCCATCAGAATAGAACGAGCAAACCACCACGACTCATGTCAATCACCGTTACTATGTACAGTACAATGATTTTGTTTTACAAGCCTTCATTCTTGAGGTATCGAAGTTCTATTGAGCTTTCCAACGACAAGCTGTGGGTCCTTTAATTCATGTGAAAAATCGACTTTCGACTTCAAACTTTGAAAAAGCGAAAATCTCACTAAGATTTGTTTATTGGATCAGTTAGAACGTTTCTAGTATCTTCTATCCTAAAGTTTTCAGTATTCAGACTTTTCTTATGTACAAAGGCAAATTTTGATAATCTTGAGAAAGGAAATACTAGAATAGCCAAAAGCTACACAATTAGTTCATTTCATCGAAAACTTTCTTCGTGCTAAGTTTGAAGTCGGAAAGTCGATTTTTTTTCGTGATCATAGTTTTTGGTTGAAATATTCAGTAAAATTTCGATATTTTAAGAGTAAACGTCCGACACATCAAAATATTTCAGACTTTTCTATTACTTACTAATACTTATCTAATAATCATCCTCTCAACCAGGAAATGATTTAACGTCTGAAGGGATTTTCTAATAAGCTAAATTAGACTCTTTATGGTGAAAATAAGAAAGTAACACACAATCAATTTCAAACAAGGTACGATCAGATTTATGGTTTTTAAATGTGCTAGTTCAATTACTTCCGTTCAAGTTTTATTTTCAAGCCTGCCAAAGATTCTTTCATAATGTCTAACCTATGAGTCTCACAAAAATTCATTTCATATATTCGAAAAGAATGCAAAATTTTCTACTAGCTTCCGTAATCGGTCGATAAATGAAGCAACATGTGTTCCAGAAATATTTGCATTGCTCGTTCTGAACTCTAGTGACAATAGCTCCATCACCTAGCTTACTAACAATGACAATATATGTTTTTTTTTCGTCAAATCAATAACATATACCTGGTGTAATAGGCGTTGTTTTTGTTAATGTTTTTCTCGTTGTTAACGATGGTATAGTTGTTGCAGGTGTTGTAATTAAGATTTCTTCAACACATGCTTGAACGGATAGAATAATATTTTTCGGTGGTTGATTATCATTTGTTTCAAGAAATGTTAGTCGAATACCAGCTAATACGACTGATGGTAATGATTCTAAATTAACTGTCATTGATGATGATTCAATTTTATATTGAACATCATTTTCATTATTAAGTAATTCAATACGAAATCGTTTTAGATTCGTTGTTGTCGAAATAATTGATATAGAATTGAGATAAACAAGAATATTTGAACGAAATACTATATCGATTGATGGTGTGAAATTAGAAAATGTTACACCATTCTGTTTTATTTGACCAATTTGACCAAGATTTCCATCAATTAATTGAGATTGTGATGTTATACCAATGATAATCTTTTTATTAGTCATCAGTTCTATTCTATTACATTCACCTGAAAATAGAAATCATAAATGAGTAAAAGAATGAAAAACTAAATTATATACGTGGTTGTTTTGTTGTTAATTGTGTAGTTGTCGGTGCAATTGTTGTTGTTGTTGTAGTTGTAGTTGTTGGCATTCTTGGAACTGTTGAAAAACAACCGATAATCGATAGAATCATTCCACGGACTGGACGATCATCAATTGTATCCAAAACTGTTATTTGTACCGTTGAAACTAATGGACGATTATCAGTTGGTAATGATAACATTTGCAAACTAACAAATAGAAAAAACACTTTGCACTTATATTAGTTCTTATGTATCTTTTCGTCTAGAATCAAGTGTATTACTTATTAAAAGATAGTTTACGATCTCTTCTACAAAAACTCGTTTACAAAGAATTTTTAATAGAATATATTAACTTTACGAAATATGAAAGTTTGCATTATAACGAGATGTTATTGCTATATAGTCTTTGATCATCTATGAGCAATATCCATCATGACCCATGATGAAGAAGAGCCGTTGCTAGATTATCTGTTACGGTCTGTGAGAAGCGGTGTACGAATTTCTACTCTGTACACTTCAACAGTTCTTTTAGAACTTGCCTGACAAAATGTGATACATTTCTCTATAAAACTATATTAAAAAATTTTTGTTCAAGTTCGATATCTGAAAACACTTTATTAAACTTGAAATTCAGTGTTTTTTAGTATGGGGATAGGTAAGAAATAAAAACTGAATACGCAACATTTATCTTACCCATTATTTTCTAGATAAGTTGTTTGTTTAGAAAAGAGTAAATTATTATTGAAATCAAATAGATCAACTTGAAATTGTTTTATATTATTTTTATGACCAATAAGAGAAATTCCATCTAATTGACCAACAACATTTGATTGAAATCGAATGATAATAACAGGGGATTTTGTTCCATAATCAACGCCTGTTTTTGATTGTTTAATAAAATCAACAAATGATAAACCAGGTAATGGTTGAGTTCCTTCAAATTGTCCAATTATTTTATGGGCATATTCAGGTTCAAGAGCATTAACACGATAGCATGTACCTTTAACAAAGAAAATAGTTTTTTTTAATAATAGAACTATAAACATCGTATGTTCTCAGAATTGATTTGATTTAAAAACATCGAAAATAAAGCAGCAACGTGAAAGATAACAAAGAATAGATTGTTGTAATGAACCATATTGATAAGCTGAGAAGGCATAAAAATGTTTAAGAAGACCACCTCGTTTACCGACTCAAAATTATTAGACACTTTATGTTATGTTTGGTTTTTTCTGGTCTATATACGAATCGAAATGATCTACTAAACATATTTGAAAAACTTATACACCATTAAAAAAATGGAAAAATGGGAAGAAATGGAACCTTTTCACTGAAAAACATCAAAGTTTATATATTATTTTGCTGTTTTTGAACAATCAGTTTTTTTCAACAAAAACAAAAATGGAGCATCGTTATCCACTACCTCAATTCTTTATCAGAGTACATTTAATCGAACTGAAACATTTCCCCACTTATACTAAGAAAGTGCCTGGAACATCCTACAACTTTTGTTATGGTTCGTTTTTAACATTTCTTTTAAGCTTTCTACTGCAATGACTCATAGAGACCAACTGTTATTTGTAATAGTGAGAGATCATTCTAATTTTATAATAATCAATACATCATTCGACCGCTACAAATGTTTATTATCGAAAAGATGTTATAGAATAACCTTCTTTTATGTTTTCATTGAACTTAAACGATGATTAAGGAGAAATTATCAGGTAATGGATAATGTTGAAACTAATTCATTATATACCATGACGTACTATCTTCTATTATAATGCAATCCTACTTATCTTCAATAGTAGTCTTACAGAGTTTATATGCTTTATTTCTCAACGGGATGTAACAGCTCACTTTATAATTGGGTGTTGAATACGATAAAAATCGAATTTTTTAACTTTCAAGATAAATTTCATTTGATTTTAATCTGTCTTGATTGGTTTTTTAAAAAGTTCCAATCGATATAAACTTTATCATTCCATTAAAAAATATTATAATCAATCATGATCTATTTTTAAAGCTGAAAAAAAACAAATTTCAATCTGAATGGAATAGTATCTATCTCTCATGTTATCTTGTCAAGCTTTCAAATAGTTCGACTTTATTTAACTCGTGATCACTATTCAAATAAACTTTTTACAATGTTTTAAGAAATAACTGCCGTGATTGTGGAGTTCCGTCGTCTAGAAATCGTTTTTGTAAAAGAAATATACTTTTAAAAGTGATATTCTAAGTTGGACCGGCCCATCAAAAACTAGTTCGATCTCACGTCTTGTTATCAATCTATCTAACTTTTGATTATGTCTATCGAGATTTGTAATATTCTAGTTAAATTTTTACGTCAAATTGATGTTGAATTCACTAAAACACAGTCAGAAACCATCTTTTCATCTTTCCTTTGACATACTTTTTGTTGTAACTTTTGTTGTTTGTGTATGTTCCTTTGTGATCTTTTTCGTTGGATGTTTTTGATAAAAACAACCTTTAATTGATAATGTAACATTTAATGGTGCATAATCATCATTTGTTTCCAATATTGAAATACGAATAAATCTTACACGAAGCTTTTTCTTTGAATTTATTATAACTTTCATTGTTGTTGTTTTATTCCGAAATAAACGTTTATGATATCGATCAAATAATTCAACAATTATCTTTTTTACATTCGTTCGGTTTAACATATAATCAGGAATGGATATTTCATTAATACGAGATAAGATATTATTATGAATAAGTATATCAATGACAGCTTGTGATGTATTATATGTAACTCCACCGTAACCTTGTAGTAAATGACCATAAGTAGAATTTAATGGTCGAGTACCACCTAATTTTGCTATAACTCTCTTGGTATAAAGAGAATTCATTGCATCGATTTGTGTACAATTTTCTATAAAAAAAGAGTTCATTGAATCGCTTGGGTAACGAAAATTCGAGCGAAAGTTTCCTTCGATGTTTTTTGTACTAGTTACACAGAGCTCGTCCAGTTACCTCGAAAAAAATTGTTTCATTGTGGAGAAAATCAATTTTCCTCAGTAAGATAACAAAACGCTCTAAGTACGGGATGTGTATTTATTGATATTGACCATCAGAACTTCAAGTCCAAATAAAACAAACATTCTATTTAGAACCAACAGAAGCAACTGTATGGAATAGTAGATTTAGTGAATCATTCAGAACAGAAGATCATCCACAAGATATACTAAAAATCCATGAGTTTTCCAAAAACGTTTTTTTGGAGGTCCAGAGAATTTTAGGAGCTTTGACCGATGAAAACTCATGTTTTTGTAAATTCAAACCAGGTTTTTTTCTGGCATTTATTTGCTAACAATCATTATTTGAAATAGCAGAAACTGTTTTTCGAAAACCCTTGAGTTTGTAAGTACATGGTAGCAAAAACCTAACTCTTACCTAGAAGGTCACTTTTGGAATAGCGATGTTAATTTCTATAATAGAAAGACATGCCTTGCTATTTATAGGCGAGGGGAGATACTTAAACTAAGTTTTCATCATATTTTGATATCAGAGCGACCACAGCTCAAATTATTCGAAAGTACCAGTGAAAGAGCGTAAGAAGAGCAATCATACAAACATTTTATTTTAAGTATTGACTATACTATTCTATGCTGAGCCCAGTCGAGTCCGAGTCTGAAAATTTTAGATCTGACGGACGACTATCCGATACCGATTAGAAAAATTCATTGAGAATATTCAAGTAGAGTTAGACCGAATTCGGATGCGACGAGGTCTATTCGATGCAGATGTTTCTGTTGACTCCAAAGACAATATTCATGTCATTGTAAGCTGAGGTTCTCATTATCAAAATCTCTGAACATAAACTCGTGTAAATGATTTCTGGTTAGCATACCGAAAAAAGTCAACTTTCTCAACAAAAAAATTATGTTTTAAAAAACATGCATAGCTTTTGTTCCCCAATCATAAGACGAGTAATGTTAAGAAGAAATTTTTCATAAGCATTGAAGCTACTGATACTTAATGCTTCTGATGTATTTCAATCTTTGTAGGTTTTTCTGATATAACAATATGTTTGCAGGTAACTAGACAAGCTGTAACAGATGACGACTAAAAAAAGTTTTGTTCGAGTTTTGAATTTCCGGCGCCTCAAATAAAAAATGAAGACATATGTTTACTTTCTCTTGGGATTTTTGTTTGTTTAAAACAAGCTTGAAATAGAAGAGTGACATGTTTTGGTGGTTGATTGTCATCGGTGTCTACTATTTCAATTTTTAATAATCGAATTTTTTTTAAAAGACTTTTTTCAATTGGAAATTTATCAATTGTTGGTGATATTAATCGTTGTTTACTATCGGTTGATAATATTTTATATTGACCAACAGGTTGTCTTAGTTTATTGAGAAATGTTAATTGAAATCGATTGACATTACTTGGTCGAAGAATTTGAAATTTAATAAGATTTGTTATTATTATATTTTGCTTCAATGGAAGTATCATAGTAACTGCCGTTGATGAAGTATTAACCAAAAAATCAATACCTTTGTTACCAGGATTTAAATCCAAAATAGAACCATTAATAGGAGTAGAAAATTCTGGTTCCGAAAGAAAACTATCATTCATGTGAGCTGATTGAATTTCACACGTTGGCTGTGTCGGCGTTGGGGTAACATTAGTTTTTTCCACAACAATAATCGGAGTACCAACGATGGTTGTTGTAGAAGGTTCAAATGTTGTACTGGTGCCAATTGTGATAAAAATAGGAGTACCAGGAGTAACTGTCGTAGGCATGGTAGCAGTATTAGTTGAAACAGTTGATGTTAAAACTATTAAAGAAAATGAAATCAGATGTGTTCTATGGTTTTTATACGAAAATAAACTTTTACATTGATAAATAATTCTTAAGTTTAGGAACTGATCTATCTCTTTTTAACTTACGTATACAATCTGGATGTGTTTCATCTTCGCCTTTAGAACAATGTTGTATTCCATCACATACCAAAGTTTTATTTAAACATTTTCCATCTAAACATGTATATTCATCTTTAGCACAATTTGCTGTACAATTATATTCATCTGTTCCATCAATACAATCTGATATTCCATCACATACACGTTTTGAATCAATACATTGACATATATGAATACATGTAAATGATGATGTACATGTACATAATGAACAACCTAATTCATCTGATCCATCATCACAATCTTTATGTGCATCACATCGTTGTTCAATTGGTAAACAATTTAAATTATCACGACATTGAAAATAACGTCCACTTAATGTATCACATTGATTGAGTTCTACATAGAAGAAAATCAATTGAAGTTAAATCAAAAATTTAAGATAATAGTTAAAATGACTTTGACTTAGATATAAAACGGACTAGTCATTTTTGGTTCCGATCCCTGCCACCATTCTGGTGGAATTGGGATTGGCTTGCTCATATCTATTATCTATTATAAAAGATAACATACTCTACTGATCTTTAAATTACTCTTGATAAGATGATCATAGTAGACCTACGGTTTTCATCGTTCTAGACAGAAGATCCGGAAACATCGAGGTACATCGAAATTTGATCGGTCAGCAACTGATTCCTTCAACTTAGACTTTTAATAGTATTATTCGATAGGAAAAATTCTTCCCTTTCGATCTACACAAACCTGATATTCTTATGTAGTTCAGTTCGAGAGTTATAAGAATTTTTCTAGGACTCGTGATTTCAACCAACTGCCCTGTGGCCATTCGAAGACGCAGCTAAGCAGGATAATTTATCGTGCTGAGTCGAACAGTGATATTTGACTTTTGATTCAAAAGGATCTAACGCAGTCATCTCAATATTTCTGCAATGATGGTCTCGTGTAGATAGAAAGAGAAGAATTTTTTCTATCTAACAGCCCTATTAAAAGTCTAAATTGACAGGACAATAGTTCCAGAATATCATTTTCGTAAAATTCTAGCGCAAGCTCATCTGACTGGTACATGACTAACTAAACAAATTTCGATTCATGTCGATAGCTTGGGAACTTCACTCTTGAATATTGAAAACCTACGGTTTCTATAATGCTTCTATAGTAACTCGACTACTCAAAAGTCATATTCGAAAAAAAAACTTATTCTCAATCATTATTATATTAAAAATGTTTTAAATTTGTATTTTTGCAGAGAATAAGATTATAAGAGTTGAAAATTCTCTAAATAGAAAGTTTTCAAATTCAACATCTTTATGAATCTATTGAGAACACAAATTTAATAAACAATACCTTGTTTTTTAATTCTTATTTTTTATGCGGAGAAAAAACGGTCCTCTATTTATAGCAGTGTTTCTTTTTGAGTATAATAATAACAAAAAAGTTTTAATTAAAATCAAAACGTACTACAATCACCACTTTCATCTGAATCATCTTCATGACCACAATCTACTGTTCCATCACAAATCCATGATTTTGGTATACATAATTTACTTTTTGGACATTCATATTCTTTACATGGTATTACATAAGCTATAAAGAAATTCTAATAAACTGAAATAATAAAATATTTTCTAAACTTACAACAATTAACTTCATCACTTCCATCTCTACAATCAGGTAAACCATCACATCGATGTGTTATATCAATACATTGTTCATGAGAACATTGAAATGTATTCATTGTATCCATACATTTATATTGACAATAACCTTCTAATTCATCACTACCATCTAAACAATCTTTTATTTGATCACATTTCCAATTTAATGGTATACATCGTCCATCAGATTTACATGTAAATTCATTACTTGTACAATTTGTTGTTATACATATTGTACTTTCAATTTTATCACATATAAATGAACCATTTAGACATTCACATTCATGATGACATGTAGCATTTTTTTTCATTATTATTCGACTATTTTGTGGATAAATATGATTATTATATAAACATGGACAACGATCAGGTTCAATACATTGACCATTATTATCCATAACTTGATCATTTGGACAGAAACATCCATCGACACAACCTGAATCAGCTATACAACCACCATAATCATTACCTTCGAAACATGTTTGTGGGCAAAGTGGACCACATGGCATATAAACTTTGCCAGAATCACACTGCATTGGACATCGATCGGATGTGCGCCACTTAATTATTGGAGTTTTTATAATTGATTGACATTCAGCAGCAAATGCACTGAGAACAGTACAAACAGATTCACAATCACCACCGTGATCAGCACTAAATTATTGAAACAAAAACTGTCATTTTTTTTGTTTTGTATAAAACTCTTCAATAGGCTAGATTATTTATATGAGAAGAATATATAAAGAATTTCATACTCGCTATTGA
Organism: Rotaria sp. Silwood1; assembly: GCA_905250075.1. Taxonomy (NCBI): domain Eukaryota; kingdom Metazoa; phylum Rotifera; class Eurotatoria; order Philodinida; family Philodinidae; genus Rotaria; species Rotaria sp. Silwood1. The sequence continues at coordinate 3,054,979 of CAJNOP010000016.1, read as the reverse complement.
TACAGAAAAATTATGTGAAAATGATTCTTCATCGATTTTTGTCTTAAGAATTTGTACAAATGCTCAAATTTTGACAAAAAAAAATTGACAATACTATAGTCTTCATCTATAAAGATTTGATTGTCTGAGAAATTATTTCATCGTATTAATATTTAATCTTTAGAGTAAGATTAATCTTAAATGAAAAGTAGAAATTTTTATCTCATTTTGATTTGTTGAGTTAGTGATAGATTCAAATTTTTATTACGATTAACTTTAAAACGAAGCGAATCTAAATGAAATTCGATTTTATATAGAACGTCGTGGTTAAATATTTTTCTACATTTCTCTAAGTTTTTTATGGCATAATATGGTTAAATAAGTTTTATCAATTAATTTTTATTTCTATTACTTACTGACAAGCATCATACAGACATGCTTGATAATATTTTTCAATTAAATGTGTTTCCATTTTTTCAATACAAATTTCAAATGGATTATTGAATATACTTGATTTAATTTTGATTAAATCACATTTATGTTGTGCCCATATACGTCTTTGTGCATGAGCAAGACTATCACCACATGGATCATTATTTAATGATTGATTTTTTTCTGATGTACATTGTACTGATGTTTGCCATGATTGTGCCATATCAAATACATTTATTTGTGATGCACCATTTGAACTTTTAAAATCATCATCAAAATTATCATTATTATTTCCACATAAGCCAGACATTTCTGTATTTGATTGAATAGTAATATCAACATATGTTTGTCCATCCCATTTAACAATAAAATCATCTGTTTTAATAATTGTATATATACCTAATTGATAAATATATATTCTACCAAATTGAATTGGTTGATTTTGATAATTTGATAATTCAATATCATTGAAAAGTATTGGACGTTCACGTATAAGATCAATAGTAACTCCATTATATTCAATAATAATATTTTTTGAACATACTTCTCCATTAATACCACATTGTATATTTTGTGTTAATATACGAAATAAATTGTTTATATCTTTAACTAATATATATTGACATAGACCAGGAAATTTATAATAAAGTCCATCAAATGTTTGATAATGTGAATGACCAAATATAGTACATGTTTTAGTACATGAAAATTTTTTACATGACCATAAACCACCTTTTTTACATGTACAATTTTGACAACCATGATCATTTTGTATAATTGTTTCATTTTCAATATAAAATTGACGATTATATTGACATGGACATTCGTCAATTGAAATACATTTTTGTTGATGTGATGTTGAATCAAGAAGAATTTTTCCTGATGGACATGTACAACCAGGACCATATAAACCACAATCATAATGTGATAAATAATTAGTACATGTTCGAGGACAAAATGTTGTATTTAATGAATAAATTTGTGTAGAACTACATTGATTATGATCAAATGAAGTACATTGAAGTGAACCATTTGAACATGAACAATTTGATACAATTGGAGTTTGAACAAGAAAAGAATGTGATGGATGAATATATTGTTCAGATTGAGATTCATAGCAAGAACATTCTTGTTGAAGTCGACAGACATGCGAATGTTCATCATAAAATTGACCCACTCCACATGTACATCCTATTAAGAGAAATAAATATAATTATGTCAAATCTCATGTAACACGTTCGTTCACACTATCACTGATAAACTGTTAGTAGATTGCCTTTTACAAAACAAACTATCATTTAGTAGTTTATCCACAGATTTTGTTCGGTTAGAATTCGAGTAAAGGACAGAGGTGTGTAACAGCGCACTATTGGTTTCTAGACTTTTTATTGTCCTTGCTTGAAAAGAAACCTATTAATGTCAAGTTTTAGCTTTCATATTCAATTCTTCTATATTCTCTATCTAGTGTCGACTTTGTCTATGGTATGAGAGCAAAACAAAAGTCTTTTATACCGTAATCTAAAGATGATATCGTGAATTCTCTTTACTAAAAAGAATCACTCCGTTTGGTTGCGTCCTGCTAGAGATGTAGACTAAAAATTGATTTCATAGAAAGTTTCACACAAGAGTTAAGCAGTTTGATACTGTAGCGTATTACACATATCTCAGAATGGCAAAAGCAGCTATCACCATTTTTTCAACAAAGTTGATTGTTCGTATAAGCAGCAAACCTTAATTATTAGAATTCACATATCAATCGGTATTGCAATTGAAGTTCTAGTTTTGACTAAAAACAAGAATATAGAAAGCTACGTATGAAGCTTAAAGTGAAAACAATAAAAAGGTGAGGTGCCAATTCACGTACTTCGATACTTCTATCGTTTGTCTAGAAACAATTTATAATTATTATCATGATGAGTGCCTTTTTTAATTGTTGCTGAGTTGTAATGACTGAACAAAAAGGAAAGCACATGTTATCTAAAACATTTCTTTGTTCACTAAGAAAAGTTATCAAGATTATCAGTGCAGCTGATAATTTATCTCTATGTACAGTAAAACTTGATAAAACGTAATCACAATTTCAAAAATCTTTCTCACCCGGTAAGCATTGATTTACGCATGATGATGGCACTAGATCAATATCAGTACAAAATGATTGACATTCCGATACACATTCTGAATAATCTGCTCGACTTGTTAAACCACATTGACCATAATTTATTATTTGACATGTACTTGCTAATGTTTTATTACTCATCCAATCGATAATAATACCTTTCAAAGCACAAGCATGAGCTAATGCTGTTATAGCTGAACATTTAACTTGATCACGATGAATAGTTGATTGATCTTCACATAAATCTCGTATACAAGATGTAATAAAAAATGTTGGATCAACAATTAATGGTGAACAACTTGAGAATATTGAATGTTTTAATAAATTTGTACATTCAGTTCTTGCACTATGTTCATTCTAAATAAATAAAAATTGTATTTTAAAATCAAGTAATAAATCAAAATTCATACAGCAGGAAAATTAAAACAAGTATCAATTTGTTGATCAGGAATTGAACATGATGAAGCAAGATAAGCATTTGCAAATGTAACTAAATTTGTTTCAATAACATTATTCGGTGTTAAGAAATCCTTTGAAAAAAAAAAGATTTTTTGAAAATTATTTCGTATATATATTTATAATAGTAAAAAAAATCAACATACATCTTTTGTTACATAATTAAATGTTCCACAAAGACCACGAACTTGATTAAAAAATGATGGATGTAATTTAATATAAATACGTGATGTTAATGGATCAAAATGTATTACGACAGTTGATTGAATATCTAATGTAAAGAAGAATAAAATTTTATTAGATTTATTAATTATTTAAACTAACTTCGAACTTCAATAAATACTGTTGATGCACGTCGAATAATAACATCATCAGTTTGATATGGTAAAGTATGACGAATTTTACCATTAATAAGTATACTATCTTGACGAAATACTACTTTAGTTTCAAGTATTTGAATACTTAATTCATTTCCTTGAGTTGTATAAATAATACGTAAATAATTGGATTGATTATTAGTCTAAAATTAGAAAAATTTCTTTTTTTGAATATTTTCTACTAGAAAACTTTAACTAAATTCTGCTTCTCCTTCATATAGAATTTTCAATTTCAATTCTAAAGATGCGAACATTTCAGCACTTAAAAAGTAAGATGCTCATATAATTTGAAAAGAAAAAGAAGAGTGAATTACCTCGACAAGAACTTGATTGCATTTGCTCACAAGTGCATACTGTTTACCATCAAATGTCAATATATTCATATTTCCAAGTACAATACATGTTCTTGAACATGTTCGATTTGTACATAACCATCGGCCATGATCACATTTACTAAAAATCCTCTTCCATTATCAATAGAATAAAATAAATATTCAATTTACCAATCATTACAATCAATTGATACTTGATCTCCAGGTTGATATTGCACATTATTATATTGACATGTACATTGTTCAAGTGGAACACATTGATTTTGAAAACTATCATATACAGTTTCATTTGTACAAACACATCCAGGAGTACATTCATTATTTTGTGTATGACATTGAGTAATTATTGATGATGGATTTTGACATGTTCGACGACATGGTGAAGCACATTCAACAAAGGTCATATTTTTTGATGAACATCGTTTTGCTAAGAAAAAAAATATTCAAGAAGATACTTGAGCGATACCAGAAAAATAAATGACATACAACATCCAGTTTTAGATCGCCATTGAATTTGAATATTATATTCTCGACATTCTTCAACAAATGCTTCCATCACTTGACATCGTGCAGTTTTTAAAGATTTATTCTCTAGTATTGCTGAACATACATCATTTAAACATGTTTCGTAGAAATATTTCGGATCGATCTACATATATATATATATATATATATCGAAAGAAATGGAAATTCATTTGAATAGAAATTCTCATTTGTTTACTTTTTCAAAACATGATTGAAATATTTTCGATTGATTAGTTAATGAATTACATTCATCAATAACTTCGGAAGTTATTAAACAATTGTTTATTACTCGTGGAACATCTGGACACTTAAGAAATAGTTTTTAAAAAAAAAACAAAAGATAACGCATTTTATTAATAACAATAAATTCTTACATCTCGATATAATTTCCATTGATTTCCAAAATCTACTGACATTGTTGTAATAAGACCGGTTGTTAATAATTTAAAATCATCATCTGGATTATTATTATAATCTCCACAAAGACCTGATAAAATTTGATCATTCATAAAATTTTCATCCACTTGAACAATTATTGTTTGTTGATGTTGATTATGAATTTTTAATCGAATACCATTGGTAAAATATAAATCAAGAAGATTTTTTTCTTGTCGTTGAATTATTAAACTTGATGGAAATGCTGTCAGATTAGTTAAATTTGTACCTGTTATTTCTAATGTTTTACCAGCAATAACAATCGTTAGTTTCTAAGAAAAGAAATAATTTTATGAAGTAAGAAAAAAAAAAAAAAACAAAATAATTTAAATACTTTTTCACAAGAACCTTTTGGTGTTGTACAATTGATAAATTGAATATTAATTTGCCATGTTGTTGAACCGATTAATTTATACGTACAACTTTTAAAATAAAACATTATTTTCCAATGATAAAAAATTTATTATATTTACCTGCCAGGAAATCGATAATATGTTCCATCAAATGTTCGAATATGATCTCGACCCCATAAATGACAAGTAGCAAATGATTGTTGAGCTATGATTATCAAGAAAAAAATTCGTTAGCGCAATTGTTACAAGATTAAAATATGAAACACGATATATCTGTAGCTAATCACAGAGAGATTGTTCTATTCTATCTATTTTGAGACATATGTCTTCATCATACTTTTACTTCAATCTTCTGGAAATGCAATAAGGAAGCAAGTTATAGATTATACCGAGACGTTATTGGAATAGAGTCTTTGATCGTATATGATCTAGGCCTATTATGGTCTATGACAGACGAGGATCATTCCTAAAGTATTTTTCATGATCTTGAAAGTTCATAGTTATGTCTGTCATGTCCTGTAGAGGATAAGCAACTTTGTACCCTATATATATATATATGTCGTATCGAAGTTAGCATGTTTATCGAAGTTATAACTTCGATAGACAATTTTATCGAAGTTGTAACTTCGATAAACATATTTCATCGAAGTTATAACTTCTATAAATTATTTCATCGAAGTTACAACTTCTATAAAGTAAGGTTATCGAAGTTATTTAGATGAAGTTAAATATGAAAATCGTTTATTATTCTAAATAATATTACTAAATTTTTTAACTATAGCTAATTTTCTTATTCAGCAACAAACATTTATTTGATAAAAAAAAATCAACAATCACAAACTATCAATAAATATTGAGATAAGCATACAGGAAAAAAAATTAACTTGAGAGGAGAAAATTATTTATTGGTTATAGAATTTACTTTTATATCTGATCTACATGTGATTAATATTTTATTTAAACCAATTATATTCTTTACAGTGACTATCAGTCTATACTTCTCATCCTAATAATAGCACATCAACGTTTGAGATCACCTTTTCTACAATTTACATCTTTTTTTTTTCTGAACGGAAGGTAAAATAAAATGAAGAGATACAAAAGAACATTTTGTCTCAATATTTATTGATAATTCGTGATTATTGAATTTTTTTATCAAATAAATGTTTGTTGCTGAATAAGAAAATTAACTATAGTTAAAAAATTTAGTAATATTATTTAAAATAATAAACGATTTTCATATTTAACTTCATCTAAATAACTTCGATAACCTTACTTTAAAGAAGTTGTAACTTCGATGAAATAATTTATAGAAGTTATAACTTCGATGAAATATGTTTATCGAAGTTACAACTTCGATAAAATTGTCTATCGAAGTTATAACTTCGATAAAAATTTTATCGAAGTTATAACTTCGATAAACATGCTAACTTCGATAAACATGCTAACTTCGATACGACATATATATCAATAGTCGTTTTAGATCGTGTTTCAGTAAAATGAATAACAAAAAAATAAGATTAATGAAAGCTTACGAAGAGATTTATCTGGCTTATTACAAGCAAGACCTTGCCATCCTTCACAACAAATTGTTTTGTTTGTTTTTCTATAAGAAAAATAAAAAAAATTCGATTAATATTGAATTTAAATCGAATATAAACTCGGTCTATTATTTATTAAAAAGAAATTATATATTAAATAAACTTTTCATTAGTTTTTCTCACATACGGAGTGTCAGAAAAGTTCGAACGATTAAGAAAAGTGAATATCTCTTTCAAGAGTTAAAACAATAGGTTTGAAATTTGATTGGACATCTCTTGAAGTTACATTCAGCATATTTCAAACAAAATATAAAGTGTAGACAAAAAGTTCAGAAACGCAATATTTTTGAATTTTTCCTCAGTGGTAACAGCTGGAATCAACCAAAGAAAAGTTAAAACAGTATCTTATCAGAAAAAAGTACTTGTCCGATTCCCTTTACCAGATTTTAATGGAAGATCTCTAGACAGCTTACATTCTCAAAAACACTTTAAAATTCTATGGAAAACGTTTTACAAACAAGTTCATATGAAGGAGAAAATACTTCCGGACGAAATAAGATGTGCATGACCTATCTTGAGCAAACTGCACTCATGCTACGTAAGGGACCAAAATGCAAAATACAATAAATTTATGTAAATCTTCATAAAAACAGCAGAAGACAGACCGCACAGAACTGGGAAACATTAAAATATATTTTTTATCAAATGAACTTCTCTGAAAAACGTTTTTATAGAATCTACAAAACTGGCTCTGGGTAATCTGAGGTTTCTAGAGACCGTTCGTGGAAACCTGTTAGTCGTTATTAGACAAGTATTTATTCTGATAGAATATTTTTTCAACTATTCAAGTCTTTTCTCTGATTAGTTTTAGCTGTAACCGTTAAAGAAGAAAGTCAAAAAATACTTCACTTCTAAACTTTTGTTTCCACCTTATCTGTCCATCAATCTTCGGATCTTAATTTGAGTTACTCATAATTATAAAATAAAAACTGTTAATCGAATTTCACAATGAAACATTGCATGTACAGATTCTTAAAGCTATCTCTCAATGATTTTGTGAAACTGATGTCGTAATAGATAGGCTCCATTTTCGAAGCTGTAAAGCAATGTTTGATTGAAATAGTCCAGGTTTTTTGTGACACTGCACCAAAATAACGTGTTCCGACTATTGCAAAATTTCTCTAGAAAACATACCGATTTATGATAGAAATTCTTCACATATTGACAGCGAAAATAACTTGCATCTTGAAGAAAAAAATTTTCGTAACCTATAGCGCGAAAGTCTAGGTGCAAAAAATATACACTGATTTTTCAGTCACTTAACGACAATTGGTTAGAGTCAAAATTTTTCGCTATTCCTGAATATATGTTCAGATTTTCCTTTCGAGATAAGAGTGAACAACTATCAGTAAATTTTGTGAAAACGTCCAATATTGTGTCTGTGCAAAGCAAAATAGCAGTTTTGGCTCAGTCCTTAGATGATTCTGAACAAATCACTAACAATTATTTCTCTCGAATCATCTGTCCGATAGCATGCCGATAATGTTGTGTTATAAAACTGCTTTTATGGTTAGTTGTTGTGTATGCAGAGCACAAGAACTTTGCGTTAGGCTGATCTATGAAACTTAAATTTTCACATATTTTATTATATAAAAGAACAATAATTTTATAGAATGATATCTTTAGATGCCATAGTGAAAGGATAGAATATTTCTATATTACTAAATGAACGTACCATATGTTACCACTTTGACCTAAAAGACAACTCAACTCAAGTCTCACACATACCGTATATAGGGACAAGAATCGCCTTGATTAAAACGTTTTGTTAGTTCTTCAATGATATAAATATCACTTTTATCTGTCAATACCTATTTATATAAAAAATATATTTTTTTTATAAAACAACATCAATAATTTACTAACAGGAATATTTAATTTCCATGATGATAATGGTTTAGCATATTCTTCAAGAATATTGAATGATAGTGGATTAGGACATTCATCTTGTTTTGTTGTTGTATGTAAAACGGAACAAAATTGAGAATTCGAAGAAATTGGTTGAAAACTTAATTTAAGAATTGATTGAAAATGAATTTTTTAATGTTTTGTTTATTAATACTTACTTGGCAAAGATGATGATAATAATGGTAATAAAGACCATTCGACAAGTAATTAGATGCATATTGCAGTGTTAAAGAAACAGCAAATTTATATAAAATTCTTTTCGTGTCATACAATGACTTCTTCTCGACGCGTTTCTTTCTTTTAAAATGAAAGAAAACATTGCACAGCTTGTCTCATATACATGTTCGAATAGCAATATTAGTAGATCTTTTTATAAAGTATCCACTTGAAAAATACAATATGATATGCAAGATGGTGTTCGTTCGATGATTTTCTATGACGGTTTATATAATCGACAATGTCAATATGTATCATTATGTGTCTGGTGCACAAAAATATTGAAAATATGAATATGAATTGAAGTGAGGTAACGGGAAAATATTTAACAACAACAACGTATTTTTGATGTTTTCTTCTATGATGTTAAGCAATTAGTACAAAATCAAACAATGATTATCTAGATGAACTAGGATGGCGAGATTGCTAAAAAATCAGATACGGTAGTTTCCAGGTTTCAGAAAAATATTTTTTTAACAGTGCTATTTTAAAGAGTACAAAAAAGAGGAGTCGTCGTAATCGCTACGACTTTTTCTTAAAGAATTGAGAAGATCACAAAAGCCGGTAAAAAAAGGAGTTTTTGTGATATTTTTAACCTTTTACGCGAAGATCGCGAAAATGCTGCGAATTCTTATTTATTGCTCTTTAAAATAGCATTGTAGAAAAACAGTCTTCTGAGACTTGAAAACTACCGTATCCTTTTTTTAGAAGCCTTTCTATAGAAAACTCCATCGGCTATTAAAATCACTATCTTGAGTTGAACTAAGTACTTAGCCTCATAGAAAACAACCAAAGTTATGTTGTTTTTTAATATGTGTTTGCTATTATTTTATTTCCAAAACTTTCTTAATCTTTGTAATTTTAATTTTAATTAATAACGGATCGATGGTCCGAACTTTGTGTTCTTTGCTAATTTGGGCTTAAACATTTTCTTTAAACGTAGAAAATGATCTTTTAAAAGACCCATGGAAAAGTTTTCTATTAACTTTTGTACTTTCATTATTGCAATTGGAGAGTAAATGTAGATATCATGTTAATATATCAGCTTGTAGAGTAGACCTTACCCTATATAATGTTCTATTGAAGTTTTACTCAAGTCCTCATTTTTAACTAACAGATATTTTGCATACAAAGTGACTCTTGTCAAGGTACCTATAGTATAACTTAGGTAAAAAACACAGCTTAGTTCAGTATAAACTATTTTAAAGAACTGTTCATTCGACAACACTCTGTTAACACCTTCAAGAAGGAATTTGTAGAGATGAGCAAAAGTCTATTGGTTGATCATTCAATCAAATTTTTTGGACCTCTAAAAAATTACTTCACTGATCTTGAACAAAAATAGACATTGTACTTTCTAGCAGATAGAAATGAATAATCATTTGCACCAGAAATTTTCCAAGGAAACTCATGTTTTTGATTTTTCGAAGGTTTTCTCACTCATTTCGAACAAACTTGAGAAATAAAACAAAAAAATACTTTGTTTCCAGACTTTCGACCACCCGTTAAAATAAAAGACACGATACAAGCGATGAATAACAATAATAATAATAATACACTGATTTTGTTTGTTTTAACGATAACATATAACTTTATTGATTATATCACGAAATTTGATACACCAGAAAAAAAACACTCCTGATCAGTCAACTATATAGATAAAAATCGTACAGAGCCTTGTATGTTAAACCAACAAGAAAAAAACAACAGAACATTAAAAAATAAAATAGACAAAATTTTAAATTTATATTTAACATAAAATATAGGATAGGAATAGAACAGTCTGGACAAAATGTTTCGTCTGTGATATTTATTTAATTTCATGCATTTCAAAATTCTTTTGTTTCATATCAAGATAGAAGAAATAAAGGACATGACTCCGAAAAATAATCTACCTAAAAAAATAATGGAATGTCTCCACCATATTTTGACAAAGAATTGAATTAATTTTTTTATTCGTAAGGGAAAAAACGTTGCAAGTTTTTATTCATAAATCATCAGCTTATTAAAAAATTTGAAATCTAACACTATTTGCTCAAGTACTTTTATGAGTGGTAGTAAACCATAAGAGATGCAGCAGTCTAAGAATTTTTATGTAGATGTATCCAATTTTGTAGAAATTTTTCTATTTTCATTAACAATGTAACGGTTTTTAGTATTTTGAGCGCAATACCATTATTTGTTAATGAAAATCGATAATTCTTTGTACTGAAATGATTAGTAAAAGAAGCTCTAGAAAGTCATATGCATCAAAAAAGTTTCGAATACTTAATGTCTTGGCAATTGACTATCCGCACAAGCACTCTACCAAAAAAATGACTACAGCCGTACAGGTTTCTTGGTAATTTTCGGTATAAGGATATCCGAAAGGATTCTATAAAGCTAGATAGATTAGCGAAAACTTGAAAACTGAAAATAAATGATTTTGAATATAGAGAAAATTTCGGAGCACTACACTTTAAATAAATCTACCTTTCATCTTTGCCAGAAAGTGTTAATCTTTCTTTCTTAAATTGATAATAAAAGTTTTAAATCTCGTTAGTTAATTTTATGCTCAAGAATAAAACCTTGGAACTCCACTATCTACACGAAAAAAAAATAACTCATTTTTTCAAAATACGATGAATATATTCTACTCTTTTCTTGGTAAGATATTTCTAGAATACCTGATGAACCTAAATCTGATATTTCTATTACGAAAAAAAACATTATACTATAACGAGTATGAAACAAAAATTTTGCATAAATCAAGCAGATCTCTGAAAAAAAAATAAAACCGTTATCTCAAACATAAACTTTAAAAAAACGAAAAAAAACAAAATACCCTATATCGCAGTTAAAAATGCACTATAACAAGTCATTCATTCTTCAAGAAAAAAAAATAAATACAATCAGCAAAAAAGAACATATTCTTCCAAAAACTTGATCTATTTGTTAAATAAATTTGTCGAATTAGGTGATTGATGAGCATAAATTTTTGCTTTAGCATTCCAAAAATCAGCATTCTGTTTAAGTCGATTCATATTATCTAGTACCAATTGATCAGCATTACCATACGATGGTACATCTGATTTTGTATTATAACCAAGTTTTTTTAACATTGGTGCTAATATATCCAAATCTTGTTTAACATCACTTGGAATATGACCAAACCATTTTGTTAATGCTTCGAGATTAATTGGTTTAATAACTTGATCTGATGAATGTTCAGTTCTATGAAATAGCAGAAGAAAAACAAACAAACAAAACCTTTGCATTTTTTGTTCATAGTTACTTTGAAAGTGAGATTTTCTTTCCAATAAATTGTTCATGATGAAGTACATCATCAACCCAAGTTAAATTTAAAAATTTCAAGATATTTTCAATAGATTTTTTTGGTTGTAAAACAAGTTGTTCATAATAAACCATAAGACATTTATCTTCACCAACTTGTTTACATTGTTCAAACATGATTTCCATACCTTTATTCCATAATTTTAAATTTAATCGATAATCAGTTAAACTAAAACCAGTTATTGTTACTTTACGTGTCATTACTGAATGTATAACAGCACGTGCATCACGTATTATTAAAAGAAATTTGGAATTTGGAAACATCGATGAAATATATGATGCATATTTAAGAACAAATGGATCTTTATCACAAAGTATATCAGAAGATTGACTATGATGAAATAAAATATCATAAACAAATGCACGAACAGCTGAATCAAGTATTTCTTCTGTCATACCACCCGCCATAAGTCTATAAAAGAAATTTATTAAATTAGACGCAAACATCTGGAAATAACTGATTTGGATTTTGAAAGTTATGTTTTTCTGTTGGTGAAACACATCTAAAATGAGTGTTGAAGTATAGGAGTAGAAATTTAGACCCGACGAACTCTACCACTCCAGATCGTGATATAAACTGTTCATATACGATCAGAGTAGGAACTCTCGAGCAATGAAATTCATCTCCTTTTAATTTTATGCCTTTCCAGCAATAATGACATTCATATTTCTCATCCTTTTGTTTCGTTAGTCCTTTTGGGAGTGCAAGTTTTCTCCATTAAGACTTCACACCTTCGACACTTTGACTTGACAAGCAAATCCACGTATTGACTCTAATAAGATGCTTCACGATTCGTAACACCGACGTGCTCTAAACCAATCCTTTGATGGTAGCCAGACGGGTGATAGCCTCTTCAGAAAATATCACTTGATCCTAACGGCCAGCTCTATATTGCTAGGCCTATTTTGAATTATTATCTCGATGGCGTTCGATGAACAATGACTTGAGAATGAGTCGATTGTAATTCATTCCTGCTTCGTTTAAACGTTCTCACACTGTTCTCTATGTGACTAACGACCATTCAGTCTTCAGCGAGTAAAATAACTTGTGGATCCTGTTTTAGGATTGCTGCTGCACGTAATCAACGAGGTCAAGTTAAATCGCTCTAACTATCACAATGTTAGACTTGACTGCTTGGCTCACAGCATTGTAGCCAAACTTTGAACTCGAAGGATGGTTCAACAGAAAGGCAATTATATTTCACTGATGTGTATCGTGGAAGCCATATTCCAGAGCTAATGTTTATAGACGATCTGGACAGTGAGTCTAATCCGAAGATGGTTAGCGCTACTTATTTATACCAGTGGTACAGAAAATGCCAGTGTTTTTAGAAAGTTACAGGCGCATGAAGACTTTTGAGTATTATTATACCTGGTTTATCATGTGAATAATCGACATTATCAGTTTATTCTACTATCAATTCATAAAAATTTTAACTGTACTTAAAAAACTATAACCGTTATTATAAAAAAATAAAGCGTTTACATTATTGTAAAAAGTCAAAAGAATGTCTATTCTTATCTTAGTATTTCATACAAACCAAATATTGAAAATTATATTTACAAATAAATAAATATCTTACCGATTCCATTCAACATGAGATTTTTTCCAAGCTGTTCTCATACTTAAAATTCTTGGTATAACTCTTGTTTCTTCACCACAACGAACAAGTGGATGCGAATCAAGAATAGCACGCATTAATGTTGTACCACTTCGTGGCATTCCACCAATAAAAATAATTGGTTTTAATGATGATGAATTATAATTACTTTGTTGAAATTCTTTGAACTCATTTAATTTTGATGTACATGGTTGTTGTTTTTGAATAGAAATATTATCTGATGATAATAAATGAAAACCAAGTAGAATAATAGTCACAATGATAATGAAAAAAGTAAAAGAAGAACGTTGAGTCATTCGTTGATACATATTGAACATGGCTCGACGTCGAAGAGACAACCATGGCATTATTATCTGAGAAAAATATTCATATCTATGAAATCAAAACAAAAAAGTTTATTCAAAAATAATAAAGTAAATAAATAAGCTTTATGAACTAAAAAAAAATGCAAAATTTCAAAAAATAAAAATATCTATTTATTATCAAGATGAAATTTTTGGTGATGATGAATTCCATCTAAATCAAAAATATAAAAAAACTAATCACTTGATCAAGAGATGAAATATACGTGTACGACAATTCCGTTTGAAAATTAAATAACGATATTACTAGGACAAGTGGATATTGCAGTGAATAGAATTTCAATTCACAATCATAGGCAAGCAAGTATCGTTTCACTTGATTCTATTGTTAATACGGGTGTCAAATTACCGTAACTAATAGAATAATGCTAATTCTTCAGGGATTAGTATTAAAATCAACTTTGATTATATGATTTTAATTGCATTAGAATTCATTGATGCCAAACTGTTAGCATTTAATTAGCATTATTTTTAGTTCTAATATATATATATGCGACCTACGGCTATATATGTATGTTTTAGAGTTCACATTCAGCAGCTTCCGATAACAGAACAAACATTTTTTTTTTCGCCCGGAAGCGACATCCTCTAAACAGAACAACGATTACTTTAACTATGAGTGCTATTCTTGAAAGTAGAGCAAAAGTTATTCTAACTGGAAGTACTATTCTCAAAACAGAACTAAGGCTATTGTAACCGTGAGTGCCATTTACATAACAGAACAAAGGTTGTTTTAACTGCAAAGGTCATTGCCAAAAACAGAATAAAGATTTTTTTATGTCTGAATATATCAATTTCAAAAATGAATCTAAATTATTCGATTTGAAAAACCTTTGAACTTAGAATTATAGGAGACCTAATAGTCGATAACCAATTTAGTAGTATTTAAACTAATATTAATTTTCATGCTAACACCTTCAGATTGCCTAGTTCTCATTAAATAAACCTAAAGCATTAAAATAAGTTTTAATACTAAGATCTACAGCATTAGCATTAATATTAACAAATGGTGATGTTAATTCTAATATGACATCCCTAATAGATAATCTGTTTATTAATATAATGAATTGCAATGATCATTATTGTTTTTTTTTATATGACGTATTTGTATTATTCTTTTCTTCTCGTGACATTATATAAAGAACTGCAAAATGGAAATTAATTGACATGATTTATATCAGGATTCAAACAAGTCATAACAGATTTCTTTTATTATAATCTTTATTGTAAAGATCATATAATAAAACATTCATTATTCAGTTAAACAATTGTTCATTATGATGTACTCATTTTACTGACTGAATTTAATCAAATGGGGTTGTTTAGGCGAAGGAAATAATTCTATACAGTATACTCTTTATTCATATGAAATTTTGATAGCAAAAAATGTGTTCACGAATGTTGAGTCTTGAATACAAGTTCTTTTTTTACTTTGAAAATAATTGACAAGAAAAAAAGACAAAGATATTCGTAAATTTGAATTAGAAAAAAAACTCAATTCTTCAATGTAATAATGTTCCCTACTGTGTACTCTTGACAACGGAATAATGTATGTACGTAACATTAAGTTAAATTTTAACATATACAAATATTCGATCACTATTAACAGTAATGTCTTCGTTTCAACCAAGTGACGATGATTATGAAGCAATTACTCGTATTTTCGATACAAATTCATTATTTCAATGTCCATTATGTAAAAGAGATCTTCAAGATCCACGTATACTCTGTTCAAATGGACATACATTCTGTTCGAATTGTATTCAAGTATGCTTTGAAACGTATCTTAAACAATAATTCTTAGCTATTTATGTAATTTCAAACATGAGATCTACTATTACACAGTTTTTGATTTGAGAAAATTTTTTTATATGGTTTATGGTTAGGTCCTATTGATAGCTTTCCTTTTAAGCTGTATAAATTAAACAGAGAATCTGATCACAACTAAATGCCTTCTACAGATGTTTTTATTCATTTGTAATTCTAATTGTTTCTGGCAGAGTTTATCAGACAGAATAGTCTAGTCGTTCAAGTAGAAGTTTGCAGTAATTTTTGAAATAGGAAGCACGAAATAGCATATATTTGAGAAATCCTTAAAAAAAACTCTTTCTGATAATTTTGAAAAAAAATGCTCAATCCTATAGAATGAGATTAGCTAGAAGTAGTCCAATCCAATGAGATGTTGTAAAGAAAAACATTTTTCTTAACATATCACGAAAAGCATTCTTTTTACCTCATGGATTATGTTCTAGGTGTCACAAAAATTTTAGCTCGATTTTCTTTATTTTCTCTTTAAAAAAATATTTTCAATCAGAAACAAAGCAGGAAGAAGGATATCCGTAATTATGATACGGGAGAGTGTGAGAAAATATTAGTATTGGCTATGATTTCCAGAAGGTAATGGAGTCTATTAATATATCTAACGGTATGTTTAAACATGAACGTGACTAGTCGTTTTTAGTCCCAGTGATAAAAATTGATCCTAGTCCTGGTTAGAAAAAATTTTTAGGTCCGAATCCTATATTGCGCATATGCTGATGTACGAGGGCCGAAATACGATCTTTAAATTCACTAAGAAAACTTTTATATTTTTGAAATTTTTCTAAATTCTACCAGTTAATCGTTATTTCGTTCGATTTGACCTTATCTTATGAATGAATTAGTTATACTACATAGTAATAATTTTTCTCTCTCTCTCTCTTCATGTTCCTATAGAATGCTCTACCAGATGATGGTGTTCTCAAGTGTCCTATTTGTAAAGAAGCACGTCGTTTCAGTAGTGTTCAAGACATAAGACAATTAACAAAAAATTATACATTACAAACAATAAAACGAGCTGAACATCATCGTATTGCACAAATAGGTATATGTGAATTATGTAATAAAAAGCCTGCCTATGGTCGATGTTTTCATTGTCGTTCATTAGCTTGTTTTAAATGTATGAATGAACATGAAGAAAATATAGCTAATGAACAGGCCAAAGAATATAGTGAATTAGTTAAAATACGTGATAATCTTAATGAAAAAATATCTCAATGGGATAATAAGTTAACTGAATCAAAAGAAAATATTCGTAAAATGATTCAAGTCGATGCCGAAAAGCAAATAAAAGAAATTCAAGGTAATATAATAATATTCATAATAATAAAACGAAATTTAAATTTTACATATTTATTTTAAAACAAAAAAAAAGATCATGAACAAATATTATATACTCAATTAGATGATCTCTGTCAAAATTATTTACTAACAAAAAATATAAAATTACAAAAAATTAAATTTGATATTGAAAAAGAAACACATGAATTAGATGATATAGATCCAAAAAATTGGAGTATATCAGATCGTATACGTTTAAATCAATATTGGATTAATCTACAACGAAAATTTGATGATCAATCTATTGATTTTATTTATGAACCTAATTCATCATCAATCAATCGATCATATCTTGGTGAACTTCATCTTAAAACAGTAAATCAAGAAAATAAATATTCACAACGACAAAAATTCAATACATTAGATAATCAAAATAGTTTAATTCCATTTCATCATTCATCTGCAAGAAAACATAAAATTAAAACTGAACAAAATCTCAATCATCAATTATCAAAACAAAATTATGATAATGAAAATGAACATAGTTCTCATAGTATAGTTAAATTTTCACCATCAAGAAATCATTCACAATATGATGATCATCAAATTGACCAAGGTAGTGAATATGCTATAAGAAAACTTATTCGAACTCGTCAACAACAAAAATCAAATTCAAATTTAAATAGAAAATTATCAAATGAAATCGATCAACCAATTGAAGATAATACACCATTAACACCACGGATGTCTATTGCACCAATACATCTTGATAATTATAATAAAAAAGCAAGACAAATTTTAATAGGTCCAAATGAAGCTGATAAATTTCTTGCACCAAAAGCAATTGCTATTACAGATACAAATCAATTATTAATTGCTGATACAAAAAAACATCGTATAATTATTTATGATTTAAATTTAAAAACAATGCGTGCTATAAAAGGTTTTCTTTTTCCTGATGGTCTTTGTTTAGCTACGGAACATTATGTTATTATAAGCGATCGTCATCGAATTTCAAAATATGATTGGTTACATGGAAAAATTATTAGTTTTATTGGAAGTAAAAAAGAAGGTTGTACACGCTCATCATTTTCATGGCCAAAAGGAGTTGCTATTGATAATAATTATGTGTATGTTTGTGATTCATATAATTCACGTATGGTTGTCCTTATTCATCAAATGCGTTATGAAAAGGAATGGATTATTATGAGAGGTAAAGAAAAAAAAAAGATTTTTTCATCTATTTTTGTTATTTGAAACAATCTTGATTTATTTCCAAAGAAATGAATTCTTACCGACAATTTTTGAACAAAAATGAATGTCTCTTAGTGTAGAATTGAATAATTTTGAAGAACAAGGATTATTCGTATAAATATAGATCATTGTCTTATTTTTTATTCTGAGAAATGCTCGTATCTCCTTAAGGCTAAATGATTTAACTCAACTCTTATCGGATTGTATGATTTCGATTATTTTCTTTTTCTGCATCAATGATACATTTCTCGTCTAAGTATTAGAGATGCCTTTTCTCGTATATTGTTACATAATACGATTTATACGTCTTTTTCAATACAAAACAAAATAACCACAGATGAAAACTACTCATGATTTTCATAACTAGTATCGATACTAGTTTGAATTTATTATATCTACAAGATACAAGTATGAAACCCTAACTAGTGACGAGATACTATGAAGCTATCAGCACCAGTGATCACTTTCTATTACAAAAGAATATGAAGAACAACAGAAGAAAAAAACACTTTAACGATTCAATGGCAGACAAGTGCTCGATTGGCTCATTCATCATAGCAACTAATAAAAGCAGAATGCTCGATACTCTACTAATATTAGTATATTCGATTTTGAATATCAATTTAACTTACCTAACTTTAAAAATAATATAGTCATTATAATTTATACTTCATAGCATTTATATTTCAATATTGTTTCATTATCTTATTTTTAGGTACAAAAAAACTTGATCCACAATATATTTCCATATCAAATGGCCTCCTCTATGTAACAGCTTGGCAACGAATTAAACCTGAATCATGTGCATATAATGCTGGTTGTATTATTGTTTATAGTACAGATGGTACCGCCCAAAGATTTATTGATACAGATGCTCAATCTTATCTTAATTTAAGTGTTCCTGAGGGTACGAAATCTTTCCATTCAGAAGTAATTGTTCGTAACATATTTCTTATAGGTATCGTATGTGATAGTTCCAATCAATTGATTTTAGCTGATCGGTATACATCAAAAATCTTAGCAATGAATAATAATAATCAACAATCTGTTATACACTTTCATGGTGATAAAATGAAAGCACCACATTATGTATGTTTTTCTAATGATCAAAATACAATGATTGTTAGTGATATTGGAAATAATACAATACAATTTTATGAAAAAAGAACTAGTACACCTCAGTCACTTTCTGCACCAACTCAAAAAAAACAATAATCAGAAAAAAATCATAACAAACGTTTATTATACTTTTCTAAAGCATAAATAAAAAAATAAATACTTACATATTCATTTCGTTTTCTTTCTTTTTTTTGTTGTTGTTGATAATAACAGAAACATGTAACTCATTTACAGATTGTTTATATTGATATGTCTCGAATAGAAAATAAAACACAATCCATAGGGATTATTTATCATGTCTCTTTTAATCTAAAGAGAAAAATAATTATGTGATTGTATTTGATGAAGTATTTCTTGTCACTTCTTTTTATTTGATATTGTCACGAACCGTTATTAATGCAGGATCTTTTCCTATTGTCAAATCTATTAAGTAATTCAAGGATTGAAGAAAAACAAAACGTCAAACAAAACTGACAGAAATAATCAACTAAATAGAGTCTATGATAAAGTCTAACTATACATAAGTAGTATTTTATATCTATAAATATTATTTGTAGATTTAATAAGTAATAGATATTAGACAAACATATGTTGTATAGTTCAATCTTTTTTCATGCTAACAAGAGAAGAAAAAATAGAATGTAGCATATGTAACACTGAACAAATCAATTCAAGTGGAGCACAAAAATGATTGAATTTTAATAATTTTTCATGATTTATAATAGAGTTGTGCATAGCAAGGTTGAGATGAAGAAAAATTCCATAGAATATAGTTGATACATGAAGAAAAAAATCTTATGCAGCCTATCTTTATTTTATGGTTGAACCTTGGATAATAATCTCAATAGATAAAAGAATCTATACAAAAAACAATGTGTATTCTTCTTTTTAGGACTAAATGATTACAAACATAAGGAAAAAATCAAGAGAGAGAGCATCTCATCTAGGGAATATTTCTATCAAAACTATAATAGACTAATGAAGAATATATATCTATTTATTTTGATTCTCCTAGTATAAAAACGCAGCTGTATAGAATATATTCTCAACAGAAATAATTAACTTGATATGGAGTTAATTGATGAAGAAATCATGCCATATGTCCCATCAGATGTCAATGATTTTCATCTATAGATACTACATAGTAGTATTATATAAAAAAACGCTAAAATGCTTTCCGTTCCTATTGAGATTTGATGAAACTATCGAATTTTTAGTATATCTATTTTCGAGAAATCTTTGTGAGTCGTCAGATTTTCTACAAACTTATCTTTCTAAATTTTATCCTGATACTACTTTGAGTGAAACGTCATTAAGGACAAAGAGTTTCATAATACTGTTATAGAGTACAATATCCTTGAAAAAGTGTCTGATATTCGAAAAGCTCTTAATTTGGAGATACCAAGTCAAAAATTTTTAAAACTCTCTGGATGTGAGATCTTTGAGTGGAAGAATTTTTAGAATAAGATTCGATAAGACGATTTTTTCGGATATTTCTTCAGCAAGTGTTTCACCGTGGAATATTATAAAATCACAGAGTGGAACACCTGCTATACGAAAACTAATGTCAATGGCAACCGAAGTCCTTTTAAGGCTTCCACTAAAACACGATGTAGACCTATAGGTTAGAAATCATTAACATTGGAAAGGAATATCTCAAAAGGCTCTCTTACGTGTTTCTTTTCAAACATTTATCTGAAGTATGTCACATGGTAAGATGCAAATTATTTCTCTGTTGACTGATTCAAATACATCCTAATACTTGTAGAATATGATCGTTAACGTAGACAAATAAAATGATGATTAACAATTTATGAAACACTCAAGACTAAATGATCACTTAACATATACGAGAGAATAGCTGAAAATCTCAGTAAGAACAAATACAATTAATAATAGAAGATCTCAATGAAAAAGTAATAGATGGAATATTTAAAAAAATTGTAAAAGTATATGTTTAAATCAAATTTAAAAAAAATTCATTGGACCTACACAAATAACCATTTAGAAAGTGCTTATTTCCGATAGAGGTCATTGAAATATATCTATACATTTTCTTTTAAAAAATGTTTTAAAATGAATATACTAACGCTTATTAACATTTATCAATAATAAGTCGATTACTAATTCCAGTTGCTGTAATCTTCGGATAAAATCAAAGAAAAAACAAAACGCAATTAATCAATTCTATAAAAGATAGCAAATTTTCTTAATGAGCAAACTGAAGAGTATCACTAACATCACTTTTACTAGAGACGTAGCTCAGCACTGAAGACGAGGAGAGTGCAGAGTGGATGAACTCCAGACAAAAAAAAGGAGCGTTATGTAGACGAATCTCAGAAGTAGGAGAGTGTTACACCCACCCACACCTGCCTCTTAGTAATGATTAGCTTCATATCTATAATTATAAGTATAACGCTTCACATCGAATACAATCATAATTATAAGAGAAAAACCTCTTGTTCATCTATTCTTATAACTCAATGCAACTGAGTTCTCATTAAAGCAGTTCAATTTTTAAAAAAATCAAAGCTTAGTTTTGTTTGTTTTGAAGTTGTAATCATACAAGAATTTTTTGAAAAGGCTCAGTTCGGTTAATAACTTGTCTATTTAAAAGCATTCCATTAGGTTATTAGATCATTTTAAATTATTTAAAAGAAACAGCTACAATAAAAAAGTACTTTTTTTAATGTTCAGATTATTTCAAATATTCAAGAGGAAATACAATATTACAGTCATTTATGTTTGTAGGGTTCTCCAGCGATGACGATATAACGTTTACCGGATATAGAAAAAATTCATGTACTTATAAAGTAATTATCAAAATACAAACTTTTAATTTTTTTCAATGTGACGGATTATTTTTGAAACAGATCGAGACCAAACAAACAGAGATGCTTTTATTCTGCTTGTTCTCTGAATCATAAACTCCTCTGAAAAAAGAGAACGATCAAAATATGGATCATCTCTTATCTTATAAGAAAAAAGCAACATGGATTGCTAATTATTATCATGCATTGTAGAACAACAATCTTCATTAACCTATTTGGACAGTCATTGTGTAACAGTTGAACACGATCAAACTAAAACAAGATTGAAAGAAAATTGTTTTCTATGAAAAATACTCAAGAAATCTGGAACAAATGCTCGAACTTTCAAATGTAATTGACATTAATTAAATTGATTTAATAATATAACAACGAAACTCATAATTGACGCAAATAAGTTACACAAATACAAAAGAAAGGAATAGCAATTTACAATTTATAAACCAATTTGTCTATTTGTTGTAAACAGAAAAACTAGTTCTGAAGATGTATGCTTTAAGTTAAAAGTTCTTTGATAGGTTCGACACTTCTTCGATGGATATTTATTGCCAACTTCATAACAATCTATTTTCTATAATAAGTTTAATATAAAAAAAATATATGTTAATTTTTAACGGCATGTGTATGTCGAAAAAACAACACATATTTGTGGTTATATTGAGTTTGCTGATTGGCATTTGTTTCATTTATTCCTTTCAAATAAAGGTTTTTACGGAAACAAGCTATTATCTTTTTTTTTATAAATTTTTTCGATTGAATTTTTCTAACAATCAGTTTTTACTTATTCAATTTGGATAGATATAGTCAGTGCATGAAATTCAAATCTTTCAATCGTTAATTATATGACAGGATACGATTTTTTGCAACCAGATTCAAATAGCTCTGCCATGGTACCCGATCGGAGTTAATTGTCATCTAACAGATACTTTCACAATTAACAAAAAATGTAAAATATATTTTGAAACATCAAGATTTCATTAATTATCCAGATGGATCCGGGTATGATCGGATACCCAACACGTTTGTAGTTAGACCCATGTTTTGGATCGGGTGGCAGATATCTTATCCAAAAGCAGAACACTACCAACAATCTTTACTGAAAATAAATTACAAAAGCCAATAGAATTGATTTCTTATCGAAAGTCTTCTTTGAACAAGCTAGTGTCCTACATTCATAATAAATTGTATTTTTAAACAAATAATATTTATTTTAAAACAACAACGATAAATACAACAACATAAAATAGTTTATTTTTAATCACAACAATAAATGAAGTCTATTACAGAATGGTATAAGAACGAATTCTTTGATGAAAGCAATGAAAAAAAGATATAGAGATTAATAAATATATTTCACTATATATATATGTGTATATATATATATGACTATAAGTTCTAACTAAACTCCAATAAAAACAACAATAACAGTATACGAACAACAAGAAAACAAAATAGTTTATCTATAACATTAAACAGATTTAATTCACTGTATAATACATATTCATTCATTTGTTATCAATTAATTTTTGTAATTCAAGTATAAGTTCACGTGCTATGCGCAAAATTTCTTGAGCATCATGCCTTTCAGCCATTTCTATATATGAAAAAAATTTAAAAAAATTCAATAAAAAAAACACAAAAGAAAAAAAATCAAACCATTAAAAAATTTAATAATATCTGTAAAATTCATTCGATTATCTAAGATTATATCTCGATAATATTTCATCATTGCTAATGCAATAAATAAAACAAAACGTTTTGACACTGTTCGTCTTGCAGCAGCTATTATTTCCCATATAAGAAATATATCATCATAAATAAATTCTAAAAGAAAAATAAACTTTATTAATTTATTAAAAAAAAAAAAAAAGAAGAATGTTTACCTCGTTTTAAATCAAGTAAAAACCATCGATAACAAAAATAAAAATGGGTAAAATCTCCTGTATGATGTATATGTTCATAAAGTTCAGAATCAAGAATTTGTAATAATGAACGCATATGACCAAAATTTTCATCCATACCAGTTCCATTAGGAAAATTTGGTAAAAGACGTTTCATTAAATGACAAAAACAGCTATATGTTATTACTTCTAAAAATGACAAGAACATCGATGAAATTCTAATATTTAAATAGATTAATAATAACCTTCATCAAAAATAACCAATAATGGTGCGATAAGATCACACATGCCTTGAATATAACCAATGGTCAAATTATCCCATATATATCTATGAATAATAAAAACAAAAATTGAATTAAATCTGAATGGCGTAATTAATCTTAAAATAATTCGAATGTTGTCAATACTTAAGAAAGACGCTGTCCAAGTCTTAAATCGATTTTCATTTGATGATTAATGGAAAAGTCTAGAATTGTTTGATCGCTCGGGCTTTTACTCTCGAATTGGATTTTTCAACAAGAAACTGTAATCTTCCTCAGTTTTCTACTATCTTCTATTCTAAGATATAGAATATTCGAAATCCTTTCATCTATCGAAGTAAATTTTGTTTATCTCCAAAAAGGAAATGCTAGAACAACTAAAAGTAGCATAATCAATTAATCTCATCGGAAACTTGGTTCATGGGAAGTTTGACGTCGAAAGTCAATTTTTTACGTGACTACAGTTTTTTGTTGAAAAACACTTGTAAAATTTAGATATTTCGAAAATAAAATTCCGGAAAATCAAACCATTCTAGACTTTTATATTATTTACTATTACCCATCCAATAAACATCGTCTTGGTCGAAAACCGATTGGCCATCTGAAGAGATTTCCTCATTATTAACAACTAAAACCTAACGAAGAAAATATTCAAAATGTAATCGAATGTTTGATGCCAAGTTATGATCGTTATTAAACTTTCAAGTCATTTTTAGGATTGTATTGAAAAAGTCAAATAATAGACTTTTCAAGTGAAATTTTGCTCATAGATAGATCGAATGGCTTTTAGAATGTTTCTATGTGGAGATGTTGATTTTTCAAGTTTTAATTTTTAAAACTCTTAAAAACTTACGTGCACATAATATTTCGTAATTTTTTTAAATTATTTGAATTCATAAAATATGAATAATGTCGATCACATCTTGCTACATCTTTATCAATTCGATGTAAGTTGACTGAAAATGTATCGATCGTTTCTTTTGAAAATGAACCATAATAAATTGGTGTTAATGAACCACCTAAATAAAAGTATCAAAATAAATAAATAAATCTGATTTAGATACGCGTATATATATGAATTTTACTTGTTTGTTCATCGTTTAAAATTTCAACAGCATCCATATAAACTTCAGTTGTAGAGGTATCACTTGATGATGGTGATACTGTTTCTTTTTGTTCATCATCTTGTTCAGTTATCATAGTTTCATCCGTATCTTCAATAGTCTTAAAATTAAAATTATCGCCATCATCATCATCCTCATCATCATCCTCATCTGTATTTGTTTCAATAATATTATAAGGCGATGAACGATCAATAACAGCTTCTGTATGTGTACGAGCAATAAGTACCGCTTGATTGCATGTTATTGTTGATTTATTTGTTTCTTCTTGAATCGGAATAGTTACAGTATGTATGGGATATCCCTGAAAATAGGAAAATTTATAAAATAAAAATAATTTTTGTTTCATGAATGTACTTCATAGAAAACATCATTTGAAATATTTGAATCTTTGCGTTGTAGAGTATTGGAAGTTGTTAATAAATTTTTAGCAAGACTATTTTTAAATGATGATATTGTTGTTTCATTTGAATTTTGATTTGTTTCTGGTTGTGTTGTTGAATTTTTACAAAGATTTGAACGTTGAATATCAAGTTTAATTACAATTTCTTCAGCGTTTTGCCATTCATTTATTAATTTATTATAACGTTCAGTTATTGTTCGATCAACTTCTATTCGTTCATCATTTGTTGATTCAAATGAATAATGTGAAAAAAGAAATGGCCAAACCTACAAAAGAAAATTCATATGAAAAAAGAAACTTAAAAAATTTTTTTTACTTGTTTTCGAATCGATGGATCACAACCACCGGCATAAATTCTTCGATAAATATCTTTTTTATCAATAGGTAAATTTTCTTTTTGTTTATCAAGAAATAATTCTGTCCATGATTCAATTGTTAAAGATAAATTTTTATCTGATTGTTCATTCATGCCTATTGACATCGGATAAACAAGAGATATTAAATGTGTACGAACAGTTTTTAAATGACGACAATAAGCTAGCCAACCATAAAATGCACGCGATAATATTTGACGACGCATTGTATCGCATAATGATGCCATGCATGTTCTAAACATGAAACATAGATTTTTCAAATGTGTCATAACATTAGATGTTGTCGTTATAATTCACTCGAACAATTAGACATGCAACGATGATCATTGGTTTAGATACGTGCGTATAGAATAAAGGTGAATGCATGATAAAACTACGATGGTTTTAGACTTTTTTGAGTTCTCTTTTTAATTGGAGAGAAGTTTATTTGAAGAAAATTGAACATGAAAGTTTGAAAAAAATCTCCTGAAGATTCAGGTTTCTGGATCCTAAAAATTTTTAGTGTATTTTTATAAAGTTTAGCTATTTTCTTGCAGTAGAAATTCCTGGCCGAAAGAATCAAAACCAATTCAAGATCACCGTAGTTTTGTCATGTGTTCGAATGTCCTTACCATTACTACGATTTACTGTTGGACGATATACTGCTACTATTGTACCCTTAAGAGAAATTGTAAAGTCCAACTCAAATCCAAGTTAACAAAAAAATCTCAAAAGTTTTCCACACAAAAAGTGTCATTCGCGTTAAAGTCGCATAAATCGTATATTGCGCAATCAAGTAGTTGACACAAAATCTTTTTTTAGTGATTTTAAAAGCTGCAAGAATTCGTTTTTTTTAATCAGGGATTTATTGATATCATATGAAATATTCTGACTTCATTTCAAGAAAATCATAATTTTGATGAGTTAACTTTGACTTTCGCTATCATGTTATTGGTATTTCTGTGATGATTTATTACTGTCCAACTCAAATTTGATGTGCTCATATATAAGCGAACGAAACGCTCAATGAATAAAGCTGTACGAGATCAGCACTACGAGAAAAACAGTTGTTTGAATTGGAACTAAAAATTTTAGCTAAATTTTCCATGATTTTTAACGAATTCTGTATAAACTGCGATAAATTGCTATACATGAGCCTCTGATACATTAAGATTTGCTCGTTTTAAGTCAGTTTGATTGATATTCTTAACATGTTCTTGAACAAAATACATTCCAATATGTATAAGCCTAGTATGTTAAACCGAATCGGTATTATATACTTGTACTTCCAAACAAATCAGCAAATCAATGCTTAGTAGATAGACTCTGACCTATTCCATTATGATACACAATTTCGCAACAGTGCTGAAGTATACAGGATAGAAATTTGTATTTACTCCACACAGACTATGACAGAATTCCCGATGGAAACGTCGCAGATTATGACAGACGGAATCGACAGACCGTCATAGACACATTAGAAAACGGCTCATCACGCACATGACAGATATCTTAGCGACAGCATTTCACAAATGTGACAAGTGTGTTTGATATATGATCACAGACCGCATATTAATAACGTCTCGTTATAATATATGAACTAGTTTTCTTATTACATTTCTGAAGGATTAAAAAAACGGATGATGAAGAAATTTGTCCCGAAATAGATCGAATAAAACAAGCTCAAATCGACTGATAATCGGTACTATCTCTGGCTTTAGTCTTTAGAATTCCTATGATCCATCTCAATTCAAAGAAGGAAAGAGCAACTTTTATTTCAAATTTCATATCAAATAATGGACGGAGCACTTTTTTATTTTTTCACTCAAGTTCTATTTCATTTTGTACTTTGATTTTTAAGAGAATTCTTTTGATTATATTTCATCTTACCGAACTGAAGCACTCTTATGTAAATCGTTAGTTGGTACATCATCAACAGTTGTATTAACAAATGTTACATCAATTGGTGACGATGGTAATGATGTACTATTCCATTGTTTTTGTGCTGGTGGTGATAATGATGATTGAGAATTAGTTGTTAATAGTGGCCATGGCCATCGATTTGAAGTAGTATTAATCGATGTTTCTTCTAAAGAATCATGAAATTTCATTTAATAGATATTAATAACATATAGAAAGAAATACACTACAGTTACAACAATAAAAGCAAACAAAATGCACGAAATACTATACAATATAAATAACTAACGATCAGAAAAGAAGATAATTCGAAAAACATAATCGCCATTTGATGATAATGCATCTTCATCTGTGGTATCTATATTTTGTGGTACGTCAGTATTATCATCATGTATACTTAATAATACAGTTTGACGTTCAGTACGATGATATAATTTTGGAAAAACTTTTCCTAGAAGAGTTAAATTGAAATTATTTTAAATAATAAAATAATTACTATGAATTTCAAAATCAGAGTAACTATGACATAACAATACATCATTTATATATGTGATATCAATATTGCTGAAATAAAATATTCATCATATTTTGAAATTCTTTTACTTAGATTCGAACATGATCACTATGTTTTCTATACGTATTAGACAATTCGACTAACCTTGTTCTTTTTCAAAGCATAAAGGTGGATCAAGTTGACCGTATGGTGCTAAACCATTTTCTAAACAAGATAAAAATGCTAATAAATGGCCACCTTTATCTTTTATATGTAATGGAGGATATTGAACACCATCACAACCAACAAGTACAATACGATCACCATCAACTTAAGTTAAAAAGAAAAACAAGGCAAATGAAAAAATTTTTTTTTCTTTTCTACCATGTTGATGACAATGAAGATAAACAATTGAAGACATATTTACTGATATAGCATAATCCCAAAGAATGCTAATAAATAGAAAATTAATTAATAAAAAGAAAATAATTAAATAAAAAAACCTAGATCTTTTTGAAGTATCTGTTGAACTATGACTATCAAATGAATTTGTTTCTTGTGAACTACTTTTTAATGATTTTGTTCCAGTACTACAACCATTCATTAATTGATTTGGAGTCCATTTTAATGTTAAACCATTTTGATTAAGATGTAATGATAGATAACCAGGAATAGGATCATGACCTGGAATCTAATAATGAGAGAAATATTCAACAGGTGTAAAGAATTTGAATAATAAATTAAGCAAAAATAAATTTGTCATATTTTCACGAGGAATCGTTTTCAATTGATCAAACATTTTCTCACCGAAAGCTAAATGATTGCAGACTATCGATCATGTTCATTACGAATATGACTATACGGAATTTGCTAAGGGTTTTATTTCTTGGTGTTCTAGACAAATAAAAATTTTGTCAATATCGTCTTAGATTTATTCCTATTGTAGAGCATATCAAATTGTTTATAAGATAATAATCTTTTCTTTTTTTTCCACAAATGAGTTGTCAGTAAAATTTCTTTCAGTGAACAACATTATTTTAGTTCCATCAGTATCTATTGATCTTGTCAATGTAGAGATGAGTACAGGTGCTACTTGAATAAATTATGTGATTAGAACTGTGGAAGTGATAATAAAGGAATTATTTGACTATATAATTTAATTTCATAAAAGTAAAAAAATGAACAAAAAGATATCGTTGCATTTTTTGAATAGTTTTTCAACTCTTACCTATTAGGAGTGGTATCTCGTAATGCTCTAGATTGAGAACAGAAAACAATGACTTTAATCAAAGATAACGAACTCGATTTATTTCATCAGGAATGCAGAGATAAATTTCAAGTGTCCGTTGATATTGTATCAAATATTGTTAAAAGAGAACATTAATAGATTACTGTTTATGAAACTAATTTAAACAAGAAGGTGAAACGCATAGTGAATTATGATATTAGTCAAACTATCAATAACAATGTTTACACTTAATGAGATAAGCTTTGTATGTGATGTTCGAAATCCATCTTGGAAAAATATTTTAAGTACCAAAAGTCAAAAACTATTTAATAAAACAACAAAAAGCACTAAGAATGAGGCAAAGATTGGTAAAACCGATGTTGTGATGTATATTTGCTTGATCAGCGTCGTTTATGAACATTCTGCTATATTATATGTCTGGAAAATTGGTTTTCTAGAAAACCAATATACAAAGATCTGAGAGTATCTCTCATGATTATATTCGATGTCGACTAGTTCATTAGCCGACAATCCATTAGATTTATTTTCGTGAGAAATCTATTGATCAGTTGAATATGTTCCCTTGTTAGACGGGAAACTTATGTTTCTTCTGTAAAACACAATCTAAAAGGAGTGTTGCAGTATAGGAGTAAAGGTTTGGACGTCCCCTCCTCTCAAAAAACACCTTGATAGATTTGAACATGGAAACGTCATAGACGGTATATGAATAACGTTTTGTTATAATATATGAACTACTTGCTTTATTGCATGTCGGGAGATTAAGTAAAAACATAGTGAAGCAATGTCTCAAATTAGATAGAATAAAGCAATCTTCCTTTGATAAGCAACAGCAACTACATCGTATTTTACATTTTAATTCCGCAGACATGCACTAATAGATTCTGTTTACAGAGGGATAAATTCGATGGCTTATCTCGTACATATTATTTATTTTTTTATTTTCAAACAGATTTAAATTAACAAAGCAATTATAAAAAAAAAAGAAATTGAATGACTCACGATGGCTTTTTTCTACTGAGCATGCGTCTTCATTTAACCCTGCATATATACATAAATTATTTGTTACATGACTAAGAAAGATAAAAAAATCTTTATTCAAGATAATATTAGGTTAACTGAATAAATTTTGTAAAATATGAATTTTGTTTTATTTTTCTCAAATTGAATTTTTTCAAAAAAGAAAATTTGTTTTACTCTAAGTATACTTTTATTAGAAGATTTGTTTTTTTTCTGTTACAATGTTAGACATAACAGATATATTAGCTATTTTTCAAGAATTCTTATCCTTGTGAAATCTGATTTGGTTTAATGAATAATTAAGAGGTAATCGGTAAAATAATCCTTTCTAGGTTGTGAGCTCATTTCCTAGACATAAATAGATAGTTACAAGCCGAGAATGGCCTCGAGATAATTTCTGCTGATGGGTCAGTATAATCAGTGAATAGTCATTTTACTCGATTTTATTCCTTTGACATTTGTTTTATCTTCAAAGTCAAAATAACAAATTTCGATTTGATCCTTTTTCTATGAGGAACGTTTCGCTTCATTCTAGTATTTTGAAATTTTCTAGTAAAATGACTGAGTTTTTTAATTTTTGTTGTAGTTCCATGGTATTTGGATGATGGATACAAGCGAAAAAATATGTGAAGAGGTTTCTTCCTTAGACGAACTTCACACGTAAAGAATTTGCATCCGTTCAATAGATTGCTTATTTTGGTATTTAAAAGACAACTTTATCGTGGAGCGAAAGAAGAGAAATTGAAGTATAGTTTTGCAAATGAACACATTTTAACACATTGTTTCAATTATCAACGAAATAAATATTTTCTTTTTACCGGTTGTACAAGAACATTATTTTTTCCATAAAGCAGTTGTGATTTAGCATTTTGATGAAGTGATTCAACATAATCCTTTGCTGGATTCGTTGACATCGATAAAGATTGATTATTGCGCTGCGAATCTTCACTTGATGAGCTTGCATGACGTTTTGACTGTATATACACATATATTGAAATCGAAAGAATTTTTCAAATATTTTTCTAATTTGTTTTTCTTACATTTACTTGTAGTTTTGGTCGAAATTTAGGTGATTGAGAACTGTTCATATGAATCATCATTGTTGTTGAATTAGTCGATGCTCGATTACTAGTATGCATACGATGACGTTGTACAAGTTCTTTAGCATTAGAATCTGTCCAAAGATGATCAGATATTTGCAATCGAGTAAATTCAACTGCACATGGACCAACTATTACGAAATAGAATTTGATTACAATGAAATTGATATCTTTAATTTTACCGAGTAATGAAGCAAAAATGGGTCCTTGAACAGAATTACAAACAAGTGCATATGATTCGTAATATTTTCTGAAAGTGAACGAAATTAAAGGTTAAAAAAAAAGGAAAAAGCTTGAATACATACGAACTAATGTTAACAATATATTCCACAATTTTATGAAGTGATCGATGAATAAGTGCTGTACGAATCCATAGATAACGGTTATACATAGCTGAACGTATTAATCGACGTCGATTATCTTCAGTACTTGTTAATTTTCTTATAATGAAACAAAAATAAATTTATTATTTCTTTTATAATAAAACTATGGATATTTTAAATTTAGAGAAAGAGAAACTCTTCCTCTTTGATCATGATCAAAAAATATGTCTAATCGGTTTCAAATAGAGTCTTACAATAAGTTAAAAGGTTTATTTTTGATTCTATAGAGCTAAGAAAAATGCATTACTTTCTGTTTAACACAACACAAATGAAAACCAATTAGAAAGATAATATTATTTTTTAAGATGTAACTCGATACAACTATCAATTTCAGTCGAGATGTATAGTTTATGATTGTTTCAGTTTTTAGAATAAACTAATTGACATATAACCGACGAAGAAAATTAACAACTACCAAAGTGTTATATCTTGAAAAGTATCCGTAAAATACAATA
Source organism: Rotaria sp. Silwood1 (assembly GCA_905250075.1). Lineage (NCBI taxonomy): Eukaryota > Metazoa > Rotifera > Eurotatoria > Philodinida > Philodinidae > Rotaria > Rotaria sp. Silwood1. The sequence goes on along the minus strand of CAJNOP010000016.1, from coordinate 3,021,977 downwards.
TATATTTACAGAGAGCCGACAAGAGCTACTAAGTATCAGTTTATGAACACGAGTTTTTCGTTGCAGTTTATTCATCATACTTTGAGAAACTAAATATATTGGTTGATTCTATACTACGACGATTGTCATTATCAACAATTTTCACAACTTCAGCTGCTGATGGACAAAATTTGGCAATTTTTTGTAACAGTGCCATTGTTGTACTTGTTTTAAATAATCCTACAGCACGTCTTTTAAGGCCATGTAAAAGACACGCTTCAACAGCACCTGAATAATGAAACGAAAAACATTAATCAAATATGAATTCAAGGTGATTTACTAGAAAGTGTTGTCACACTACAATTTTCTTCATGAATACATTTTTTCATAACAGCTTCTTCCATCATTTGTTTAACCTAAGAAAGAAAAACCTATATTTTAATAAATCAAGTTCAATATAAATTTACTTCTCGTTTGACGGTCCATAATAGTTTTTGACGACATTGTTCTTGTTCTGCAAAATAAAAACGTCATCTTTTCTTTGCATTTTAGAATATCAAAAACTCTACCATCAATATCGACATTTGTTTCAATCGGCTCAGTCATTTTTTTGAATACACGTTTATAGATTTAACATTTAATTTTTTTGGAAGAAAATAAATAGAACTTCGTATTTAATCGTTATGCCGTCGATTATTGTTTTTCTTCCTGCTTCAGTTCCCATTCTTGGGACATTAGCATCAGAGTAAGCTAATTGACTTATATGAAACCATGCATTGAAACACCAATAAGAAGTAAGAATTAATTAAGATATAAAATTTTATTCTTAAATATAATATACAGATGAGAATTAAATAATAAATCAATTATGAGATTTTTGAAAAAGAAATTCGAAAAAAGTGACATCTATCGGAAACTAAATGATTTGTCAAATGGTAAAAGTAGACAATAAATAAAAATTCTTTAAAACCAGTATTTCTAATAGCAGATGGGTACCTATGCAATTTAAGTACATTATTGCTCCTATTGTTACTCTAATAAATGAGCACAATTCACTAATTGAATGCAATGATATGTTTATTAAAAACAAATGCACATGCACCTGCTGTTTTTACATTTTCCTTAAAAATTAAGAGCGGGTACAGTACAGTCGACTGTTTAGAGCGATCACTCTAACTGTCAAACCCACTAAAAGACGTCCCATTTTACCAAAACTCATCATCGAGTTCTACGGATCGTTTTATCGCTAACAAATACTCATTGTTTCTTCTACTATTTTCATTGTTTTATAAAATTACAGACAACACCAACGTAATAGCGCGCAAGTTTCCGTCGTTTTATATCTTTGATGGAGCCGCTTTATTGAACCTGAATGAATTAAATAATAGTACTTTATTTTTATCATGATTGGATGTTTTTTAATGAAAGAGTAGTGCATAAAATTGTTCTATTTTTCAAACACTTGATTATTTTTCTATTATCACCCAATCCTCCTTGTCAAAGTAACTAGGAAAACAAATGATCATGAATATGTTTCTCGCTTATTATTTGTTTTCTATCGATCGAGAAGTGTTTCATTGTTCAATGAACAAAAATGAGAGGAAATCTGCTTGATTTTTCTTCAATATATAATTTATAAAGTTTCATCGTAGCATACTTCGATATATTCTGTTTACGAAAAGAAGATGTATGCATAGATTACTAGTATAAACAAAAATGTATAAAGATATTTTGTTTTGAATGTCTATCAGAAACGCTGATTGTAAGTAAAAATATTTTAGATGAGTGTATCTACAACAAAAATCAACACAGCAATTACTGAACCTTTAGAAATCATTGTATTAGGAGATAGTGCACTTGGAAAATCTAAATCATTAGAACGTTTTCTCATTAATTCTTACTAAATTCGTTTTATTTTGTTTTCAATTACAATCGACTGATGTTTTTACATATAGTGTTAGTGCACGTTATGTAACATTTGCTGTTAATATATATAAACATACAGCTAAACTTGATGAAAAATAATTAGATATCAAGTTTTAGAATACAGATTAGTATAATGAATGATCGAAAACTTTTTAGACAAGATGCATGTTCAGTTCTGATCTACAAGAAAGTATTTCCGACGAGTTAAACGTAATGAGTTCATATCCTTTTCGAGGGTAATGAAATAATCTTAAAGAAATCTAAAAGAGGTTTTTGTTTACCTTATAAGTCCCTTTTCGAAGATGCTAAAATTTGTTCAAGTCGATCATTTTGTAGAACGAACATTTCTCTACAAAGTATGCTTTGGAACTAAACTGTAGTTTTTACTCAAGCATTTTTTTCAAGAGCTCATTTCAACGTAAAACGATTGTTGACTTTTCAAAAATGAATATTTAGAAAAAATTAAAGTTGAGATGCCTTGTCAAAAGACAAAATTCATTTTGTATGGTAGCTTCTAATCTATAAACTAACATATAAATGAAAATTCTAACATTTAGTTTCAAATCGTCATAGTGAAAACATAAATATTTTCCGTTCAAACTAAGTTTTTGAGCTTTTTGAAGATTATATCATTACTCTCGAAGAAAATTTCTAAGGCCGTATTCGAAAAAAGCATAAACTCAGAGCTTTTGACTCATCGGAAACACTTTCTAGCCGATCAAAAGTGAACAAACATCTTGTCGACAGACTTTCCGATCATCCGTTATGTAATTTAATTTTGATATATTAATAAAAATTTTGTTATGTTTAAGCTGGTCAAGAAAAATTCGATAATATTCATCATTCATATTTTCATGAAGCACAGGCTTATATTATGACTTGTAATTTTAATCATATATGACTAAAAAAATTCTTGCTTTATTTTGCATTATAAAAAGATATTTGATAAAACATGAAAGGTTATTAATACGAATTTAGACCGTTGATATAATGAATTACGTGATATTGGTCCACATATTCTATGTTTATATGCTGTTAATAAAATAGATGCTGCGATGGAAATGACAAAAAAATCATTTTCTTTTCTAAAAAAGCCATGATATGCCATTATATTTTGTATCAGCTGCTGCTGATACTAATGTAGTACGATTTTTGAGTGATTCAATGCATCTTGCAAATGCTTATCGTATTGACGATACACAAGATTTCATCGATCAAGTATTACGTGAACTTGAAGTAGGTTAATATACAAAGCACAATCTGTATTATTTTCAGTTTTTATGATGAAAAATAACTTTGCTATTGATTTATTCTTTTCTTTTTATTTTTAGTCTCTTGATAGTGTTTGAGTATTATTAGTTAATGTATTGCTAGGTTCAAAAATAACATTGATACAATTATGAATTCAAATTAGACTCTCATATCTCATACATTCAGAATCAACAGAGATATTCTCCTATTCGATTAAGTGTTTTATGAATATGTTTTCTTAATCAGATAATATTTGAAATAGGATGTTTGTTTTTAGTTGATTTATCAACATTCTAAGAAGAAATTTTCATATTAATTGAATTCACTGATAGTTCTAGAATGAAACTATTATTAATCCATATGTAAAAACCTGTACATAACATATTTGTCTCATTTTGGACCAAGTAACTTGTACTGAAGAATGATGAAACTAGTTTGCTAGAATGAAAATTTCATCTTTTTACTAAATATATGTTCTGAATTTTATTTTCGTTGGATTTAAGATTGGTTGACTGTGAACAAATATCTGAATAAAATAAACAATGTTGTTCATATTAAACAAATCAAACTTTGACTTTCTTCTGCTTTAAAGTATTATATTTTCTATTATTTCATGAGTTACAATCAGCTAGAAACAATTTTCGAAGAACTGCACTTTACATGAGACTGCATTTTTCAAAAAAAATGATGTCGTTTTTTTCGAATTTCGGTATCGAAGTACAAAATCTTTCAGTCTTTCGTAACAATATGTAAAACAGGGAGAAATTTGGTCACTTTGTTGGACCTATTTCACTTCACACATTGATCTATACAAAGCCTTCTAATAGTTAGAATTGCGACTGTTCTAATCAAAATAAAGAAAAAAAAACTTATCAGCATGGCTCCTTTGAGACCAAAATACGGAGCTCATATACTTCATTTAACCTACGAGATAATTTATTAGATATATATATAATCTAATAAAAAACAATTTCAAAACAAGTGCAATTGAAATAAAAGTGTCACATGATAATCATATACGTAGTTCATTGTCCATTGAATAATGATCAAGGTAGTAGTCGTTTCTACGATGTACTTTTTTTTTTGTAAACAGCGAAACAATTTGTAACGAGAATACAAGGTCGGAGACCTCGATATAAACTTTCATTCACATTTTCATATGAGAGTTCGATAAGTATCGATATCGTTTTTACTCGAATCAAAGATTTGCATACGATGAATCAGTACTAAAACAAACAAAATCCTTCTAAACGTATATTTGAACAGAACTTGAAATTCTCATTCTAGTTGACGACTTTTGACTCTTCTCGATCACTTATAAACGATCGCAAATATTGAACAAATATACTATGTCAACAATTTTTCCATATAAGTTCTACGGAATAACCAAGAAAAATATTCTTATCATACAATATTTCTTCATTTATTTCGGAATCCATTTTTAATTATATAATCAATCATATTAAGAATAATATTTTTTTACTTTTTGTACTATTGTAAATGACTTATGTCAACGATCAAAATACATAAAAAATCTAGAACTTTTATTATTTACATGATTTATTTCAGTAAATTAGTTTGTATCGTCTTAAGAGGTAATTTTTTTTGTTTTGACAAACAATGATGACACAGCGACGCAAGATTAATTTTTGTTTTATTATGGTTTGTAACATTCTACAATTTTTCTATGTCATATATATATATATATATATATTATTTTTTCCGTCCATAAACAAGAAATATTGGAAATTAAATAATGAATTTCTCATTTTTGTTTCTTTTAGACCATTTTTTTTTTCTTATGTATATTTGTTTAATGAATAAATGTAAAGTAGAAAATATCAATAAATAAAATAAATTATGTTTTACACGAAGCCATATTGCCATTTATTGTATCTGAAAAATTAAAATGTTCTACAGTTGTTTTTGTTAATGATGCTTGTTTTGATACTGGTGATAAAAGATTTCGACGTTCAGCTAATATCTGATTTTTATCAAGTGAACCAAGTGCTAGACTTGATACTCGTCTTGGTCGTTTATCATCATTAATATTAATACTTTGATTTGATTTTAATGAATGTGTCAATTGAAATATTTCACGTAACTCACGACGAAATAATGATGATGTAGCTGAATAAAGAAAAAAGTTACAACAACAATTTAAATAACGAAATGTTTGTGTTAATGTAACTAAAGTAATATTTTGCACAGTTAATCGACGAATTTGCATATAAAACCAATAGATTCTATAAAAAAGAAAAAAACATAAATGAAATGATTTTTTTTCTGTTTATTTTTTGTTTTGATTTTGAAATTGATTCTTACTGATATGGAAATATCATAACCATAAAAGCAATAGCAACAGCAATCAACATCAATGTTATATTTCGATCAGTATTTCGTTGTCTTTGTTGTCTTTTACGTGTTGATGATGATCCGAATGATGAATCATTAGTAAATGTACTACTTGATTGCATGAGTGAACGTTGTATGACTGTATTTTGACGAGCATGTAAACGATAAACGATAAGAATATTAAGTACACCAAGAAAAAAGAATGGTACTAAGAAAAAAAAAACAAATTAAATCTACATCATATTCTGTCTGTTTTTTACCAATATAAGTAAATATAACTGATATTGTTCCAAGGATTTTATATACAGTTGGCCGTAATAATTCACATGTATCTTCAGGCTTAGGTTGATCTGGATTATAATTTAATGTGAATGGAAACCATGAGAAACCAAATATTGATATTAAGATATAACTGATAACAGTGATTAATGTTGATTTAAATGTAACATATTTCGATTTTTCAAATGGTTTCCAGATAGAAAACCATCTTTCAACTGATATAAATACAACTGAATAACCACTTACGGCAGCAAATAGAAGATCGAAATAGCCATGAAAATGACTAAAGAATAAATATTAAATATTTTATTTTGTATAAAGTTTGTCAAGAAAACAACACGTATAGAATTGTCTATTGTTGATCTTGTATTCCGGATTTTAAAATATTACGTCAAGTATGTTATTTTATTTCTTGAAAAAATTAACTTTTTCTTCATGATTGACAAAATTTACTCTTGAGTAAAAACACATAAGTGCAAGATTCAGGCATTTTGACTTTAAAAACCTCTTATTACTTTAATATTTAATGTCGTGTTTACCCTTAGGATGAAACAAAATTTTCCGCGAAAGAAAAAGAAAGGTATGCGCATTTTCAAGCATATTGTTTAAATATTGATACAAGAAATACTTAATATCATCATTTACATACCACCAAAATGCCGATTCATCTGACAATGATACACCACGAAAATCCGGCAAAATTATGTTAAATAATGAAGTAGTTAACAAAAGAATATCACTAACTGCAAGAACAATTGTAATTATCGATACACAAAATTTAATCATTTCACGACGTGCAAATACCAATATAGATAAAAGATTGCCAATAATGCCGATAGCAACGGCACATGGCATTACCAGATGAATACATATGTAAACAGTTAGATTTTTTCCACTTGGATGATGCAAAATAGTACTGCTATTATTGTTAGTCATAATTAGGATAATTTACATGATCATAATCTAAATCTAGAAAAATTAGAAATAATTATATATAAAAAAAAAAAAAAAGATAACTTCTGGTAATACAAATAAAAAATTTCTTTCATGTCATGCACTACGAGTCCTATCAAAGTAAATGTTATAAAGTCAACAATGGGTGATAGAAAGCTAAAAAAAAAATATTTTTTTCTCGTTCTATTCTAGTCGTGATAGCCATCAAATATAGAGCCTCTGGAAAAAAGTTTCTATCGTTCATTTATTTTCAATTTCTTGAAAAATAGAAAACTAATCAAAAAAAAAGAATCTTTTATTCAATGTTATTATTAGACGAATTTCTATACATTCTAAGAATATAAATAAATAAAAATATGTCGTATATGAAGCTAAAACTATAATGAATTATTCTAAAATTTATACTCTTTAAACAACAATAAAAGATCGTTTGGATAGCCAATAGTAGTGTACTGGCCGATGGAATAATTTAGAACTGTTCGTTTGTTTTTTTTTCTTTCTGCAAAACTATTAGAATAATTAAATATCCGAATCTTAAATAGATCAACTAAATAAGATTTATCGTTATTCTGAATCTATTGCTTCTTAACTATATGTTGTTGTTGTTGTTGTTGTTGTTTTATTCAAATAAATTATCATGTAGCCTTTGCTTCAACATATGGCTTCTGTTTGATATAACGAAAATCATAATAGATAGATTTGCTTGCTTTCTTAATTATCTATAATAAAAATCTATTGACAGATTCGTTTAAAAAAATTATCAAACTTATATATTTAACGAAGGCTTAGAAGAATAATTTTAATTTATATTATATTTCATGACGACCTTTAATTTATCTATGATTAAAACGTCATGTTAAGTTCATCTAATCTTTACATGCTTCATTATCCTAAGCATGCATGTTCTTTAAGAAATTAAAAAAAATATATTCAAATAGTAGCAGTATCACCTATCAGAAATATTGCGAATATTATTCGTAGAAATTTATTGTAGACGGACTATTCGAGGATATCCAAGTTCCAGATCGATCCTTTGAAGCGATATTATCCAATAGGTTGAGGTCTTAACGATGAATGAAGTATTATCAATTCTATGAACTCATCGGAAACATCAGCTCATAGCCTTGAAATATTCATTGACTGATAGTTTGCGTATTCAATAAAGATTTCTACTAATATCTTGTATTCATCGACGATACATAGGAATACGAAGAAGCTTTGAATTTATTTCTTATTCAATGGAAACAAGAAGAAATCCTTTTATTAACACTAATATTAAGAGAAAAATCGGAACCGAACTCATCAACAAGTAGATTCATGATCAATGGATAAAATTCTTTTTTCTCTAAATTTCTTTATAAATTCTGAAGAAAAGGTCAATAGAATATATTAAATAAAGAAATATATTGTTGCGATTAATTATTAAATAAAACATGATCTCGAATATCTTTTTACCTCGTTTTAATATCTAATTGTGTTTATGAATATAAAGTCATGCTCGACAGTCGAATAACACAATAAATAAGTCATTGGAATAAATAACTCATCGTCTATGTTTGACACATGAGAATATATTCTAATGAACTTTGCTTACTGTCTTTTCTCTCTCCCTCTTTTGCTCGCATCCTCATATACTAGTCGACAATAATCCGATTTAGTTTTTTCTCTCATTCAGTACTAAAAAAAAAAAAAAAACTTTGGTCGTCTGCTTTTTTTTCTCATATGCGCAAATTGACATACGAGCATAAACCAAACAGTGCTGCATATCATTCGTTCCAGTTAGTCGAGTACACATTCAATTGTTTCATTTTCTATATAGAACATTTGAAGAAAAAACTAATGAATGGTTTTTGCTGGATCAATATTTATATTGCATTAGATATGGCAAGATTATTTTCTCAACACTTGATATTCATATATTTTTCATTTTAATTTATGTTGAGAGAGATAAATAATAAAATAATATTGCTTTATCTGACTATTTAAAAATCACAGAAAAAAAAACGCAATAATTAAATAATCTATAATCTCCTATTTCTAATCTTTTTTTATTCAGAAAAAATAGAAACATATTTTCTTACATTCAATCTATTCGTTTTATTGTAATTTTAATCCGGGTATCGAATGTAATCAAGTATGCATAATGAATTTGAATATGTTCTGATATCGAATTTTATGCTTAGTTATGACCTGTAAAAAGACACTTAATACTCAATAAAGTCATATTTTATTGTTCGAGGACTCGATCTTATTATGTTCTGAATAACATTAAAAAAGTCCATAAAATAAAACATAATACTTTCAATTGATATAAATATTTAAAGACAATGTCACGTACGTTTATTTTTTACCTCATCAAAAAAAGAAAACGTGAGAAATTGATATTGATCGGTTTCCGTATCTACTGTCATTTTCAATAATATACATTTAATTTTGGTATATTTGAATGCATCTTGACGTATTTCATGTATGTTAATACTTGAAATCAAAGAGCTATCTAAACTTCATTAGTGTTAATTAGAGTTCAAGCGAACTGAGGTATTTTTTTTTACATCTCTCAATTTAATGAATTAACGCAATAGATGATTGTTATCTTTTTCTCATACATACATACATTTTTAGGCATTATTGTGTTCATGTCAGACTTTCTTATAATTCATTATTCAATATGATGAAATGAAAGTGATTTTTCGTCCTTGAATCAGTCAACATTGCTGCCGATAACAGCAAGTAGCAAAAAAAAAAACGAGATCGAGAATCGGAAAGTCATATTTGTGACAAAGGCAAAGAGAAAACGGATGTACTTTCAAGTGATGTTTGCAGCTTCTTTTTGTTCTTTGGCTTAACTTTAAGAATTGGGCGTGCCTTAGTTTCCTTTTGCCATCCTTATAAGATCTACTGCTTAAAATTAGAGCATAAAGAAAGAGAAAGACATAAGAAAAGATGCAATAGCGTGCAGCATATAGGAAAGAAAACGAATTATTTTCAACTAATGTAATGAAAAAAGACAGCACAAGAACATCATCATTATCATTATCGTCATCGATACAATGCAGCAAGAAATCGTTTCATTGTCGTTGTTGATCCTCTTATTTAAATATTCATAGGAAATACTTATAAATATGCATCAAAAATTCACAAAAAAATTTTAATATGGCAAAAAAACTGTTCAAGCATACAAAATTTACAATCAATGAGGCATAACGACCAGAATCTATGCAAATGATGGACAGTTGGTAAACATTGTCAATCATTCTAAAACATGTACACTAATGAGTATTTATGCTTTGTTAAATACTATACTTAATTAAGACAGATTTTGTTTGCCAAGATCTCAAGTCATAAGAAAACACAATAATCTTTTTTTTGTAAAAAAACTAATTGAATTCTAATAATTTATCTTTATGTAAGATCTCATATTTTATTATTAGCAGTCTAATACAAGATGAAATCTTCTCAAATATTCTGTCTGTCGAATAATAGTTAAAAGTGACATTACTACACATATACTATTTCAGTTGTATGTACAATGTCTATAGTTTAATATGTTCGTGGTTGAAAAAGTGAAAAACTAGTATCGATTACTATCTTGATAAAATAGATTGGACGATGAAAATAACAACTATTTAAAAGTAACGACCTATTTCTGCCTTATATATGTATATATATAAGTAACTAGAAATTTTAGACTTAAACTGACTAAGATTAAAATAATTTTACTGATTTGTGTCAACATAATTCATTAGTTTACTTGAACACTATTAATAATTGATTGGAATTTATAGAACATAGTGATTTCCATGAAATAATTGTACTTACTTGATGTATTTTAATAAAATTTCGATAATGAATAGTACAGTTATAATTTGTTCTTTCTCGAACAAATGATCATAATAATAGAAATGTTTGAATCAAAGAATCATAGGAAATAAATAAAATGAAACATGTTTAATGCCATGAAAGAACTGCTTTCTCCCTGGATATTTCCGTTCACAGGTTTCTTTTAATTAACTTTGTTTTTCTTTTTCTATTTTTAAAATTTATTATAGAACGTACCTCTTAATTGAGATGAAATGTTTCACACGTTGTACTAAAACGAGACTTCAGGTCAAGTAAGTAAGATAAACAAGACAATATGTTTCAAATGTAAATGATAGAAGAAACGTGCAGTGGTAAATGAAAACAACTGACGCTCTCTGTTGCTACATACAAAAATACCGAGAGAGTTGTTGGCTCAATTTCCTTTCTTCTCTCGTTTCTTCATTATAAGATTATTCGCTCTCTTTGCTGCCTATTGACGATAATATCGCTTTTGTTACCGCTTCTTCTTTCTATTTTCTTTAGTTGTTTTTCAACGATGTCTACCTATGTGAGAGAAAAAAAAAGTAGAAGACGAGTGTTCGGATGTGGGCAGGAAATCGTTTAAGCGTGCGTGTGCTTGCCATTCAACAACACGTACATACACGTAATGATAGAATTTTTCTCTTACATACCAATCTAATATTTACCATTTTTCTCGTTTTTCTGATTGATCTCTGGCATAATGATTTATATATTAGCAGCAAGATTTCGAGCTTGTCTTCTACTATCGATTGTTGCTGACATGATGACAAGTTAATAATTTACAACTGTTTGTGCACGCCTTTTCATAATTGTCGATAATATAGCAACGGTCTTAATATACATACCTACATATTTATATTATGTTATAATCAACATATAAGAAAAAAAACGAGAAAGTCGATTAATGAAAGTAATAACAAAAAATGTTTTTTAACTATCTAAAGAGAAGCAATAATTTTAATAATGAACAGCAAATACTTTATGCTAATTAGTTATAAAACGAAGACCATCTGTTGATATTCTTAGATTAAAAAATAAATAAAAAATACTCAATACGACATTGAATACAACGAAGTCTAGCAATTATACTTTTACGAATAAGACAGTGTAAGAATAGTCGCACTTTAATCAAATCAAATAATTAGTAAAACATCCGTAGATTATCAAAAAATTCCCATGTATATGCTAATTTTGATGTTAGAGATTAACTTTTATATCTTGTTTATTACCTGTAGAAAATTCATGACCCTATATCAGACAAAATAATACAATACTTCAACATGCATAATTAAGTTGATAAAATAATCGATAAATAAATAATAAAACAGATCTGCATTATTCTTGCATTAATTTGAATTGAACTGTAAAATTGTAGATAAATTGAAATCACACGTTTATTCTGTTTCAAATAAATATAAAATAATACTGTGTTTGCACTGAATTTAATTTTTTTATGTCGAAGTTTTCACTGAATTTACTCAAGATGATTATTCCGAGTGTCGGAAAAAGCGTATTAAACGGGTGTGAAACGGGTGTATTACTACATTAAGTTTCACTGTAATCTGTCATCGCGTTTTCCGAGCCGATTTTTTTCCGTTAGCAAACGGCCATCATTTCTTACACTATTTTTGCTATTTTATGGGATTATGGAAAACAGCGATGTAATAGTGCTTTTTCCCAATGTTTTATATCATTTACGGCGCCGTGTTCTCAGAATTGAGACAAATAAACTGATTTACTTCTTCATATACATTTCTGATTAATTGAACTTTCAAATTTAAAAAAAAAGAAGAATAAAATAGTTCGTAATCGACAAATTATACTTTATCGTTACGAATCTTGAGACTTATTGATGAATATTTATATATCTAATATATGTAAATGGTTGAAAATAATTAGTAAACAAAATCGTCTATCTAACTTAATAAAAATTCATAAAAATGCATTATTTATGAATGAGAAATATTACTTTATTAGATAAACTATCTATAAAAAATAGAACATTTTTTTTCTATGAAATTTAAGATACAAGTTGATCTTAGCAACATTTATTACATGTTGCTAAGCTATGAGTTGATTCAAAAGAAGGTTTTTTTTTTATAGAGTACGGAAAAGAACATTTTCTTACGTGCAAAGAATTAGAAAAACAACACCTACAGCATGCCAACCTTAAGTAGAAAAATATGTCTTAACCATTCCTAAAGTTCTGAAAAAAAAGTGCTTTATTTTTAAAGAGATGCTTAATTCCTAATCATATTTTCAATATCACCATCTCTTCTGTTTTTAATTCTGAAGGCTTTACAGTGTCAATTTCTTCGTTCAATACTATACTTGAAACACATTTCATGTAAGACTACAATATAGAGATATATCATACATGCATCTGTTCGAGAGGAGAAGTTTCATTGAAAATTATAATATTTAGGTATTTTTATATTTTTTCAAATAGAAGAATTAATTTTGAATACTTATCGATCATATTTAGGAATATTTTCTTTGTTATCAAATTTCATCTATAAAAAAAACATTATTCATACTCGCTTGTGTATTAATGAAAAAATATATACACCACTGGAGAAATGTTTTCTTTCGAGCCTTCTAAAAATCATGATTTAAATACAAGTATTCAATTATAATGCTCAGACATATTTAGGATTATGTGCAAAAACTTAATCATTAAGTCTTATGCATTATTATTTTTCTTCGTTCTTTAAGATTAATAAAAAAATCATTTTCAACATGAATTTAGCTCTTGCATAGTGGAACAAATTTTACTAAGTGCTGAATTGTTCATCTACTAACAGAAGACATGAACTGCGCTTAGAGTAGCATATAACAAACTGATTTAGCTCTATATTGAATTTTGTCATTGCCATAAAAGTTCTACTTACATGTTGAATAATCGTGTGAAATTATTTCCATATGAGTTCAAAACACATATACAAAATGGCATGTGATTCGTTTGCAAAAAATTGAGAAAAAGAATACGAAAACTAAGACTGAAAATTGTAAAATTTTTCTATTTGACGCTAAATTTGTTCAAACATTATAGATAGAATATTTACGTTCAACTTTGGCATTTTACGAAAGTCAGGCGAAAAGAAGAGAAGCTTTTTTAGTGTTGTATTTAGAAGATAAACTTCCTGTCTAAACTTGAACAAAAATATTATATCCAAATATGCAAACATTTATTTTGTTATGACACGTTTACAACATATTTTAGTATTTTATCTATTGTTAATAATTAGCTTAAGTAGACCAGTAGATATGAAAAACTAGAAACATGTCATAACAAAAAACAAAATGCTTTAAGAGCAAAATTGTTTTTCAACAAAACAAAACGTATATTTGCAAAGCTATATGTAATTTCTCTTTTGAAAACTAGAAACGAAGAAATATGACCGAGATATTAATAAAATCTTGAAATCATCATTTATTCTGATGCACGTATTCGAACACGTATATGTATATTTTATGCAATAAAAGTATATGTGCATGGGTCCAGACATATTTTCGATAATAAAAAAAAAACATCTGAACGTAGTTAATATTATATTTATTGATTTATGACATACTTGTCTTCACATATTTTTATCTAAAAAACATGTTTACTCATATTAACAAGGGTCTTATTGATAAAAATATTTATTGGATTATATCATCTTGAAATATATACGAATTTATAAAGAAAAAAGAATTTTTTTCAGGACAGTTTTGTAGTAAACCAAAGAAAACATAAGATTTTTAAGAATTTATTCATGACAAAATACTATAAATTATCATTTTTAGTTCTTATAATTTATTCTTATTCGTATTTCTCTTCTTTTTTTTTTATATAATTAAAGCAAAGTATTATTTAATATACATATATTTTCAAGTATCGATTTAATTACCTAGGAAAAATAGCGGAAAAACGAAATACCAAGCAGAAAACGTTATAACACTTAACTACTAGTGCATCGTAAGAAGACAACGCAAGATATTAATTTCCCTTGTGACATATCATATCCTAAAATTATATTGTGGCGGATGTTGCGACAGGCTTCTTCGAGAATTCGCAAAATATAATGACAAAACAACAAACATTTCACTTTACAAAATGACAGGTGACGTACTTTCATTGAGAAGACTAGGAACACAAAGTCATAGTTATGTCAATGACAAATAATTGACTGGGAACAAAATCGAAACACAAACGAAGAATAGCTGTTGATTTTATTCTATGACTAATTCTCAACCGAATAAAATCTTTAATACTTTTCTAAAGATATACAGAGTATTCGTCGGGTACAATGGATTGAATTCATCTTATTAAGAACGTGTTGTTAAATAGACTATTTATCTCTGTTGTCAAAAAGATATAACCTTAGTGTGTTCTTTTTTTTAGTATTATTTTCTCTTCTTGTTCTGTCCTGGATTATCAATTAAGCAGAAAGTATTTAGTCGAAATAATCTTTTCTATTGAAAACAAATGTTCAATATTTTATTCAGTGTGAAGATTAAATAAACACTATCGTTTCCAAGACTAAGTCGACTCCTCTCGGAGTTTTTAGTGACTTCATCGTATAGTCTAAAAAGTAGCTGTTTGCTCACATGAAGTGGTAAAAATTTCTTCTACACATGAGAAAGTTTAGATAATAAAATATTGAAAACACTACTTGTTTCTTATTTTGATGATACATCGAATAATTAAAGCAGTGAATGTTGATATCAATATAATAACTGATGACAATCGAACTTCTGGGAAATGGATGTAATATGATAAAAAGAAAGATGTATCCATATTTAGTCTGTGATCATCATATAGATTATCTCTTTTTATTATTATTTATTCTTCTGATTAAATGTTTTAAATCAAAAAAAAAAATAAATCGTACGTATTTACTAGTACGAAGTCACACACACCTTCAAAATGAATTATATAAATTAAATATATTAAATTTAAAAAAAAAAGTTTATACCTCTTAAAAGTTTGACCGCATGATATCGATACTGTTATATTTCTTGATCATTTCGGAAAGAATATTGTGGCTAATCTTGAAAGTATATGCAGAGATGATATAGTTAATGTTATGTATGCTATTTACAAGTATAAACTAAATCAATGGACAGATGGAGCTATACAAAAAAAAATAGTCATTTCTTATCTGCTTCTTATGCAGTGTAATATAACAATGAGCGACTCATTACAAAACCGAAAGGTCTATCGAACACAACAAAAGTTTATCATAAGAAGCAAAATGAATTATTAGCTTAATGGCGAACTCTTACTCGATCGCTTATATGGAATCCTATGAAATATTATTTGAAAACCTATTCAAACAAAATCTCTAATGTTATTTATTTTTCTTTACTGTTAGTTATGAAGCAGAGTTTGATGGAAGACTACCGACGATTAAATTGATCCCAATTATTTGTATGGTTTTTTTAATATAATAGACAAATGAAGATTTATTTCCATCTTCTGTTTCCTACAAGCAGATTAAGATATTATTTTATGAATAAAACTGTCTTTTTATGCTTTTATTGATAACATATTTGTGGATTTTTTTTAAACAATATAAAACAGAAATCATGTCTGCTCAAGAATACACAGTCGGTGAAAAATTAAGACTCGTTATTTAGCAATGAAAGTTTTCTTTTAATTCTGAATGCTTTATTGAATTTTAGTATATATGATATCATTTTTTAAATGCTATGAACTCGATTTTTAGCGAATATATCTCCTTCATTTATTAGGATCGAACGTAATCGTGTTGTAAAATCAAGTATCGAATGTAAACTGTTTCCTTTTCAATTTCTTGATCGAAAGTTTTATTTGGTCTATGAATGTTACCTTTGTTGTTACGTGTATATATGTCATAGACATTTAATCTAGACTCTTGCAGCAGTATTCTTTACTTAATATCATACATTGGATAATGATGTATAGAAATTCGAATTGAAAAATAGGAATTTACTATACTCTCATTTCAATTGAAACTTCAATCATTGATTTTAAATAAAACCTAAAAAACTAATTATTGGTGTTCTCGAAATAAATACATTGACAATAATCAATTCTTTTTGCGACATTTTTTTTCGATTTTCTCTTATTTCCAAAAAAAAAATGATGAAAAATTATTAGAAATTTGCTACAATAAAAAGTCTTATTATTTATTATTTTCAATTTAATAATGGAAAAAACGAAAGTAAACCTTGTCTTTTCAAATTTTCAATAGTATTAACAGCATTAGGAACAACATTAAGAACAACTTTAAGATAAGTTTTCATTAAAGTTTCTATTAATTGTTGAAATATTGTAACTAATGCTTTAACACTAACATCAATATTTTGATTATATTGACTAAGAATATGAAGCCAATCACCTTGAATAGTATTTGCATGCATTTCTAATTCATGTTTTGTTTCTATAGCCCATTGATTGATTTGTTTAGGAATTGCATCCATTTTATCATAAAATGCACGAATTTTTTCTTCAAAATTATATTCACCTTTTTCTAAAGCCATCAAAGCTTCACGTTGCATTAGAAATAAAAATTCATATAAATGATGAACATTTGATTTTAAACGAGCAATTAATTGAGAATATTTTTCTGTAAGAAGATTTTTTGATATTGTTGTTGGATGCTCAACTCTATAGCCAACAGTATTTAATTGATTATTAAGAACTAATTGTCCACCTATCGAAAAAGAAAACAAAAAATTTAACGTTAAATGATCAATATACAATAAATTTTTACCTTGAATCATCATATCAAAAGCTGGATTAAATACTTGTTCCCAAAGAAAATCTGCAGTAACTTCTATTCCATTTGCAGTATTTACTAATTGACTGATAGCATTTTCTATATGACGTGTAATATTATTCCATGAATTTTCAATTGTTTGACCTATTTGATTTGCAGTTGATTGAAATGTATCACCAACATTATTAACTATTTGACTAATAGGTCCAAAAACCCCATGTGAAATACCAATAAGAAGAAATATGATGAAAAGTGTAGATTGCATTTTTAAAATGATAATAAAACCATTGTAGAAACATAATATTTATATATATATGGAGAGAGAGAGAGAGAGAGAGAGAGAAAATGGAATGATTAATTTTTGCTCCTTTTCATTATCAATTACTTCTGGTTGAAGAAATAGAATATTCTATTTACAATAGACTTTGAAATATATACTATTTTAAGATTAAATACGAAAGACTATTCAGCACAAACTATTTTCTCATTTCATTACACTGTATAGTGTACAAGGACGGATTAAAACATCGAACACCTGAATAAGCTAAATTTGAGCATATCATACTATGATTTATATCTAAATATAGTATCATAGTTGAAAAATCAAATTTATTCTTTTTAGTATTGAGATACACGTTTCAAGGGACTTGCGCTTAAAATATTCTGTTTGAATTAGACTTAAGAACATTCGGTGTCCTTGAAATGAAGGGTAAAGAGTATTAAAATATCGAAATATGTGAAATGATTTTTTACTTATAGTTAGTAAGTGTTTTAGAAAGCATAAAGAAGAATAAATCATTAGGACTTAAGTGAGGAGTGTGAACTAATGGTCACTCAGGTAGCGTAACCAAGAATGGCTTTGACTGGGTATCATTCTGCCACCAGAAGAAAGAAAAACGTCATTATTAACACCATTGGTACTAGATTTCATGGATCTCCAGGAGAATCTCGAGCTGGGAGTCAGAAGAGTGACTTCGTCAATTTTGAAAAGTTTTCTCTTCTTTCCAGTGCAGTATCAGCATTTTATTGAATTTTTCTGTTAACAAATCCGCCAAATACTCTCAATTTCCTTTCCCTCCAAATCCGATCAATTCAATTGTCTATGATTTCTTGGTGACGCCGCTAGATCAGTCTAACCGATGTGCATGTCAAAAAACCAGGATGCTATTAAAATATCAGACTTATTGTACATTTGTTTAGAATTTCTATGCAGATGATAAACCTAATGAATTATTACAAAAACGATGTCTTGATACGATCATGCTGAAAATCTGATGAGAAAAGTACTGCAACTGATTAATAGCTTTTGAGTTGTGATTGTGCATCATACAAATCATAATGAACAATGAATACTCTGAAAAGGATTCAAACTCTTAGCTTATCGCTACGAATATATTGCAGTTTTAGGGTATTTCTTTTTAAAAAGTCAATATCAGAAGAATAGTTTACTGTGAATATTGCATATCTTGTCATTGTTTGTATCCTAAAATACAGCTATGATAAAATGATGTCTATTACACTACTCTTACTTACAAGTTGACTTGATGTTCTTATTTCAAGATAAGAATAAATCAAAAGATCTGAAATTGTTATAATAAACTACTCTCATTCATGGTTGTTTCTACAGAAATTTCCAAGTCGACATATAAAAACTTTGTTTTCCTGATGTTCCCGAGAAGGACGACAAAATCGACTTAAAAAATACGATAATATAGCAATATCTACGCAACAATAAGCTGAAGACTTGAAATTTGTTTCGGCATATTCATCGCTCATTCGAATTTACATAATTCATTTAGTCACTAAAAAGTGATTAATTAGTTAGAAGACGTTTCTAATCAAATTTGGGATGATTCGTAGCATGTCGTACGCAGCTATACGATGAAAATTCTGCTACGAAATCAGATTGTAGGATGAGGTTAAAATAAGATGCAAAAGTCTTTCCAACAATTTAAAATCTTTTATACCATATTGCCGACTTCTAATTCAAGAAACTTTTTGTTCAAAAGTAAAATGCCTGAACTACAGATTTTGTGCCAGAAATATTTTTCCAGAATTAACCTGACGAAGAGGAAAAATCCAAGATCAAACAGTTCGAAAATAGTTCTTGCAACTTCATTACCAAGCAACAGCATTTTTTTCTTTTCTGTTATTTTCTTTTTTAAATCAGAGAAGAAATGGAAAAAACACGTTTAATACTGATTTTTATAGCGTAAAGAGTGCTCTTTTAAAAATTAAATTTATTCTTGGTTTTTATATCAAAATATAGTTTTTTTCTAGAAAAGACTGAGTAAGTTGATCGTTCTTACTAGCTGATCATGTTGCAACCGTTAAAAAAGTTTTGCTGAATTTCTCTGCTAAATTTCTATATCCTGAAATGTTCCGAATAAATAATGTAAAAAGAATTCATTTCATGCATGATTTCTGCTGATACTAATTAATGTTCTTGCAAAGTGATATTTCTCGAAAAAGTTTTTAGTTTTGCACAAATCTTATTTTTTCCGCACCTTCCTAATGCAAGAGTTAGGAATAGGTCTAAAAAACTTTTGCCAAAGCTGATATGAATGAGTTTTTGATACATTTTTCTTCCTATTTGATTCATTCATGTAGCTAAACATAATTCATTAAAACAGACTTTTCAAGTTGGAATAAAAAAATACAAGAATGTTTTGTTTTTTTTGGGAAGTGTTCAGTTTTTGGTTTTTTTCTTCTCGTCAGATTGATTCTGGAAAAATATGTGAGGTACAAAATTTGTGCTTCGAACATTGTTCTTTCTAACAAAGTCTGTTTTATGTAGTGTGAAATTTAAGCACTTATCAAAGAATGTTTTTAACTGACTAATCACTGTTGAATTCAGACTCTGCATGAACTAGATTCTAGAGAGATATGAAAAACGTCAAGTGGATAAGTCTCGTTAGGCCTTCTATCGAGAATTATTGGCATGTTACTATAATTTAGCCTCTGACATGGTATACACCAAAAAGTCGAATAATAGTATTTCGGTCTAAGATTTTTTCACCGATAGATCTATTCATCAGAAGAATGTTTCTTTCTCGATATATTGAAGTCCCAAAGCTAACTCATATTTTATGAAAAATGCTAGAATTTTCTGGTTTTTTTTAGATGGAAAAAATATCTTAGGTCAAAATATCGTCATTCAATTTGTTGGTATATATCAAATCAGAGGTTAAATTCTATTGAAATAGCCGAATTCATCTATTGAAATCTATCCTATATCTCGAGCTTGAACTCATAACCAATAAATCATATGAAAACATTCTCTCGCTACTTTGACAATTCGATAGAAAGACAAGTAGCATGATATCAATAATGAATCATATGTTCTATTATAATCATTAGAAGTCATTTGAATTTTTATATGATAATTAAACGATTTCAGATTTTACAATATTGTCAATGATTATATTCAATACACTGATATGTCAGTTTGATGAATTTTCATATTGGATGTATTTTATTTCCAAATCTAGACATGTTATTTTAGAAACTGATACTGCATCGTCAATGAAACATTGTAAACATTGAATAAAAAAAGAAATTCTTGTTTTTCTTTTTTTTGTTCTTGACTTGTGTATTCTATGGCATTGTTTAATCCCATCTAGTTCTGTTTTTTTTCTCTACACTCTCTTTCGCGTTTTTAAACGTTCATTTTACAGTATGAATCGAAAAGAAGTATATAACTATAAACCAAGGTTACAAGAAATTGTACCATCCACACGTTTCGGACAAGGTTCGTTTGGTTTAAAAAAAATTAAATGTATTCTCCTCTTTTTTTTGTTTAGCATTAGCATCACTTTTTTATTTAAAACGACACAAAAAACGAGATGATTATGGTCGTGCCCCTGTTGTATCACGTCTTCGAGCTCAATCAACATTACAAATAACAGCATCACCTAGTTGTAATACAATGCCATTTGAAGTTTTAACACCAATAAAAACATCAACAACACCACCACCTATTCGATTATCTTCGTTGAAATGAAAAACAAAAAACAAACAAATTAAAGTTCAAATTTATCATATTCATGAATGCGAGCACTTTTTTGAAGTATATCAGCTAATAATTGTAAAATATTCGATGGTAAACTTTTTAATCGACTTCGAGTTATGTATTTTTCATTATTTTCATCATTGTTTAATTGTTTCCATAAATCATCTGCTGTCGGTAATGTCAAATCTTTTTCAGCTAATTCATGTGTTGCTTGATGAAAAAATTCATGAAATATATCTTTATATAGTTGATCATTTCTACCAAGTAAAAGAAGTAAATAAGTACGTGCATCATCAATAGTAATTGTTCGTTTAGATAAATGACGAGTAGCATGTTCATATCTCCATTGAAATTGTCCTTTATTTAATGAGACATAAATAGGTGGATTTTTTTCACAATCATTTCCAATAAAATCATCTCGAGTATCTGGTGGTGCCATATCAATAGATAAAGTAATTGTTCGTCCATGTGCTCGTACTTGATGAAATATATAAGCTGGAATAAATAAACAATCACCTTCACGTAATGTAGCCCAATACCATGGTATATTATGTAAACGTTTATATTTATATGCATTAACTAAATCTACATCAATACGAGAATAAAGATCACCATTTGATTGTCGTATAAGATCAAAATCATGTGGATATTGATTTGAAACATCATAAATAATAAAATCTTTTCGACCATCTAATACACAATGTAATGTGTTTTGTGAATGTGCTTGTAACAATGATGCTGTATCACCAGCACTTATCCATAGAATAGGTTCTAATAAACGATCACGAAATGTTCCACAATTAATAAGTGATGGTAATGGTGTTTCATGTTTCATTTCATCAGGTATAATTGTATTCATATATAAATCTTCATGTCGATATTGTTCAAGAAATGTTTTTAATGACATCATTGTTAATGTATCAACAAGACGTTGTTTTCGTTTAGCAACAGTGATATTTAAATGTCCATAATTTTTTGATAAATAACCATCTGTCCATAAAACATCTAATGATGGAACAATACCACGTATAACTACTGATCGATTACCTTGAACATATAAATGATAAAGACGTGCCGGTTCTATATTAAGTGAATCTTCTAAGACAGATGATTCAGCTCGTCGTTGCCAACCTAATGGACGAAGATGACCAAGAGGTATTGATTCATGACGTTCAAGAATAGGTGGAAATGTAACATGTAAATTCATATCTTTTGGAAAATTACTACCATCATTGGCAGTAAAAATCCATATTATTTTAGACTGTATAAGAAGAAATGTTAATAGTAACATGATATAGTTAAAAAAGAAAAAGAAAGATTGGTATCTACTTGGTTTTTTAAGTAGTGTTGCCACCAGCTGGCTATTCTATGCATATAATTATTTTTATTTATTTATGAAAAATTCAGGGCAAATGAAAAAACCTATAATGACGTGGCAATCTTTTAGTAAAGCACTCGATTATTCATTGTGATTAAGTTCGTATTGAATAATTTCTTTAGATCGAATAACACAAACTTCAAGCTTATATTAATCAATGCAGTGCAAAAAAAAACAGAGAATATTAAGTATTGTTAAATTTGAAAAACTAACAAATGAAAGTGTGTCTTGTAGTCATGGTTTTGAAAATTGCACAGAGCTATTTATGTTATCTCATGCATTTGACAGTATTTGAAATTTTCTCTTTCTTGATTCAACTGACGAATGAACCACCCGACTTAATACCCGCTGTTTGAGCTCATATTGAGCTTACGAGGACACCGTGGTGAGTCTAATGATCCATAGAATATCCTGAAAGTTTCAACAAAAAACGAATGTTCTTTTATTGAGATGTCGAATTTCCAAAAAACTCGCTTACTACAGGTGTGTTACAAAACTCAAGTTTACATGATGGGTGAAATTTTGCGTAGACATTCTGTTTTTTTCAATTTTTCCGTGTGTATTGGAGATGCGACTTGGTTCGATTCGCAATCTTTCAAACTAGTTTCGACTTGAATTTCGAAAAACTTGAATAGATATCGTCTCTCGTATATAACTAACGGTTAATCAAGGACTCAGTATAGTGATCACAACTCGACTGCAAACACCCATGATACCGCTGATCGAGTTGAGTACGGATTTAAAAGGTTTGAATTTGATGAGCACTGACGATGAGTATTAATTCAAGCAGTTTTCTTCTTAGTTATACAAAGTCAAAAGATTGTCTATCTTAGAAAAAATTTCTGCAATTTATTCGCATTTTGTAAGTAATTTGTACGTGTATTTAATTCATTGGTTTTCTAGATAGATTGATGTTTAATATTTTAATTCTTCCTTTTAGTGAAACGGAAGGTTTCCGATTAAAAATTATTCAAAATGTATTCAATGATCTTCATATGTAATTATTCTCTAGTTGCATAATACTTCAGTGTTCGTCTTGATTTGATTTTTATACGATTGCAGCTGATGCCGTTTTTTTACTGTGAACTGGAGTTTGTAATAATAAAAAAAAAGAACATTGGAATACTTTTAAGTCTCTCTGATCTTTTGAAATATAATTTTTGATAATCAAATACTATTTTCGTAGATGTTTTTTTTTTCAATGAATATTTTCTTCTATTTAATGCTTTATTTTTATTTGCTTATGTTGAATACAAACAAATAATACAAGAAAAAACAAGATCAATTAGGTTTAACAATATTTAATGATCTTCCTTCATTTGCTTTAACTTTATTAGCACATTGTTGTTCAATATTTTTTGCTATTTCAGTTGTTAAACGTTGTTGTACAGCTTCAAGACCTGTTTTACCAGTATTCATATTTGTTTTCTTTTTTTTATTCATTTTTGTTTTTGATATTTTACCATGATCAATTTTTTTTGCTGATGATTTCTTTTTTATATTTGATGGTAATTGTACTTTTGTTTTTAATTTACCTTGTGGCATTGTTTTTTGATAATCTAAAATAATTAAAACTAAAAATTAGAATACATTTTTTTTTGTCTATAGATTTCATATCAAGATTTATTTGTCCATGAAAAAAGATCACGTAAAACAAGACATTGAGCTAAATCTTCTTCATTTTGTGGTCGATATAAAGGTTTTTCTCCATCATGATAAATAAATCTATAATAAAAAACAAACAGCATTTTATTTTATTTTTTCAAAACATTACTTACGGAAAACGTAAAACCCATATAGAATCTTCTGTAAGATGAATTGGTTGAGTATAACTTGGAAAAAATGTTGGACTATTTGGACCAGCTGGTACAACTTGTGGATGAAGTACACATTGAATTGGTGTTGATGATGATGGTGTTACAACATATGCACGCATTAATTGTGCCCATACACGTGCACCAGTAGATAATATTCGACATGAACATGGAGTATATAATGGCATATCAGATCGAACTAATTTAGCACCATCATCCTAATACGAAAACAAATAAAATATAAACAGTATGTAATAGAGAGCTTAAAAATTAAGTTTAAAAAAAAAGAAAAAAAAACAGACTTTAACAATTCCATTTTGACCAACACGAATAACATGATTAGGTGATGCACATAAAAATCTATGACCACGTGGACATTCATATTCACATCCAATATAAACACGAATGGTAACATCCCAAATTGATGAACTAGCTGCACCTGAAAATTTATTGCATTAATTAAAAAAATAAAAGACGATAGTATACAATATTTTTTCAATGATCTGTAAATTTGAGTTATTGTTATGAAAAAATGTTTTAAGAAAACTAAATCTATTGGAATAAAAAAAAAGGCGCAAGAAGAGCGATATTCTAGTAACTATAATACGTTGATCTCGAATCCAAGATGAGATTTTGATACTTTCTACTCTTTTGTGTTTTGTTTATGTAAGACAAGATATTTATAATTTATTATATGGCTATGGTCATATAAAGGTTAAAAAGTCGACAGACAGCTAATACTAAAGGGGTGCGATGACTCATGTATGGATAAGTGACAATTGTCTTCTCTTGATTATTTTTATATCACTGTTATGTATTTCTTATATATTTCTTTTTCGAATATTTACTTATACACATTAGCTATCGTTCGTCATGAACGATTTAATTCATTGTTCTTACCCGAATGGTTATAAACGAAATGGTAATTGATTTACAAACTGAATGTTCACGGATGATGTTTTTGAACATAAGCATTATCAGTTAAGATGGTCAGAAAAACACAAATATCGAGAACAGTACGTCAGCATTTATGATGAAATCTTGTCAAATATCCCTTTCAAATTTCAATGATTTCTTTTATCTATAAATATTGTATTGTGTTCTGATGGGATCCTTAAAGAATTATCTAGATTTTCTCTTTCTAGCTGACGAACACTCATTGTTAGAAGCACAAACACATAGCACAAGAATCACATTGTCTTAGGTGAGCAACCTGTTCTTCAGATTTTAGTTACTAGAACGTAACTCTTCTCCTGCTCTTCTCATTAATATAGACTTTATTTTGTCAAAACAATTGTGGTCTTTCAAAATAAAATTTTATCACAACAGTTATACTTAAAACAAAATCGTTCACAAAAATTTGGCTACGTTTATATTAACGAATGAAATTTTGATAAACATAAGCACTAACCTCGTCGATTATTTTTATAACTACGTGTAGCTGTTGTACGTTGTTGATGATACTGGGCAGCACCACCACCAGCAGCATTTGTTGTTGATGTTTGATTATTATGTGGATTTATATCCCATGGTATGAGATGATTTAAACTAGTCAAAAAGCCAGGTTGTTGAAGACCTAATAAGAAATTTCCAATTTCAGTATACATAAAACCTTAACAAATTCAATCGGATATTGAAGGATAACTTTTCTGCTATGATTTGAAATTCGAATCCGATCGATAATTACTATTCATTTATATTAAAAATATACGCGATTAGAGAAACGTGAGTCCAAGGTTTCTTTTTAGTCTCAGTACTGGTATGACCTGGCAACTTTCTTTAGTTTGCGCACTCGACTATTCTAGAATTTATACATAAATCATTATTAGAATACCAGATCATGGTCTTCTATAATAATTAATTCAAACATTAACTCAAAACTTCTCAATTATTCATGAGATAAATTCGAAAATGAATCATATAAATTTCATATAGATTAATAAATCTGTTTTTTTTTCATATACATATAGAGATTTTCAATACAATATTTCAATTTTTATATCTACTTTCTCGAAAAACGATTCCTATATTTAAATACATAGTTCCGTATTAAGTCTAGAATGTAAACCAAAATTTAATTTTAAATTACCTTTCGTCGGTATATAATCAGATGCTCGACCAATACAACATAAACTCCATGAACTATGTCGAGGTAATAACCCAGGTGGACTATCTGAATGTGTCATGCCATCAAGATATTCAGTTGTACTTGGAATAGGTTGTTCATCATCAGCACATGTAACTGTCTTATGTTTATCGGATTTTTCACCAGTTATGTTATCTAATGCTTGTTGTTCATCGTCTGGTACAGGTGAATAAAGTGCAACTGATTTTGATTGACCTTTCATATTCAATTAAATTGTATATATATTTATCATTAAATGAGTAGAAAACAATAAATAAATATTTACTTAGATCAGATGCACCACTAAGATCTTGAGATGATTTAGAAAGTTTTGATTCAATTTTAGGGTTGTTACCTAAACAAATAATCAATATTTGAATTTATAATTTAAACCAAAGAAATTGTTTTTTTTTCATACAAGCTCGAGCTTCTGTAGATGTAACAGTTCCACGAAAGATTGGAAATTCAAAATAAATTGGTTTTACTGATAACATTTTATTAACATCTTGATAAAAATCATAATTAGCTTCCTAATTCATAAGATAAAAAAGAAAAGCATATGTATTTTTGAATATACATATAAATTACTTTTAAATCAAATGGATCTTCACGTTCTTGCAAAATTTGACCACAATTACTAGCTGCCATTAATTGAATCTTTGAACAAAAATCATCAAACATAAAGAAAGAAAAAGATGAATTAGTCATTTCATACCTTGCTATTATGTGATCGTATTGGTAAATGTGCCATATTAGCTGATTCACTTGAATCTTCTTCACCAGGTACGCGATGTAGCTAAGTAAATATAATAATAACCTTTCTTAGCAATTATCAAGCTTCAAAAAATCAGTAAGGACAAAAGGAATACAGTTTTTTTTTTCAAAACGATAAAAGTAATTGTCTTTTATATTTTACCTGAATACTGCATCCAATCGGAGGGCAACATCTGTTACTATGTGCATCATACAGACTCTATTGAGTATTTTAATGTCGTGAAAAGAGTTTGAGTTTTTAGGTTATCGCTGCAGAGATGCTGCAAATTCACAGTAGTTTTCAAATGAGTGCTGTAGTTTCTCTCAGAAACATCAACTGGTTTTCAAATTAAGATTTGAAACTTTCTACAGAAACAAGCTTTAATAAATATGAGCGATGTAAAAGACATACTTTTCCCATAACTATATCTTTAGAGAAGAACAACAACGAGATCTGAAACATTCACAAGAAACTATTCCCGTTAACGATTGTTTCAAGTTAAAGTTTGAAAATCAGTTTAAGACCAAGGTATTCGTTTAAAAACCTACCGTAATAGTGCAGTCTCTGCACAGTAGAACCTGCCAGTTTAATCACAAGCCCGATCGGTTTAGGGTCTAATAGGCTCTGGCAGTCTGAGAAATATATGGAGTATACCGCTCAACTAAAATATAACAACTGGGAAAAAGTATCTCGTATATTCTGAGTAACTATTCAACTCTGATTATAAAGTTTCTCTAAGGGTATTGAAGTCCGATTTAACCGAGTTTGGCACTTGTTAAACACATTTTTATAATAATGCTGATAGAATATCATACAAAGGTTTTTTTCAAAAACTAAAAAGCTAAGAACTGTTTGACGATGCATGTGGAAATTTGACGTCTCTTATTGAGCAGTACTAGTTGTGCCGAGCGTGGAGTGTCTCATATGTAAAACTGAATAATGCTTATCAAATAAACCCTTCAAAGCATAACAAGATAGTCGTTATGCGTAACATATTGCTTTTGACATTAGAAATAGAACAAAACTTCTTTTATTTGACGTTAGTTTATGTTTCTTATGACATAGAAAAAAGTTCATTCAATAGTACTCCTCTCTTTTTTCACCACTTCTGGTTCTCAAACAAGATACAACTGACTAAACGAGAACTTTTATCACAGATAGAGCATCTAAGATGAAGAGACATATTTCCATGATAGTTTTCAGGATTTCTTCGGTGTTATATTACGGCCCTCATATCCAGACACCAAAACCAAAAAGTAGCCAATTCTACTTCTACTGGAATACTTTCAAGTCTCTACAGTAAAAATTTCAGCCTAGTTGGTTATATCCTATGCTCGAAAACCATTTTCATGAATACGAATATTTATAAATGAATAAGAATATTTTTTTTCCATACTTCATTTTTACATGGATTTCTAGTAAGACTAATAGCTTCACATAATTGTCTTCCATCATGCCATAAACGTGTGCATTGTTCATTAAGTTGTTGTACATAACGTTTATAACTTGAACCACGTGCATACGTTGCAAAAAATTCATTTGTTGCTTGTAACTAAAAATTAATATTTTTTTTTTTTGTTGTAAAAAAAGAAATTATTTTAAAATCTTTGTTTTCTATTGGATACAAACTCGTTGTTCATGAAAATGTTGAGTATATCTTGATGGTAAACCATCTTCATAATATTTAATAGCCATTGGTAAATATTTTTTACATCGTGTTTCATTTAATTTTCCATCAGGATCAATATTAGCTCGAAGCATACCAAATGCTTGTCGCATAGTTTTATTTGTTGCTGGTATTGTTTCAAATAATTCACGTATAGAATTAAATAAATTTATCCATATTGAATATGTACATAATTCAAATGATGATGTTTCACTACGTGCACCACCTGATATACCATCATTTGACCAACCATCCGTTAATGCTTCTTCAATATGACGAAATAAAAAACGTTTAAAAGCATGTGTATCATCTTGTTGATGAGTATGGGAGCGATTAAAAAGATTAGAATTACTTGCTAAATTAAATATGTAGAAAAATTAAAAAAAAGAGAGAATTATGGAAATTTAGCATTCTTTTTTTTTTATTTACATGAATCTTTTGTTTGCTTAACAAAACCTTGTAAAATTCCAAGTAATTTTTGTGTTTGTCCTAATGATGAAGATTCTTTATAACAACGATGAATAAATACAAATGGTTGGTTATGTGCAATAGTAAGTAATGCTGAATTACTGTAAAGAATAAAGAAACATTGATTGAAGCTTTATGAAATACGATCTCAAAGAAACCTTCAACTGTATAATGTAGAAAGGACTAGAATGGACAAGACGATTCTTCTGTTTTCTTCCCTCAATTTTTATTGCTTTTCAGTATGGCATGGTGCTTGATGATATTCTACAGGTTAGTTTTTATACAGCTGAATAAAAGGCTTGTGAGTTCTGTGAAAAACTTTTTATCGTTGATTTTGTTAGAAGATATATTCATCGATAGAGCCAAGTGTGCTAATTATGAATACCAGTATACTGAATACTCAAAGCTCGTTAATGAAAAAGAAAAAGAATGCTTTCACAAGCCCACCTTAAGCTTTATATCCAGATTTTATCTTTGAATTTCATCCGTTGACTATTCTAAAGCCATTGAAAAATGATTTGTAATAGATAAAACAATTTACTTTACTCGAATATGATCTATGAAACCTGTTTGGCAGCATAATCGGTTATGAAAATAAGGATTATCGAGCCAAAAGCTGCTTTTTATGCGTCTTCTACGTACACTGAGAATTTCGAAATGCTGTGATAGAAGACTAAAAGCAATGTAAAATTTGAACTGAAAAGATTCTTTTTAACACTCTATTTGATGCTGCATTCAAAAAGCTAAAAAAAAGTTGGTGCCTAAAGATTTTTGAGAATGTTATGGAAAACTTCTTCAGAATCTTACAAATATTAATATAAATTATTTTCTAGAGTTCTTCATTCGTTTCGATCAGATTATATCCCCGATACAGTTAATTATAGAAATGAATGTTTCGATCCAACCTATCGGAAATACTGGGTACGCTGTAAAGCTGTATTTAAAGCTTATGTGACATGACACACATGATGATGAACTTGGTTGCCATTCAAACCAGTAAGATTCTGGAAAGGTTTCTAGAACATTCTCGAATATGTTCAAGTGTCACTGTTTTGGCTTTTTTGAATCTAACATATGATAGAAACGTCGAAAATAACACATTCAGTCGAAGTTTTGCATTACTTCTAGTCATCTGCCAGGAGAGTTCGAAATTCGTAGTTTTTCTAGAAGATGGAAAAAAAATCAGATTTTATCATTCATATGCGAGTAAATTACATTTATTTAGCTATGAAGAGTTTTTTTGTCATGTTGTTAGAATAATCTATGGAAAAGGTACTGAGATGAAAACTGGACACAAAAGCTAATGGCGCACTTGGAAAAGTATTGTTTTCCTTGTTTATTACGAGGCTTTGAGTATTCAATAGACTGATATTCGTAATTAGCACACTTGACTCCGTCCATGAATATATGTTTCAACAGAATCAAAGATAAAAATTTTTTCATAGGTACTACAAGTTTTTCAGTCAACTATACAAAAACTAACCAATGAAATATCAGCAGGTCTTATGTCTTACTGAAAAGTAATAAAAATTGAAGGGAGGAACTAAATCGCTTACATTCGCTCTATATTGAAATTGTCTGAATACAGTAGACACCCTGTGGCTTCTACTATGGAGAGAAGAGTGGGTCTTCTATTTTCAAAGAATAATGTATACAATCTTACATTTGATTCGAAATAATATAAGAACATCTCAATGCATTAAAAATAATATCTTCTAAATTATGAGCCATATTAATTAATTTTTGATCATCATCTCGATCACCACCACCAGGTATATCATTTCCTTTATGATGATGATTTTCAAATATAAATAATGCACGTGGTACACAAAGACGTCCATCATTCATATTAATATCAGCTTCTTTTAATACGTTCAATGAACGAAGTATTTCTAATACAGCTGGTTTAGTTTTATGACGTAAAAGTTCAATAATACGAAAAAAACGTAAATAATTTAAATCAAATGTATGTGATGAATGAGAAATCTGAATTAAATCAAAAAAGAGAACACATGTTATACGAGTAACTTAAAGAAAAATAAAAACTTACAATAATAATATGTGATAGAAGAAAACATATAAGACTTTTTTTAATAAAATTTGCTTGTTTATTTTCCCATAATTGAGCAAAATTTTTTATAGATGTATCATCATTAATATTATCAACTAAATGAAGTAATTGATATGTATCATGAAATGAACGAAGATGAACATATATTGTATTATTTAAATGATCATAATAATATTCAAAATCATCTTCATTATTAACAACAGAATGTTCTTTGAATGCAGGCATCTGTATAAGTTGATTTAATTTCCAAGATTTATTACATTGTTGTTCAAATAAAGTACTTTTACCAATTAATGATACAATACATAATCGATTTTCTTTTCTACCAGAATTATCTACCATATCTATTGTTTTTTTCTTTTTCTTTCTATCAAGTATCTAAAGAATAATATTTTCATTTTTTTCGAATCATAATTCTTTTAAATTTTCTCGTATTTCATAAAAAATAAATTACATATGAATATTTGCATTTGTAAAATTATTAATGTTTTTAAATATGCAAAAGGACATGATAGGCTAAACAAATCTTAGATGGAAATAAGCAAAACAAAAACAAAAACAAAAACAAATTGTGGTTGCAAGAAAAAAACACTTATAGATTTAACGAATGGGAAAATATTATAAAAAAAAAGGCTAGTATTCTTATTTTTTTTTGTTTTCTGTATACCAGCTAACAAATAAAACACACGAACACACACAAAAATGAAGAACAGCGGATAAAATTTCTATACAATGTCTTAAAGCAATAAATAAAAACAAAAGGAAAGGAAGATGGCAACAAGAAAAACCAAAAAGAAAGAAATTTTTTTTCTTTTGTATACAATTAACTTTCGATGTCAACTAGAAATTAAAAAAAGGCACACAACAAATTATATGTTCATGGTACACACACATTATTCGTTATTTGTTTACTACTACTGTTCCATATGATGATTTTATTTTTTTCTTATGAGATCATTTGTCTTTAGAGGACTTCAACATAAGTAGCTGGATAAAGACCAACACGACTTCCAACACGTCCTTTACACCAACCTTGATCATCTTCATCTTCTAATTTAGTAAATATATCACCTTAACAAACAATAAATAAATAGATCTATAGAAAAATAGAAAGCTAAACTAAAAATTTACCTTGTTTAAATGATAATTCATCTGGTTCTTGTGCTTCATAATCATAAAGAGCTCGTACACGTATAGTGACACTATTATCATTGGATGAAACTCCTGTTGATGTTGGTGATTGATATGAACGTTGATGAGATGATGGTGGTGAATCAACATCATCATCATCTAAAAATGGATTAGATGCTGCTGGATATAATGGTGATTTATTATCATTTGTTGATAAAGATGGATAAGCACCATTATTTGTTGTTCCACCAGAATTTGAACTTAAAAAAAATGAAATATCAAATATTCATTAAAATATGAATAATAATATTTAAAAAAAAAACAAAAAAAATGTTTAATAGATACATGCATATCACGATTATGATATTTTAGTTAAAAATTGTCGTGCAAAAGACAAAGCGTCTAGTTTTGGATATGAATTCTCATATTCATGTAACACAAGAAAAAAGCAAATAGAAATGCATAAAACAAAAGAGAAGCTTCAATTCTTTATCTTTCTACCGCTTATTCGTCGACTTTTCTTTTATTGATGTATCATTATCATCTTCGTCATCATCGAAAGGATTCGAATTGCTTGTAGTAGTCGTATCCAAAGTGGGATAAACAGGTGAACGTGCCTTCTGCGCTGGTGATTGATTTACGGAGCTACACAAAAGTAGACGATAAATAGGATATAACCATAAAATAGAAAAAAAAAACATAAGAAAATGCTTAATAGGATCCAATTTTGACGAAGTCTATGTATTAAATCAGCAGAAGCTGATGTTGATAAATAAAATGCAAACATTACTATTGAATCACTCTCTTCATTAAATGACAGCTATTGATTAGAACGCTTAATCTCGTTTTTATTGGTGTAACTAAAACTATTTCATACAACTAAAAATTTTAGCGTAACTGTTGGTTCGGTGATTTTTTTTAGTTATCAATTAACTGTTCAATGGCTTTTATTTTTTAACATAGTGGTCTTTTCAACTTAGCAAAAAGTTTTAATTTATTAAACATCGAATTATCGGAAAGCGAAC
This sequence comes from Rotaria sp. Silwood1, assembly GCA_905250075.1. NCBI lineage: Eukaryota > Metazoa > Rotifera > Eurotatoria > Philodinida > Philodinidae > Rotaria > Rotaria sp. Silwood1. The sequence goes on along the minus strand of CAJNOP010000016.1, from coordinate 2,988,197 downwards.
AACATGAAATAACTGTACGTATATGTTAACTTTTTTTTCTGAGGATCGCTAAAACCTTGATTCTTCATTTGTTAATGTATACAAAAGATGCCAAATTTTAATGGAGAAAAATTTGGGATCAGGTCCACAAAACCGTGAACACACAGCTTTCTAATATTGATAGTGCAGAATGAAATAGGTTCTCTATTGTCACATATTGAGTTTATCTGATTTTCTCTATGGTTCATTTCAGACAAAACAAGATATGCTCACTGTTCATTCTTTACAAAAGATAGACTCTACCGTATAAACCACATCTAGACTAAAATTTCCAGCAAGATCAGAATTGAAAAAAGCTTCCTCTTAAAAACCGGTTTTCTAGAGATTCTGCCAAGTCTCCAAAGAAAAAGTATATTTTACTATCATCTAGAGACTCTGAAGAAGGATCTGTGCCGTTTAGAATTAACTTTGAACTTCTCATTCAATTATAAGAGGTTTTTTTTGTTTGTATATTCGTACTCAGCTACAGTGCTAACGAATGATTTGATTGACATATTCCTTTGTGACAACAAAAACGGAGCATCAAAATTTTCAGATTATTTCTTTATATTTTTATTCATTCCACTTGTATTTATATCACAAGTAAGAAGCTTATTAGTCAGATGACTCTCAAAATTTCAGCTAGAAATAACAATAAAAATTTAGTGAAGATACTGCAGCAGCAATGTCTCATGTACTCTGTTGTAACTATAATAAGAGTGGTCGTTTCTTTTTAACATCAACACCTTCAAAACGAATGGAATTTTATAAGTGTTTTTGTATGCTTCAGGCGCAAATAACACAAACAGAACAAAAGTATCTATAAAATCCTATTGTTCTTCTAAAAATGAATGTTAACAAACAAAGAAGAAGAACAATATATTTATATTATAGTTAGCTACAAGTATATAAAAATATAGTTACAATTTTTTTAATGACCTATTACTGAAACTGTCAGAATATATTAATTAAAAAACTTGTCACCTGTGATATAAGTCAGAAAATGTTCCGTTTATTTTACAGTGGGAGACTAAGTATTCTAAAAATATTGACGTTAATTTCTTACTGATTTAATAAACGATTATCAGAAGATGAAGCAAAACTTGGTGGTCCATTATTATTTGAACGGATAGCAGTAACAATCACTGAATTTTCTCGTTCAATATCACCTTTACCACGACGAGAAAGTGTACGATGCGACTCTGAATATTCCTAAAAAAGAAAAAGAAATAATTAGAAAAAAAAATTCTAATATATAATTCAAAATGTTTCTTTTTAGGTTCGTCAATACTAGTTAGCAAAAAGAAAGAAAGAGCCAAGCAAAAGAAAGAAACAAAATAATATATATATATACCCAATATAAAAGAAAAAAATATATATATCGTCAGTATATAGGCAGCAAAGAAACCAATGTATAAGTTTTTTTTTTCTAATAGTGGAAGCCTAAGTATATGTATATATAGATTTATAGATATGTGATGATCTACTTCACGCTTGGCAAGATCACGACGAATGCGTGTAACAACAGCTGCAGTTCGTCGCATCGATCGACGAATAGTTGCATATGAATCGACAACTAAAACAGCAGCATTTGTTTGACTAACAATCTGTGCTAATGGTCGTCGATAGCATATATCATAACCCAATGACAAATCACCAGAATAAGAAAAATAATTATGTTGTGATTGTGGTTGATGATGACAATGATCTAGATTTGTTGGTTCCTAAGAAGGTGGCAAGGCAAGGCTGATAATCGAAATAATAGAAGCAAGAGAGAAAAAAAAAGGAAGAAAAGTTTTTGGCAAGTTTGAGAAAAAAAATCAAGAAGAAGCATTCATAAAATTGATAAGATCAGTAATTGCAATAGAAAGATAATTAGTTAAATACCTCGAATACTGGCCAATTCATTTTCATTGTTGCACCATATGTATCCGACCACCATGATAAATCTTTATCTGGATCACAATTTTCAATTGTTTGAGAAAATTGTTGAACTATTGGTGCTCTAATAGAATAAAAAATTATAGAAAATTCAGTTTGAAGTTTCACATCAATCGTCATGTATAAAATAAACAATAAATATTCGAAAAATTTACTTCAACTTTAGAAAACTTATAATAATATTAAATTTTATATTGAATAAATTTATTTGATATTTTTCGTTTTCTGTTTATCATGGTAGCACAAAAAGGATTCCTATCAACATTTATCTTATCTATAGAAAAAAATCCAACATATTTAACCAAACTATAACAAAAAAATATTCAATTCTCTTTTTTTGATAATGCGACTTTTGAGCTATTCTCTATAACTCTCATTTGCAATTGATCACGTTCAGACATACGGGAATAATCGATTACTGTTATCTGATATATACACGATGGGTCATAAATAACAAAACCATAAAAAAATATAAGAATATCTCCACTTCAGTTCAATATAATGGGCTCTTTAGAGGTTTTTTTCTTTCTTTCATATCGATAACATATAAATAAATAATACTTTGAAGTATCATTATCAAGTTTAGTTACATAGATTTAGATTGGTCTCATACATCGCTTGTCTTTGTTACCTAAGACAATAACATACAAAAAAGAAACGACAAAATGAAATCTATAAATGATATAAATTTTCAAGCATGTAACCATTTTTTTTTGAGCTGATATTCAACAAATTCAATTATGCATACGAATTATTGGACACGAATTTATACATTGAAAGAAACTGTTGTAAAAGTTTGCTTCATATGTATCAATGTAATAATCTTCATAAAGTTCATGTTAATTTTTCTTTTGTTCTTTTATTATTGCCTTCGATAGACATCTCTAGTATACTCAATAATAATACTTCAACGAAGCATTTGTTTATGTTATCGGTATAAAAAAAAAAAAAAGAAATCTTCTGAATAGCCCATTAGATTGACCTGAAGTGGAAATATTCTGATTCTTTTTCTTTAATGGTATAGTTATTTATAATCAACTGTGTATACAGTACTACATGTATAGTACCGCTTAAAATAGCATAATTCAATTTACTTACTTTAATCGATGACTAATATCAAGACATTTTTCAGTATTGGCTAAAAATTCTTGAAATTTAACAAGACGATCTCTTTCAAATGTTTGACACCGGATAAAAACCTTTCATAGAAAGAATAAATAAATAAATTATTAATAATAATTGATATTTACATCGTTCATATCATCCATATATTTAGGATTAGCTCGATTAAGATCTTGAAGTGCTTCAGCATATTTAGTTCTAGCAGCTTCTTTTTCTTTACGACATCGATCAACTCTTTCAGTAATTTTAGCACGCTAAAATTAAAACAAAAAAATTACTTTTTTTTTTGTTTATCAAATTATACTAATGATATTTATATACTTGGTCTTGTGGAACTGAAGAATCAAGTTTAGAATTATTTTCTTGTGTTTCAGCCGTTTTCAGACTTTTTGTGGCAACATGATATTCACGCTTATATTTATCAACTTTACCATATAATTTAGCCCATGGTTTTTGAGCCTATTGGAAAAAAATCCAAAGATCAAATAATAAGATTAATCGAAAAAAAAGTAAAAACACAAAATACGAACTCGTTTAAACTCTTCATCGAATTCTTTTGTTGATTTGACATGCATCATTGATTTAACATATTTTCCTTTTTGCCATGATTTTACTGATGGTATAACATCATTTTGTAAATCATCATGAACATTTTGATGAACTTCAGCTGTTGCATCAGCTTCAGCCATGATTGCTTTCCAAGCTGCTGTCATTGAACCAAATTCAGATGCTTAAAAGTAACAAAAAAAAGAATGTATTCAATAGAACTATTATTTTGAAAAAAATAAAAACCATTATTCATTTACATTTTGCTACATATTCAGACCATTTTTTGGACCAACTTTTAAGCATTTTTGAAAATGATTTTTCAAGTTCAGCACGTTCACCAATCATACTAATAAGATCAGTTGTTAATTTATTTCCATCGTCACATCGTTTTACAACTCGACTATACTTCCCAATCTATAAAGAATTGAATTATATAGAAAGTAATAAAAAAAACTAATTGTTTGTTTTTTTTTTTCTAGCGCTTAATACATACTTCCCAAAATGAATCAGTTGGTGGTATATAAAGATCACTGTCTGCATTGGATTTATCACTAATTATTGAATCCATGACAGAATAACAAATTGATTAAAGACGAAATAAAAAATGCAACAATCTAAAAGCAAGGCAAAAAAACAAAAAATTACCTTTTTTTTTGCAAAGTAGATTATTTTTACTATTATCATTGATATATCAAAAAAATTTAAAAACAAAAAACTTGTCATTTAATCCGTAGATAAATGTCATCTCATGGTACGTTTCTATCATGCACACAAAAATAAAAAACACATTTTTATCATGTGATATATAAATGAAAAGAGAAAGTACAAGGTAAAGAATAATTATAAGACATGAAATCAACAGTATCACGATCATTATTGAAAAAAACATATGCCTTTCATTCAATAATGACGAACAAGCAGATGTTATCACTTATTCTTCATACTGATTTTGATGAAGAAGCATAAAAAGAAAATAATAATTTATGAACATCTTCATTATCATACTCAAAAAGGTATATAACATAGGAAAAGAAAAAAAGCATTGGGATCTCTTAAGTCACATTACTCTATCACTACAACATTCTCTCGTCCAACAGATTCAGGTCAAATGAACCATGTTAGTTGTTTGTGTATGTGTGTGTGTGTCGGTCTTTTTCTTTTTCTTTCTCCTCATATTTTCGATCAAGTTTCTCTTTTTTCACAAATTCTCTCATTTTCTTCTTCCTCTTCTCTCGATGCTTTTCCAGTGTTCTAAATTTTCGCAAAAAAAGGCAAAAAAAAAAGAAAGAAGAAGAATATCGAACTATACGACCGATTTAACTTTATTACCTATTGATTGTTTCTATAAACCATGGTATGAAGAAAAAAAATAAAATGATAACAACAATAATGACTTTGCTTAGTAAATCCTTGATGATTGCAATAGAAATGAATGAGATAGAAAAAGAAAGATAAGGATGAATGAATATTATACGGTCTATCGGTAATAGACAATGATCATATCGTGTATACTTGTTAACTGAACTAACGTTTAAAACATTGTATTCGAGACAGGCGATTATGATCTTTGTATTTGTATATATATTTTTTTCTCGACTCCCTTGAGCAGTAAAATATATTATTTTTATTTTCCCAAATGAGAAATCAGCCAAACTATTCATGTTCTATTTCCGTATAGAAATGTGAACACATAGAAATAGAAATAAATTGATAATTGATCAGTAAAGAAAGAAAATAATGTCGACGGATAAATTGAAAGAAGCAGTACCTGTACATTATGAATATTGTTATTGTTGTTTTTATTCTGCTTCTTCTGTTCATTCACAGTTCAGGTCAATCGATGCCTTATCGACAACATCAACACTACCGACGCCTCGACAACAACGTAATGTCAGAGAGCATATACATATATACATACGAAAAGAGAGAATGAATTGAAGTATGTGAACGAATAATTGTTCGGAGTTCATCTCCGTTGTTATGGTAGGAGAAAAAGAAGGAAGATGAGAATGAATGATTTCTTGTGGTTGGTATGTGATGTTCGATGTATAACTATGTACATATATTATTGAACATTCACGAAAATGTAAATGATCTTGAACTCATACGATCATCGAATCATTGGATGTTGACGTTCATTCTTTTTTATGTTAATGAGAAAATTTCGATTCAATGTTATCCAACTGAAAAATTTCTATGTTAATTGTACAAAGAATTTCGCAAAAAAAATCTATTGTGTTATTGGTTCTCATATAGTTTTTTAGGAATTATTTGAAAGAAAAAGATAAGTTAATCTTACCAGGAAATAATACTTACTTAAGTTCTTCTTTATGTAATAGAGGTAATCAAAACCTGAATATCACTTGTTTGAAAAGTAAAATAGCCCGAACTCGGATATGCTTAGAAAGGCAAAAGTGGATGAATAAGTACGAAAATTTTCATGACTAAGCAAACAATAATAAACAGAAGGAAGAAAAAATATGAAAGGAAAAGAAAAACATGTTCTTATTGCTTCATTGGTGATTTGAAAAGATTAAAATATAATTAATTATATTATTATTTATTTTATTTGAACAATTTATTTTAAAAAGCAATTTTTTCTATAATTTTCATATTTTTTATGAATAAACAGATGTCACTAAATAAGCATCCAATTACTAATCGGTTTTTCTGTTTAACAAATCACGATTTAAACAAAAGAATTTGTTGATATTATTTTTTTTATCGATAATAGTTGCTATTTCATTAGTAAAAACAATGGCATCGTTAGTAAGTCGTGGTTTAGCACAGCTCAAGAGCAAAGAAATGCGTGATTATTTAATGAGGTAAAATATAACAAATTGTAAAATTAGTATTTTAATCTTTTTAATAAATTTTAGCACGGTAAGACATTATATAAATGATTTATTTGATCATCTTATTTATTTTAATTTTATTTATATGAATAGCATTTTTGGGGACCAGGTAAATATTCTTATTGATTAATAATAAATACATGAAAAAATTTTTTATTTATTTTCAGTTGCTAATTGGGGTTTACCATTAGCTGCTCTAGCAGATTTAAAAAAAGATCCTGAAATTATTAGTCCAAAAATGACTGTTGGTAAGACTTAAACAAATAATTATCTTTAATATTGAAATTCATTTTTATCTGTATTTTTACATAGCATTATGTTTCTATTCAATGTTATTCATGCGCTTTGCTCTTCAAGTGAAACCCAAAAATCGACTTTTATTTGCCTGTCATTTTGCTAATGAATGTGCACAATTAATACAATTGGCAAGATTTCTTAATTACAAGTACAAACTTCTTCTTGTTTGTTTGTTTTCCCTAGTAATTATTTTGTTTTTCTTTAAGATACGGTACACAACAACCGATGAAACAATATAAAGTTCCATCAACTGTTGTTGAATCACAATGAAATACACCATCATCCGTTCAACCTGCACGTTCCACATAAAAAAATAAAGATTAGATTTAAAAAAAAAGAATTGCAGTAGTTTTCACTTTTTTTTTCTACTTTAGCATTTATTGTTCTCGAAATGTTTTTTCTTCTGTCTACTATAGATTAGGTTATCAAACAGTCAGTTTTTTAGTCAACTATATCAGTATTAAGTCTTTATTAAACATGATGTGCTGATAAGTAAAAACTAAAATTGATAAACAAATGTATGTTATTGACTATCAAAGAACCGCAATAAATGTAAATTCATCTTTTTCTTCTAATTCGATGGTTGTAAACTGTGATTTCAACTTTAACAAAAAGAAAACTTTGAGGAATTATTATTTTAATGTGAATTCGTATTTGTATTCCGAAGTACTGACAAGTCAACATGGCTTGAAATTTCCATATTTTATATTCACAATAGTTCATAAGATTATAATGAACCTTTGTTTTTTCGAAAATCATTATGAAAAATAATTAAATTCAATCTTTTCATATAATTAGATACTTTCAATGAAGATTATAGAGAGAATATTCTAGCCTATTGATGTTTGCTCTATTCTACTCAGAAAGAAAAATAAAATCGCACTAATTTACAAAACTAACTCTTTAGTCATTTCTCAATATAAATCACAAAATGAATGTCACGCATTAGGACTTTCGATGTTCATTTTAAAATAACAGGTAAGCCATAATAAATTTGACTAATTACAACTGCAATTTTTCAATCATTTGTTTATTAAAAGATGAATAATTTCAAGCTCTACAAAACAGTGTACTTCACTTTTTCAGATACACTATAAAGTAGAGAAAACTTATTTTTTAAATTCTTCTTTAGAAAGAACTCATTGAAGAGATTTAGCAGTAATTTCGATAGTCCTCAGAGCAGCCTACAAAAATGAGATGCGAACAATTTTTTAAAGGATAGCTATTTTAGTTTTTATACCAAAAACATATTTTCTTCAGAGCAAAAAAAGGAAAGCACATTTTTAGTGTTTAGTCAATAATTTTGTTATTCAATGATAACTGAAAGCTGTTTTATACATCTGTGTAATGCATAATGTTACGAGCTACATTTTGATATCAAGCACTCATTCTCATATTAAAATATCAATTAATACCAGTAACTGATTGATTAGAAATAGTGAGTGATTAATGAATAAAATTTCGCTTTGTTGTCAACTATGAGATATCTTATGAAAAAGAGTATTAAAAATTGAACAAAATGAAGTAGTTATTATCAAATTATTCCGAGAGTCCGTGCAACTCATATTCTAGGAAACCATAGTATATGAAGTGCTGCATTTAATGGATCACGAACACAGTTTAGATGAAGTTGTACGGACAATCGGATAAGAACTACTTCATTTTGTTCAATCTTTAATGCTCTTTCTCATAGAATATATGGTACTTGAAGGCAAAGCAAAATCTCCTTAGTTGGTATTGTAATACTAACTAAGTCAGAAAAACATGATACTGGTCTAACTGGACTTAAATTAAGAACGAGTGACAAATAAACTTTATAGAGTGAAAGTAGAAATTCTGTCAGACAGGAAAGGGTGAGAATTAAAAAGTTTACTTTGCACATTTCTAATAAATACATAAAAGATACAATGGTATTCTTATATATTTTAGTAATTTTCTGATGTTATGACAATAGATAGATGCATGTATGAGTGCAATTTATACTGTTCTCTAATCATATATTCTAAAATAAAAATAATCAAGGAATTCAATATGCACTTAGTTCGAAGAAGATATTTATTTCTTATTCTTGTAGACATGATAATGAAAATCAAATCAGTCGAATAATCGGAATGAATCTATGAATAATTCGATAGTAGATGACTTTTATTAACTCAATATGGTAGGTATATTGATTATGTACGCAGAAATTTGTTATAAGAAATATACAATTACAATGGTTCACTCGGCTTGTTTTAGAATTGGAGAACTTTACATTTTGTTTTATACGTTCAGTTCTCGGAGCACGGGCAACGCATATTTGTGTTCTGCAATTTTATGCTCGGAATAGTTTTTATAAATATTATGTCTTGATTACCCATGTGATTCGAATCAAACAAACGTGTGACATTAGTATTCAATTAAATGAAACGCATATGTGCCTACGTTTATAATATTTTTTCGGGTCAAGATCAATTATACTCGTATACTAGAATCACTTGTGAGTATAGGTTTTTCGTTAAAGTTTAAATATTTGTGAGCAGTTATTATTTCTTTTAAAAGTCACTGTCTGTCATGTTTCTCGAAATATTGATATTCTTCGTGTTAAAACATTCGTTGTTGGACAAGTTCCGTTTCTTTCTTTGGAGGTATGCGACACATGTTTCGATTCAGATTATGCTAAACACAAGCGACAGTTATTTTTGAAAGTAACGATAGCTGCTCATCACTAATTCGAACCATTTCGAATACGATTTCATAATTCTTCATATAGATCAGTTTAAAACAACATTCGAGAGTAGTTAAGATCTTACTTATCAATTGTGAAGTCTTATTTTGAATAATGCACTTCATGACATTAAAAAAAAACAATAATTTTGTTTTTCGAAAATTTTCATTTATTATTTCAGAAAAATGAATTCCATACTCAAAGAGTTAAAGGAAGCGTATGCGACATGGAATCTATGAAACATTTGATTGATGAATAATTATATACAAAAAAAATCTGACAGCTATATACCATTTGATGATTATGGATAGTTCTGTAGAATCTGTGTTTGACAAGTAAACAGATCTTATTGATCAAATCAACTTTATTATTTAAATCATTAGAGAATCATGTATCATTATTCTTTCAACCTTTCATTATTTACAGATAGCTTATAATGAATTATGCTATTTGACTGATATTCCTTAGTTAGGAACATCTAATCAATTCGTTCATAATATCATCCTCACTAATTCTATACAAATTTTTCAATTAAATCTTCTAGGTCGAATTATTTGAAAAAAAGCATTATCATATGTGTCTATTGATCCAATTACAATACAAGTTTTATCTTTATGTATAATTTACCTAACAAGCGTAGAAAATAGAAACAAACATTTGTTTAAAAAAAGTGAACAAAGATACACGTGTCGTATAGATAAGTTTATAGGAATATTCAGTAGTTACATTTTGATAAATATATTTGATGGCGTATATGTATATGTCTTCTGTCCCCTCACCTACATTTACATCCACACTCCTATCATCAACTGAATAATAATTTGTATTATTTTGAAGTTCGCATAAGTTGGCATATCTTTCGAGCCCGTTAAATATTAGAATGTGTATTCAACAGATTTATGTGTTCCATGCATATACATGATTGCCTTGCTTTGATGCTTCAATGGTTAACTTAGTAAATTGAATTAGAAAGTCTTTTTCAAACGTCTAGTTTGTATTATTCCTATCATAAATATGAAAAGATAATCATATGTAATATAAATATTTTGATGGTATTTTTACCAATATGTGAATATTGTTTTTGTCTCTAAAACTAATAAGCTGAGCAATTATGAAGAATCGTTAGAGCTTTGCATAAGTGTTTAAAATAGATCGATAAGAGATGTTTTCTCTTCGATTTATTGTTAAAATTTCCACAAAAAGATCGAAGTGGAAAATATATAGAATTCTCGTAGCTAATATCTAATATTTAATAAAAAATATTACCAAAATATGAGAAGACGCTGTTGTAAAAATAACGATTGAATTTTCATGCAGATTAAAACGATTTTTATCACTTATCTGAATCCAATTCATTACAACAGAGTGTATAGATATGAACAAATTGGTCTCAGTCTTGAAGTCATAAGCAACTAGTTTTACCGATGTCTACTAATGAGACTAGGCAAAACCTATACTGATAAGTACAACTAAAACATTCTTTTCGAGTAATGACATTTTACTGAGCTCCTGACTTACAATGGAAAATTCCCAAGTGTGACTCGTCAATCAAACTGATGTTTTGCTCATAAGAGTATCTCAATGAAACTATTCGAAACCTTTAGCAATTCGTCCACATCTGCTGTCATTTCGAAATTAGTGCAGTTTATCGAGTTTTTTTTTTCTTGGCACAGTGTTTGTGAAAAAATCAAAGTGTGGAATTTTAACGTGAAACTATGGCCCATAGAAAATCTCGTGGTACTTAGAATGTCCTAATAATATCAGCTTAAACGTGTGGTGTTCTACTTGTTATATTGAATAATCAAAAAAAAAAAGAAATTATGAATCATAAGCAAAGATAAGCAAGACCAGTATTTTCAAGATTCAATATTTCAAGAACAGCACACTGTTTTGGACTAAAATTGTCAAAATACTCAGAGGTTGACGAAACCTACCCATTGGCAGAATTTACAGGTTGAAATTCTTAATTGATTTTTCACACATAACTACCCGAAAATAAAAGCAATTAAGTAAAATTGTAATAAGTTGAGAAGAGTAGCCTATGGGGATAAATTCTTATAGGTTTCTACTAGGTCTTATTGGAACCTACATATTGGCAAAATATTAGTTCGATTGGAGAATCACACTTGAAGATGTTTCCTCGTTAGTGTAATTCAATATGGTCACTTTGATCTGCTTAAATTTATGCCTAAACTGAATAAACTTGTTTCTTTCGATTTCTATGCTGAAGTTTTAAGTCATGTTCATGATTAAAATAAAAATTTGTATCGAATGTAATATAAATTTTATCTTTGAAAGATGTTCAAGACGACCGAATCAACTGAAAAATAATATAATATCACAATAATTCGAAACAAAAAAAAATATCTTTGAATTATTTTTCGTCATAATAATTTGTTTATTTAATATATGTATATTCTCCTGTTAATTTACCGCTCATTAGAATTTTATTAAGAAAAACATGATTTTTTTTTTGTTAACTTAATGTAAAGAAAAGACAGTATATAAATATAATTTGATGTTTCATCTTATGTAAAAACGAAAAAAAAAGAAGCAAAAGAAATGATAATGATGAGGTTGACAATGGAGTTGCTTCTTATCAATCGTTTTTACTAAGTTTGCATACTTTTTTCTTTCTTCTGATCAACCGTCACAACTGTCTACTATATCAGCATAGTAGTACATAGCTTATCATATGCAAGTCGTGTATATAGTATATGATACATATTACTAACTATATCATGGCGATGCAGGTGACTGAATAAATGACTGTTACTTTTTTTATTTAATGGCTTGCTTCTATTTTACCGTCTCGATTTCTCTCCATGACTGATTACATATATACAAGTATCAATTTTACTCTTGAATGTCATCGCGTACTCTATACAATCATATCAGTAATATTATCAAATATAAATCAAGAAGTCTACATCTAGACCATGTTCATATTCTACTGATTCATCTATGATGAGAAACAGTACGAATATATTTATGAAGCAAAGAAATGAATATGAACAATAGTAAAATAAATAATAATCGGATAATATTAAAAATTCAACATAATTCAATACAAACAACGTTTCATAATTGAAGAAATCAACTATTTACAGAGGTAGAATAAAAACGTTTACTACAAGAGTTTCTATTAAATTTATTACTATCTACAATATTCAGTGAGAACAAAGAATCAACGAATAGACTCAATCTCCTATTTCGAATAAAATATTTAAGTGAAATTACTTTTATATTGTTTTTTTTTTAATATAGAAGATTTTCTTTAAACTCCATAAATTGCTTTATAACGTTCACAAGCAATTGATAGCATGTTGATATAGCATACCATTCTCTTCTAAAACAATATTAACTGACTTTATTTTCAATAAATTCTAGGTTCGATTTTTGAAACATTATATATAACTAACAATCATATTATTCGCCAATGAATACCTCGATATGAATTACAAAAAACATCAAACCGAATTTTCTCAATAGATTTTCATGTTCTACAATCTTAACAGACATAATGGTCTAAATAAAATATTATCAAATGAAAGTGAATATTGCAGAATATGTGATTCTCTTACAGTAATCACCTTGTATCGATTTGATGTCATTGTTATACTTTAAGGTCACGATGTCACTCGTACCTTGATTGAGCTAAGAAATATTGATTTCTATGTCACGATGTACAAATGAGTATGACTGTAAAATAATGTTTGTCAATTTTGAAAGTAAGCAAAATATATAAATGATAACTATCAACAGTATTTTTTTACAATTATCTTTCCTTTGATTTTTTTTTTCATTGACAATCGATTTATTATATTCAAAAGAGAAACATGAATAATTATCATGATCAATAAATATAACACGACAGTCACTAGTAAGGAACAATTAATAACGCTCTTTTTTATTACCCCATTTACACGTAGTCCAAGCGAATTTTTATGAAGTAAGTTCTTCATTTTTCTTATTATTCACCTTTATGTTACTGTCTTATTATGCATTCACATATATATATATATATATATATATATAAATATATTTATAAATATATATATTTACGTATATATATACATGAAGTTACTTACTTTTAGATATTGACATTCAATTGTAAACGCTGTATTACAATTTCTACATAAACAAAAGCAGTTCGAATCAAATTTTGCACAAAATTTTTTTCTGTCAATTCCTCATTGATCAATAACGATATATATATCTATTCAAATGGCTGATACACCGAAGTTATCTTCTAATACACAAGAAAATATTATGGTGCTGACAAATGGTGAGAGAGGCAAACATCAACAATTACTACAAAAGAATGATAAAGAATGTGACGAACTATTAGAAATTAAGCAAATCGAATTTGAACAACGTTTGATTATTCAACGAATGGTTCATTTGGAAGTAGAAAAAGAACGATTAAAAAATTTATTGAACGCATTAAAATCTTTAGGTTCAGACGATGATGATGATGATGATCAATGTGTGCAAACAAATTAACAATGACTTTAGTGTATTCATTAGAATTTTGGTTTTTATAAATATGTTATTGTATTTTTACATGATAAATAAAAGTGTCTGTGACACATAATTTAAGAAAAAAGCTTCATTACTTTTAGAAACATAGATGCTAAGAAGAAGTCATCAAAGAGGTTAGAAAGACCTTGTCTTTATGTTACAACTTGTATCAAGAATGATTAACTAGAAAAAAAACTATAGAAAAATCAATCAAAAAATAATTTTTTTCTTTTCATACAGTCATTGTAGACATTTATCTCATATGATTTGCAATTACTTTTGCATTCAATAAAAAAAATACCAGAATGTTTGCCTTATTATTTGCTAAGTATTGGTTTCTGTAGAGCGAAGAATAAAAAAAATTCGTTATCAAAAATTTCTTCTGTTATCTAGGACGATAAGCCTGTACATGACTATATTTTACTGTATTTTGTGGCTCAGTATTACGGACGTATATCTTGATGACTGTATATTAAACCAAAACGAAGAGCACATACTGTCTCTGTATACGAGGAGAGTAAACAAGTGTTTGTTTTTCTCTATAGATCATCGTATTTTTCTGTATATGATCATATACCAATGCATTTGCTTTCCCTGAGTATGACTGTATGATAACTTTGCTATTTTCTTACAACAAGTTTTAATAACCCAATAAGTACTATTTTGGAATTCAGACTATGTTGATTTTTGATGACCAATCATATGAGTCAAACCTGAATCCTGAACTCAATTATTAAAACATCTTACATCTGAAATTCAGATACTCAACTATTCCAGAACGGTCTTGTCAGCGCATTTATGACAAGGATACAAACTTATCTGTATATGAGGTGCAATGTCAAATATCATAAGTGTATTATTTTTACTTGAATCATTTACAATATAGTCATGTTAATAAACCTTATCACATGCTTTCCAATAGAAATGAAATGAACAATAAAAGAAAGAATACTTGGCATTCATATGGTGAACAAAATAATAATAAAACAAACATAAAGATATAGAATTCACAACGTAATCAATATAGACAAACGAACGACAAAAAGGGGTAAGTTTTTCTCTTTATTTATTTTTTCTTGCATTTCTCGTATGAATGAATAAATCATAATTTATTAATTCAACTTGATGATACACGTGTTTGGATTTGAATAAATCTCAAACTAGCTGAGCTAAATAATCTTTCCATTGAACCATTAGTCGCTAATATGGTGTCTTTTTTCTGACTACAATTGATAATAATGGAGAATTACTATGAATTCCACTAATAGAGTAAAACTTCATTGGTTTACGATCAATGAGGAATCTTAGATGTTCTAAGGACTCAAATATTATCGTGCAGATCCTGCGCCCTGAAAAAGGTTGTTCTGTTCCTGTATGTGCAGGATAAAATAGATTATCTGCAGAAGATGTTCTTTCGGACACGCGTCTTATGATGCTCTCTTATATCTGAAGATCTGACCTGTATAATTGAATAGTTGATGTCTGAAAATATCTTCAATAGTTGAATTCAACTTTCAAGTTTGACACTACTCACTTTTGAAACACTCTGTGCAATCCTACTGATCAATTTTAATTAAAGCTGATCAAAAATCAGTGACGTCAATGAGAAAAGCAATGATTGTGTGATTCAACATGTTTTTTAACTATTTCAGTCTTATGATTCTTCAGAAAATACATCTTAACACTTTCTATAACGACATTTAGCTATATTTCGAAACTAGACATCGGTTTAGGCCAGACAAAAGAAATTATCGTGAGATATTGGTAATATTGATGCTAAAAATGTTATCAAGGAGTAAAGTAGCATTAGTTCATTCACAACTTGAAAGAAAATTACTTTGTATCCGTTTATTCCATATCAACTAATTAGTGAAAAACTTCTTCAAAAGCGATCGTCTTCTTTCTGCACCATTATTCTTGAACAAATAAATTTTTATTTATATTCTCTCATAAAATGACGTGACAGTAAACATAGAATTATTTACATCTACATAACACACATGCTTCTACATCACTTTAATCGTCATCTAGGAGAACGGTTATAATTTTTCACATTTTATAATCAATCCATGATGAGTCTCATTCAAGTCTGATAGAACTTTCAATATGACTTATTATTTTAAGGCGTGCTTCGATGGACCAATTTAAGATGAGATATAAAAGGGTGCTTTGATCAACGATGACTAGAAGTTCTCGATCCTTTTTAAAATTTTCTTAATTCGATGGAATTTTCAAACCATGAAGGGAACAACGATAGCAAATAACTTGATGCTAACCAAATGGATAAGAAAATTCCTCAAAACTGATTCTGCATGTCGAAAATTTGCAAAAATTTAGTATTTACTTTTATTTTCTGATGGCTTCTTTCAAAACGAAAGAATAGCTAAAATAGAAATCGATCAAAAAGAATTAGAAATCAATCCTTCATAAGTAGCGAGACGAACAAAAGTGAACCGGTAGAATACACCCACCTCATATTCTTTCTGTATTCAAATCGATCTATATTCCAACTCACCAATTATCCACGAGATAATAATCAGAAGTGAGGGATAATTTTAAAAAAATAATAGATTTACTTAGGACAATACGAATGGCTCTACTAATCATCTCGAAACCTTACCAAGAATCATAACCAAAATCTATCGTACATTTTTTTCAAAATACTCATATATTTGAAAAATTCTAAACTCAGGAAGATGAATCTTTCATATAAAACATACAATGCGCAAGCATAGTATTATGATATTCTCATGCTCAAAACTGTGACAACAACGCATTTAATACTATTGGTTTCTACGATCGTGCATTATCCTTCATTGTTAGTGTAATATGTTTAGAAAGGCAAATTTTTGTTTAACATGAGATAGTTTATTTTATTTCAGAATGTCTAACAAAAAGAATAAATAAATTAATCAACTAAAAAAACAACTAGATAAAAATAAGAATTTATAACACCCAAATTTTCATTGATTGTTTGTTGGTTATTATTAAAGGATAAATTAAACGATGAAGATCCGGAACAGCAGATTTTTTCATTTTTTTTGTATTCGGAGTAGATGAATCAACAGGACGAGGAGTATATTTTGATAATGACCAACGAATATGAGCCGGTCGTGGTGTAGAACATAAATTTGGAAGAATAAGAGTTGTATCAATTTTTTTTGGTGTTGATGTTAATTGTGGTTCAAATGTAGTAGAACTATAATGAAATACATGTATTAATATTCCATTCAATATTCTTACACAAACAAAGGTTACTTACTTCATAGTAGATGTATCGAATAACCTAGATTGAGTGATAGATGAGTATTATTTGTGAAATGATTTGGAATATAAATTGTTAAATATGTTTGAGTTGCATGGACATAAATATCAAGATTAGTAATTACAACTCGAGTAAATTGCTTGCAATCAATAGGGCAAACCAATAACAATTTATTCGATGTGATCAAAAACACTAATTGATGTAATTTTTCCCAACGTAAGCTTATTAGCTGATACAAAAAAAAACAACATATTGCGTTCTCTTTTTCATTCTTTGATCAATCGACGTAACAAGTTCGACTGATGATATTACAAACATATATATGAATGTTATGTGTTATTTCAAAAAAGAACAACATGATTCTGTTTTTCAATGTGAAAATGCAGAACGTCTAGATAATTCTTGAAAAATTCGTCTATGTCAGTTTTGGTGATTGAAACACATGATACACATTTAAGAAGAAAAAATTTCTGAGAGAATATTGTATTCTTTAAACAGTTTTCAAATTTTTATATCATTTGAAATAGAATAATGTTTAGTTGTTTTCAGAAACATCAATGAAAAAAACGATATTATAGGAAATTTTACACCAGTTGCTGATTAAAGCTCGAATAAAGTACAGTGTTGGTTTCAAACATCATAAGTAAGGATACATACATGAATACTATTTCCATCACGATAATACTAGTCCACTTTTTTGATAGTAAATTTTTTTCTCGATATATTCCATAACTTTGCCCGTCTGATTTCTCATCATCTGTAGGTGAATTTGTCACTAGAAACGAATTCTCTTTTGTAAAACAATATTGTTTTCGATTTTTGTGACCTGTTCTCAAGCATAATAAAATACTCGAGTTTCCACTCCTATGCTTTTATACGAATAGCAGTTTGAAAAAGTACAAATATTTCGAAATATCGAGATTTCATCTACTGTTGGGTATTTGATCTAGTTGCAGGGAACAAATAATTAATAATAAAAAATAAAATTTTCAGTTGTGATAAATATGATTCTTTTTTTTCTTAATATTCAATAATTTCAAATCTATTTATTTTATTTTCCGTATCGTATAATATAATATTCATAATCTAAAAGACATTTACCAAGTACACGATATATTTATATACAAAATTTTTTCATCTGGTGTAAAATCAACACGTACAGTATTTCTATTTTTTGTATCAAAAATTTCTTTAACAAGAATATTTGGTTTAATATTTCCATGCCCATCAGTAATTTTAACATGATAATTATTATTATTATTACTATTATCATCGTCATCCTGTGTTGATGTTCGAATATCGGTTGATGATGATGATAAAGATGATTTTGATGATATATCATCATTTGAACTATAACCACTTTCATATGTTGAATTTTTATCATTAAAATTTGTTGTTAGAAAATCTTTTAATGTAAAACAAAAATGTGTCGGTTGATTTAATGTTAAACATTGGTTATTTATAGCTGGACCAATTAATAAAATATCTTTCTCTTGTATTGATTGACAATAAAATGGATTGTTTTCAGCGACAATACTAGCATAATCAATTGATATTAGATGCCTACCTAATGTAATAGGTGTAAATGAACATAAATATGAGGAACGATGA
The DNA here is from genome assembly GCA_905250075.1 of Rotaria sp. Silwood1. Taxonomy (NCBI): domain Eukaryota; kingdom Metazoa; phylum Rotifera; class Eurotatoria; order Philodinida; family Philodinidae; genus Rotaria; species Rotaria sp. Silwood1. Next base: position 2,969,308 of record CAJNOP010000016.1, on the reverse strand, counting down.
CGACGACGTATTGATACAAATGGTGATTGATCATCATCTGTTAATATATCAACATGAAGTGCATTGTTTGAATCATCAAATGGATTATCAATAAAGACCTTTGAATAGAAAATAAGTTATGAGCATCATGTTTTATAATAATACTGATATTGTTTTAAGTCTATTGTGGCTATGCATATCTCGAATAAGGAGAGAGTAACGTTGCTATATTAATAGAAAAATGTAGGAAAGTGGTGGAGGTTTCATTTAGGGATAAATGTGTGACAAATGAAGATGTACAGGACTGAGATTATGTGGTCCTGGTCTAGAGAAACTATTACAGAATTGTTTTGTATCATACGAACATTTTTTTTTTGGTCATCCCTGTTGAATTATGTTCTGATGGATGTAATTTATAATATAATTTGCTAAAAACTGTAGAACATTTAAGAATATTTTTTATTTCTGACTGAGATTATGTTTTTTCGGAGCTTCAGACCGGAAAAAACTTCTAATATCGGTTCCGCACATTTCTAGTGAGAATTGAAAATAGATCAATATTGGTATCACACGCACAGGATAGAAAAGTTTATTATGATTACTTTTGTCTAGTTTGTGAGAATCTCAAGTTCTCTTCATGTATCTCATATAATAGATACATTGCTGTGATATGAAAATGATCCAGTCAACAGAAAGACACAAACAGCAGCTTATTTTTGACAATGTTTCCTAATAAGGAAACTATCCGAGCTGTAATTTCCTATTTGACCTCCTATTGAGCCTATGAAAAAATCTCGAACGAGTTCATGGCCATGGCTCTGTGAAGCCGCGTTATGATCGTTTTACTGAAAAATCTAATAACAAAATTTCCACATGAAATTCAGCACATGAATAAATTTAAAGACTCTTAGAATATCCTGAAAGTTACAACTGAAAAGAATATTTCTATATCGAGGTATTGAAATTTCCAGAAAACTTAATTTTTTATGACATGTCTTTGAAAATAATTATTTGTTGAAAATTCGATACCTTGACGAAAGAGCATTCTGTTCGGTTGAAACATTCAAGATATACTAATGGTCAATATACGAAAGTGGGGAAAGGTTTGAAATCTCTCAATACATTGTACTATTTAAGATGTTGATACATAATTGAATGTATATTAAAAATCGAAGTGATAACTATGAGTACCAGTCATACTGTTTTAATTTGGTTTTTCATAGAACTTGACAAAGTTTCCACGGTCAAAAACTTCGAATCTTTAGTCGATCAGTAAAAGCCTATGTCAAATATAGAATTCAGTGATACGAAACATGAATAAACTGTAGGAAATAGACTTCTACTGAAGAAAATGATTGAACTCAAGAATTTTGAAAAACCGATTAAATATTCGGATTTCTCGATATTGAAAACGTTTAACTGATTTTTATTAAAACAAATCGAATTGAAATAGTATCACACTCTCTCTCATAGATATCACTTTAATTTTCCCTCGAATTTCAAGTATGTACGAACACTACAATAACTCTTCACATTATATTGTAAACGTATTATTTAGATTATATCTCATCTTACTTGAAATTCAACAGGTCGATGAAGTATAATTTGTTTGGATAAACCAATAACACTTATACGCGGTTTGTCACGATATTTAATATTTTTTTCAACTTGAGCAATGAATGGTGAATGTAAAATATCTTTATCATTTTCAAGAATATGTATAGGACAATTGCCTTCTTCAGATGGTACATAACGTACAGTTGCCAATTGTTGTTCATAATCAATTTCTGCTTGATATGATGGTTCTAAACGAAAATGTATATCACTATTTATTGTTTGATTAAGATCAACATAAAATTCAGTTGGTAAATCAACAATTGCACGTTTAAGACCAGGTCCAAATGGTTTTAATTTTGATAAATAATTTGATTCATCATGTATAACATCAATTGTTAATTGACGATGAACTTTATTATTAAATAATATTATTAATTGATGTTCACCAATAGACATTGGTTGATATGTTAATTCAAGTAAATCCATTGAAATAATACGACGTTGAACGATTATTGTATGACCAAATGGATCAAGAATTGATAAAGAAAATAAATCCAGCATTGGATTGTTATAATATGAAGTTATTAATGATTTTATTCGAAGACGAAAACGTGCAATGGAATTAACAATAACTTTAGTTGAACATCCATCACCTTCCAATTCATATTGAGGTATTTCTATTGAAGAAAAAAAATGCAATAACAATGAATATTATTAGTTAGATTAGATTCTTATTTTTTATTTTTGGATAGACAATACGATTTTCTTACTTATTTTCAAATACGAAAACGGCTGCGAACGATACGGTGGATGTGTCATAGTTAATATAGCACGTTTACATCAAATCAGTTAAGGAAGAAAATGGTCTACAACTAAACCATAATATGTGCTTGCATGCTGTCGTTCTTTTTTTTTCTCTTTTCTGCTTATATCGTTTGAATAAAACATACTGGAGATGATTTACTGGTATAACAAAACTATTTTTCTCTATTCTATCGTATTTTTCTGTCTATGAAGCTGAATTGGTAATTTGAAAATGCTCTCCTATTTAAGTCAAGTGCTCTGTTTTGATTTAAAGAATGAATAACCGCATCGAAAGTACCTTTAAAGAATAGAAAAAGAAAATGTTGATTTTACTTGTACATTATAATACTTTAATTTTGAAAATAGACGATAGTAATTTCTCTCAAATTAGATACGAATTAAATATTGTATTTACCTGGTTGAATTTTTTTAATTATGTCTTCAAATACTAATAATTGTTCTTCTTTTTGATAAGAATTATTATTCGAAGTTGAATTATATATAAAAACTGTATATTGTGAATATGGTATTTTATTATTATTAACATACAATAATATATTATAGATTCCTGATTTAGTTATTGGTGTATAACTACATGAAAAAAGTTTTGTATAACCTTGATTATATGTATTTATATATTTAATATCAGTTGATACTAATTTTTCATTCGGATCTAAAATAACTACATCGATTGGCAATGATAAATTATTTGTTGCTATTGTATTTGTGGTTAATTCAAAACAAAATAATATTGTTTGATTAAGTTGATTATTAAAATTATTTCTATGAATACCTTGACCAAAACAATATAAATCAGGTCGTATTGATGAATAATAATTTTTACGAATTAATGATGGACGTCTTAATTTTGATATAAAACCATCAAAATAATAGTCATTAAAAAGTAATTCATTTGTTGTTATTTTTGTTGATGGAGTTACATGAAGATATTCGTCAGTAAGACAAATGATTTCATTTAAAATTCTTAATGAATCAGAACAATGTATACGATATATACTTGGACATATAGAATCAAATATAGTATATAAGCGACGTATACAGGGTAAAATTTGAAGAAAAGAACTTTGATTGTATGTTGTTGTCAATAGGGATGATTTCTTCATTTGAACTAAATCGAGTTCATTAGAATTGTTCCATATGAAATCACTATTTTTAAAAAGGCTAGATGTTGGTGCATTATTTAAACGATACGATGAAGCCGTATGTCGATAGTACATATTGAATTTCTTTTTTTTTGATTAGACAAATATTAATTTACCTAGAAGATGCATACAAATAGATAAAAATAGCTCCAGTAAACAGGTCTAGTCACCTATACAAAGGAGAAATATTAACAAAATAATGATTATACATCATGCATTGAATAACCTAACGTCTAATTATCTCTCTATGACGAAATATGTCCTTCATCTCGTGCATATATTCTACACCTTACATAATTAGAATATAAACGCAAATAAATTTTCAAATTACAATAAGAAAGAAAAAAAACTGAAGCAATGCAGCTGATTGCGATTTTAATCTTTAAAAATTACTATAATAGATTAAGTTATATGACTACTGTTTGAAATAAAAAAGCTGCCATAAATGACATTGACAAAATTGAAATCACACAAACAATTGTATTTTTTCAGGGACAAATATTAAATCTAGTTAAACTTTTTCAAATATAATTATTAATTACCATTGAATTCTATTACGACAATATAGACAAATACATAGTTACGGTGTGTGTATTACTTACATATGCGAAAGTACCACAACATAGATGCATTCGTTATCTTTACCAAAGAAAATCACGTAAAAGAGCTTTTGTGGATTAATATTTTTTTTTTCATGTTTACATGTGTGTTCAATAAACACTGAAGTTCTCGATAAAATTGCATGAATGTTTCATAACATCTACGTATATATATTTTGAAGTAGTATAGTTAAAACACATGATTATTTGTCGTTCATAACGGTTTTACTCTCACGTTCATTGAAAGTTACCTCAAAAGTAATAATATAATCCATGACATATACACATACATATATGTTTAGTCATGAATTATAATTATCAGATGGTCATTGTGTTTGATAGTTATAATTATAGTTCTATAGTTTATATTTAAAAAAGCAGTGCTATATGCATTTCGATTACGTCATATAGACTATCATCTGCATGATAAATAAACGATTATGTAAACAAAATATATATTATTTCTAATTGAAAAGAATTCAATACATAGATATTGATTGTAAACTAAATTTTTTATCATTATCATTCCTTAATTATTTGATATCATTTGCTTTTTTCTCTTGTTTTATTATGAATCATGTAACAAATATTATACAATCATGCTATTCATAATCATATTGTATTGTTTGGTATTTTTCAGTTATTAACATCGAGACATCCTTCATTCTTAATCTTCGTATACATAAATTATCATTCTTACTTTCTTTCCTACATTTAGTTTTCAATAATTACAAACAAAACATGGTGTTAATAAATCTTTTTGTCACTTACAATAATTGTTAATCATTCATGTGAAACTATTCTGTTCTATTATTAGTTTCAATTATTCTTATTGATGTGAATTTGTATGCAACTATTACTACCATAAAGTACTATTGATTATTTTTTTTTTCTAGTTGACTTAATTGAAAACTTTCTTTACAATCTCTACAATATATTAGTCGTCTATAAGTACCTTATTTTCATCATTGTATTTATATATTACAGACAGATGCAACTCTATAAATGAAACATTACAGTTCTCAAAATGCTACTTTCATTGCATCATCTCAATAGTCACCCAAAAAAAAAACTGAATGACTGAATTAATCTTTGATGATCATTAAGATGACGGTCAAATTTATTCTTGCAGCTAGTGATCTTATATTCAATAGAAGCAATCAATAAAAATAAGAAAAAAAGAAAAATTCAGTCTCATTCAGCATAACTAATGTCTTCTCAGAAATCTATTGATGGATCGATTCATTCATTTTTAACGATTGAGAAGCATTATTTAAGCATGATAGATAAAAAAATCTATATAGTATATATTCTTTTTAAAAGTAGGATGAAATTTCAATCATACATCTTTCTATCAAAGATGATGGTTGATCAACCATTATCAGACCATAAAAAAAATTTTCTCTTTCATTTTTAACACGAGGAAGAAAAAAAAATCGTTTATTACGTTGCACCGAAGAACCAAATGTAATTAAACGAATATCCTTTTTCATTAGATTTTCTTTGAGAATCTGTATACATAAAAACAAAAAAAGAATACATTGAATTAAATGTATAGAACTATAGTTTTCGCCTCTGACAAGCATAGAACACTCCCCAGTAAAGTACCACAATGATTCTTTAAAAATAATAAAATATTCAAAATAATCTTAAATTATTAAAAGGGTTATGTAAATATGTATCAGGCAATACCAGAAAACGATACGTGGCAGAGGAAAGACTATCGGTGGAAGGACAACGTTCGACCTAGGTCATTGTTGGTTATGCCACTATGTAAATTATCAAACTTATACAATTTTACTTGAAGACTTACGTGGATTTTGACAAAATTTATTAAAAAGCTCGTAATCGCTCGAAAAACACTCTTCATTTTCTTTACATAAAAAAGGCAAAAACAACATAGTATTAACATGCAAATATATATATATATATAAACAACCGATAGCAATGTTTTGTTGATTAATGGTGATGTAGTCGTCGGGTACCTTGAGAAACACGTGACAACCACAAATCCCTTCAATATATTTGTTTCTCGTTCTTTTTTTTTTGGAATTGTACCACAAAAAATTCATTAAATTTTTGTCAACAAAAAAAGCCGCAAGAGATTGTTTATGTCATAGAACAAGATTGTTAAAATAATGAAAGGTGATTTGAAAATCTGTAACGTATTTTATTCGATTAAATAATTGATCATACCTCTGAAGGAAAATTATAGCAAAAGCGTCTTTTTCTTCATTTCAACTGTTAAACGATAGATTGTTTTACTGATGTTAATTGCAATATAAGGTCACTAATTCATATTCTCAATCAGTTATGAAGCAAAAACAAAAAAATACTATTGATTCATATAAAATGGAATATATTTATGAAAGATTATGAATACTTACTTTTGCTTCTTTTGTACAGAAGACATAAAATAATAGTTTTTTTTTACACGAAAAAGAAAATTATGTCTGACTGTCTGATAGATACTATTATTCGAACGAAATATTTCATATATGAAGAGAACAGATGCTGAGAAATATATATCAATGAAATGGAATGTTACAGATTGATAAAAATATCATTTGAAAATATGTAAAAAATAAAGCAGAAAAAGAAGAACTACGTCATCTTACTAAATTCAATATTCATACTTAAAATAAATAATATAAAAAAATACCTTTAGGATTAAGATAAGTATATGCCTTGAGATTAAGTGAAATATCAATAAAAAAAAAAAAAAAGAAAAGTGTATTTTTTCGATAAATTCACTTTTCATTTTGATATATATAACAATAGGAGAATTTCGACCTTATTCGGTTATTTTCAACCTTCCATATAGGATTAAAATATGAAACATGATTTACCCACTGTGGCTAATTATATGCATATTATTTTATTCTAACTATTTTGGAACAACTTTCTTCACTATATTATACGCCAGTGTACGACAGCAGAAAGATAGAGGAGAAAAATGTGCATGGATGTTGGAGATGTTTGACTTGTGGCATGTCTAACGTTATGTGTCAAAATATAGATTGAATAATATTCATGAAATGCGATCATTCCATCAAGATCTTTCTTACAGGCGTTACACTTGAACGATTACCGTTATGTGAGACACCATTTTGTTTCTTTTCGAAAAATGATATTGAATTGACCAATATTCAGACTCATTGAATCTTATGATGATTTCTTTCCGTCTACAAGAGACAATCAGGGATAAACAAACAATAAAACGCTAGAACTTCACAAGAAAAAAACGAAATTTTTCAAGGTTGTACGAGGCACTCGTGTAGGACATCACTGGGGACAACCAATAATCATCAGTAAATGTATGTAATCTTAACCACACAAATATTTATGTATCTCATTCCATTAAATAATCAATAGGTCATATTTATAAAAGCTTTGCGAAGGATCCAGATTCGCGCCGCCTGCATTCGAACAATTAATGAGTTATCAAAAGGTTTACACTTTCATTTTTCGAAGCAGGCTCCAGAATAGTTTTTTCTATACAAAAGAAAATTCTAAGATATTTTTCATAAAAATTGAGATTGACTATCTGAACTATTCTTGATGTCATAATTTTAAGTTTTTTTTTATTAAAAGAAAATCGATACAAAAAGAGAAATCATAGTTAAAGGTATAAGTTAATTGGCTAAGACGTTGCTACCATTGCTGTGATACAAAAATATATGCTTGATTTTGAAAAATTTTCAAATCTAAGATCTGTTTTTAACCAATCTCCTTTCCCTGTTTTGTCACCGTCAGTTCTCTTTCATCATTTTCTGCCATTTTCATTTCAGTATTTCTTGAAATTAAAATAATTAAAAAAAAAAACGATCCATTGAAAACTTCAAGCCATTGACGATCAATGCATTGGCTTAAATCTTTAATTATAATGTTGATTCTTATTTTACAATCAAAAGTCTGTCTGAAAATGCTCCGACTCAATTTTAAGTTTTTTTTACTGCTAATAATTGTTTAAGCATTTGTTCTAAATTAATTTCATAATCTAAAATTTGTTTTGCTTGTGTACATAACATATCCAGAATATCGTACAATTTTCTAAGTTCACTTTTATATGATTGATTTACTAAAGCTTCATTTTCATCTTGTTTATCTGCACTATTATGAATTGAAGCTTCTAAATGATGCTCAGTACTTTCGTATTCGACTATATTATGTTTTAACCATGTTTTACTTGGTAATGTTGATTCAATATAAATCAGTTCACGAATCCAATAAGCATCTATAAACGTTCAATTTTAAGAAAACAAAACTAAAACTAAAAATTTTATTTACTTGCTTTAGCTCGTGCGTTTTTCATTGAACTTTTTATATCACCAATTGCTATTCCTAATAAAAGATTCATAAAAACAATAGTCATTATAACAATAAATGGTATAAATAATAATACTGCAGCTGTAAATGTTGATTTAGAAAAAAATAATGCTTCATAATCAAATTCTCCAACAATCATTGATGATGATTTATGTATAGCTCTTGTTACGGTTATGAATGCTGCTTGATTAAAAAATATCATTTTTGTTGATATTGTGAATGCAATAAGTAATGGAAGCATAACAAATAATAATACTGTAAATTTCATCAATATTGATTCAATCATAACAAAAAAATTTCCAAACATTGGTACTGAACGAAGTATAACAGCTATATTAAACCATTGAAATAATATTGAAAATGATGTTAATTGCCATTGCCAAGAAGTAATATTATTATTTATTTCACTTTTATAAGGTATAAAAGCTATGATTGATGAAAGAAATGATATTAATCCAAATAATTGTACAAATGGTACACGTAAGCCACGAAAAAGTATTATTTCTAAGAATATTTTCAATAAATTTATTATTGATAATATAATAATAATCCATCGAATTGTTAAATTAACTATTGAAGATAATGAAATATATTTTGATGATGATGATGATGATGATGATATTATATTTGGTGCAGGTATAATAAGAACATAGAATGTTAAAATAAGTAAAAGTAAAAAAGATAATATTCGTGGAAAATAAAAAAATGGACGATATAATTTCCACTTACGTAACATTAATTGTTTAGCAAGAGGATGTTCAAGTAAGTAATAATGTTCACTATCAAGAGCAATTATTAATGGATGATTACGATAAAGTTGACGACTGCTTGTTGTATATAATTTATTATTATTTCTATTTAATTTAAACGAGTCAATTTTTATTATTCGTGTTTTATTTGGTAATGAATATATACATCGATGAGAAAACTTTTTTAGATAATAAAATTAAAATTTTCAGCATATATTTTGTTTACATCAAGAGAATATATATATATAGAGCACCTCGGCTGGATCCAAGTCCGAAAATTTCTAAATCTGGTGGTTTCTACATAGGTCCAAGCTACGATTTGTATGAGATATCGATTTTTTTCATTATAAATTTTCTGGAATACTTCAAAAAAATACTTCCATAGAAGTCATCTTTTGTGTTGATGCATTTGCATCTTAAAGATAATGGATTCACAAAATCTTGAAACTTTGTAAATGAGTCGATCTAATTGAGACTTAGATATAGGCAAAGTTTTAAGTAGAAATTTGCAAGTTTTATTTTATCAAAGGAAATAGAGTGTTGAAAAATCTTAGTATTACAAAGCCGGTATGTAATTAAAATCGAAAATTATGATTTTAACTTCTTAAGCTTTTCTAGTCTGTACATCTTCTTATGTGAACCAAGTCGAATTTTAAAAGGTTATCATTACCTATAGAAGTTCCTTCAGAAAGTTAAAGATATCTGAGCACTAACAGTTTCAGTCAACTAGGATGTAGATGTGTGATTTGTTTGACTTGTGAAGTTATCGTTAAGTATGGTTAGTATGAGAGAGAATGGACTTCATCAAAAAATTTTAATTTTGTCTATTTTTTACTATTTATCTTCGAATTTTCTTCATTGAATTGTTTTCTCTAATTAAGTATTCTCTGCAAATTTCATGATTAGGGTCATCGATGTAGCGGAGATCTATACCAAAGTCGTCCTAGATATTGGAAACATCACTATACTTCAGAACCACAGCAGATAAAAGTCTTCTATCCATGACACACTTAAGACATGTAAATGTGTACTTGTTAATAAACTGAATGAATATCGACACTTAAAAATAATGACAAACCAGAAAAGTCCAAACAGCGTCTTTTTGAGGTCCGAGAATAAAAAAGTTTTTTTTCTGTAAAAAATGGAAGGCGAAAATATTCAAATTAAAATACTTTTTTACCTTGTATTCACGTTTTCGGTGACTACTGTATGTGTCTGATTTTATCATCACTTTCATTTTCAAAGTAATGAAACTACGTAGTAGTAAATATTATCGAAATTCATGAAGAACTTAGTATTTTCTATTATATTCATTAATTTACATATAAGGAAAAATTACAAGGAAATAATTCTCACAACAGTCATTCAAGAAATATTATCATTCAAGAAAATATCGATGTAATTATAATTTACACATAAATGGTACTCTATATATTTGTAATGACCTTATAGTTGTCTCATATGATCCTGTAGACATATTGTCCATAAACTCATATAAAAACAAATATACATAAACTTGAATTTTTTGTTTTAGATAATGCTTGTATTAAGCATAGCAACATAGAATTAAAATGAAAATATAAAACATTCGTAGTAGAAGATGAAAGCTTTTTTAAAATTGAAATAAGACTACCCAGAACAAAATAATTCACAAAAAAGTTCGGTTTTAGATTTATCAATAAAGACCAACAAATAATGAACCAAAAAGTTTGATAGTAATGAATGCATAAAAATTCTATTGGAATTTTTTACTTACATAAAATAATCATCAATATATTCATATTTATATGTTGTTCGTTGAAGTATAGTTCCAAAATCATTGATTTCATTTGTTTTTAATATGAATTTATCAAAAGCATGTTGTGCACAATCAGGCATATATCGAATTAAATCTCTTAATGGTGTTTGATGAATATTTTTATTCGAATTTCTTATTGACATAAGCCATTGTTCACTTTCTACCTGTTCTAAAAGTACATGTACTGTTTCATGTTGTCGATATTTTATTGCAATTTCTAGTGGATTTTCTTCTTTATTATCATTAGAATTTAATTCATAATTAATTCCAATATTTTGAGAAATTAAAAGTTTAACAATATCAACAAAACCATATTGGCAAGCAATCATTATTGGTAATTGTCTTCTGGATAAAAGCGATTGCAATTCAGTCATATATTTTGTACAAACTTTTATTAATAAACCGACACATTGACTGTGTCCATTTTGTGCAGCAACATGAAGTGGTAATTGACCAAGATAATTTTCAATTAAAGCATTAGCACCATATTTAAGAAGTATTTCTATAGATGATATATGACCTTGTTCAGATGCTAAATGTAATGGAGTTTTTCCATCTTCATTTTGTGCATCAATATATAAATGTAAAATAGATGATATTTGTTCAATGTTAGATCGATCAGAATCAATTATTGTTGTAATAGAGTTACTATGGCTTCTCATTGACTGTAATCTAGCTGATTGTTGAATATGATTACAAAGAAATGTAATTAATTCATAATGATTATTCCGTGCAGCTATATGAAATGCATTCATACGTTGTTTATCAATTGTATCCCAACGAATACATGGATGAGTTAATAATAATGAACACATTTCGATAGAACCAGTTTGAACAGCAATTAAAAATATTGAACGTTGATTTTTATTTTCTATTTGATCAAGTATTGATAATAATTGATGATTAATAGCAGATAATAAACGATTGACAATATTAGTTTGACCATTTGATACAGCAATCATTATTGCATTCATATCATTATTATCAAGACTTGAAATATCAGCACCAAATGTAATTAATTGATCGATAATATCAAGATGAGTGGTAACTGATAGAGCTGTTTGACCATGTTTATCTTTTATTTCTAAAATAGATGATTGTGTAAGGTTATAGAATTCTTGAACAATGGGAAAACGATTTGATGCACATGCTATATGAAGTGAAGATTGTTTATTTGAATTTAATATTGATGGATCAGCTCCATTATGATATAGGAGACGAATCATAGATGGATCACAGAATTTAGCTAGAAATTTAAATATTAATATTAAAATGCAAATTCATTAGTAAAATGATAGTGTCGAAAAATATACTCAACTCTACAGTTTGAATTTTTACCTGCTATATGTAAAGGAGTACCAAATGGTTCTGCTTGTTGATTAATTAATAATTTTATAATATCACTTGTAAAATTCGATATAATATATTCAACTAATTCAATATTTCCACTTTGTACTGCTAAATGTAAACATGTTGCATCTGAATTTGTTTTCCTAAGGAGAAATTTTCGAAAAAAATGTTTTTCTTTTGAATAAATTAATTTAACAATATCTAAATATCCATGCGAACATGCATAGTGTATTGGTGTCCAAAAATCAGCATCAATGGCATCAATTGTTGTACCTTGTTCAATTAAATATTCGACAATTGATAAATAGCCTTCTTTACATGCTAAATGTAATGGACGAATTCCTTGTCGATCTTGGGACTAAACAAAGCAACAAATTTAAAAACAAAACAAGGAACACCGGTGAATACTATTGTAAGAATATACCGTACTATCAGATTTTACCTTCAATAAGTTAGAAAAATTAGAGTATGAAATTCTGCACATTTCTAGTTTTTTTTTATTTTGTTCAATGAAAAAAGAGTTATCGAGAACTAAATAGTTCGAAGAAGTCTATTAGTTTTGTGTTTTTTCGTCACAAACTTGTTTTTTTTTGTAAATTCAAAAATAAAACCTAATAGTATAGATCGACATAGTTTTCCATGTTCCACAAAATGATATATGACTTAGTTTATACAGTGTCAGATATCGTACCTTACAGTGAATTTGTAAAAGAAAAAATTATAATAAGGATTCATCAAAACTGATACACTTCCTAAGACTATTTACTCCTCGAAATACTTTTTTTTTTCATTGGACAAAAAAACCAAATAAACAAAAATGTGCAGGATTTCGTGGTCTATCTTTGTAACCCATTGAAAGTGAAACCTAAGGGTGTGGCAGATTTACAATTTTATCCGGTATTATTCTTTTGTTTTTCTTTTCAGACTTACTTCAATATCTGCCTTTAATTTAATCAATTGTTTAACACCAGCTAAATTTTGATTTGCTACAGCATAATGAAGTGGTGTAAGAAGAAATTTATCACGTACATTTACATCTCCATTAGTTTTAGCAAATAAATAAATAATCGGATGATCACTTGGAAGAATTTGTTCAATATATTCTTGTTGCCAAATTTGAAAATCTTGTATCTATATGAATAAGAATTCATATTTAAAAAATAAATAATATTTATTGAATACTTGATTTCCAAAATCAGTTTCAATTATAAATTGATTTTCTATATTTGAAATTTTATTTGATGAACGAAATGCTGAATGCATTGGTGTCCGATCATTTTCATCTTTTATATTAGCACCAAATCTATTAGAATAAAACATTTAAAAAAAACAAACAAATTAATTACATAATCTGTTTGTTGGCATTTTACACTTACACAAATTTAATATTCGATAAAAGCATTAAACAAATATGTAATTGTTGATTACGAGCAGCATGATGTAATGGTGAAAGACCAGTATCAATATCAAGTCGATCAGCTATTTGACTTGCATGTTCAGCACAACTTAACATTTGTCGACTATATTCAATAAATAGACGTAAACGATATATATCACCTTCACGACAAATCTATAAAGGATTCGAATTATTAAGAAATTTAAAATTTTTCAAATATGTTTACTTGACTGATTAAACTTGTATTCCAATCATAAACTTCTGAAATCATAAATGGTATAACTTCTTCATTCGTTTGAATATTTGTTAGAGGAGTTTCTTCTGTAATAATTTCTCCACCAGTGACAAATTTTGATGTACTTGAGAGTGGGTCTTGTTGATTTTCATGAATATTCATGATATTAAATTGTTAGTCTTTTTTATATGAAAGTCTTGTTAAACTGTGTTGTTTCTTTTCTTTTTTATCTTCATATAACTGACGTTATCAGACTTCTTTTTTTGTATGGTAGAAATACAATATAAGAATTTGTGTATGATATAGGGAAATGATAAAGACTTTCGTTCTTTCATATTATATTAAAATATGGTCTATTTTACTTCAATTATTTCATAGCACATAATTGAAAAAAATTTATTCTATAAGAATAATTTTATCATGTTGAAAATCAATATTAAATTTACATTAACGTTCGAGTATTGCTAAACATTATGGATTTTATAAATATAAAACTGTGCACAGCTAATGATTTCTCAGAAAGATAAATAAACTCTATTTGTATTTGAAAAGAAGATGTACATCAATCGTTCTTCAACGTGACAGTATTATTGATCATGTTCGAACAAAAAGAAACTTTCATTTAAAACACAGCATGTTCAACAACAAAGGAGAACACTTCAAAGTATCTTGATGATAAGACATAGGGTAGACTATGGAGAATGAAATGAATGAAAGAAATCGAGTTACAGAAAAAAGAGGATATTCTTCCTTTTCATATAATATTTTTTATTCTTGTTGTGTCTCTTTCTAGTAATAGTAGTTCTATCGATGTGAATGTGGGTATAGACGAACTCTTCACATGCATCCAACTCAATATCCACGTCCGTGCCCTATCTAGCAAACGTCAAAGATCATCATTGAAGTGAAAGATATGGTAAGATATTTATTGCATACTATCCACACATCATCGTCTATCTGGAAGTTCAAACGAAGCTAACAATTCAAAAATAAAATATCATAACTTTTTACAAATAAAAAAATAACCTATTTACACCAATATACATACCAAAGACCGAAACAAAGTGGGGAATCGGAGTGAGGATAGGTTTTCTTGGGATAGGACGAGACGAGGGTAAGTTAAAATCCCCGAATTTTCCTCGTCATAGGTTCATAGTGTAAATATTACTATATAGACTATGTATTTGAATAATATGCACATAAAGACTCAGGATAAGAGTCTGTGCGCAATAAATTATATACTCAATACATTGTATAAGTATAAAAGTTGTTCGTTAAATGTGAATAATCTCTATAGAATCCTTTCTTTATCGTGGGAAATAAATAGATTGAGTGCAAGAAAGTAAAACAAAGAATTTTATCAAGAATTAATTTATAAATTCATTTTTTCAATAAACACTTTTTCATATCTTCGTAACATCAAAATTACTGCATGCCACAAAAACATCAACTACTTAGCATTCCACTAGAATCCGGTGTAGTTTTTATTTGTTCAATAGCATCCTATACGCTATTTAAATACAGTAAGAAAAGGAGAGAAGCATATTTATTTTGTAGGTATGAAGTCAAACATTTGCGCTAAATTTTAATACTTGACGAAGACATACAAAGTATAGATCTATAGTTATTGAGACAATGAATTATATAAGGTATTCTGGAGTTTTTCAACAAGAGATACATTAAGAATGTCCAACTAGGAACATCATTTGATGCTCTAAACAACTTTACATGCCTTACTTGAAGAAAAATGAAATTTGAGCTTAAAGTAATTTGGCTGAATTGAATTCATAAATGTCATGATTTCGAAGCTGAGAAGTTGGCTTTTTTCTAATATTCAGTAACTTTGGTGTTATAAAAATGCGCCTAACGATAATTTATCAGAGGACATTTCGTCAAACTGATAGAAAATTTCTTATCTTTTAACATCAGCATCAAACCTTTTGATTGAGTCCAACTTGACACAAACAGTCTATCAAAAACCTGCTATGTCCTTTATCACACATTTTATTAGTGTTCAATATCTTCATCTAAAACTAGCATGACTACTGCTATTAATCACAGCTCAAACAGCAAAATGTTGTCATGCTTACAGTGCATATCTGCCGAAAGTGACTTCGACAGTAACAGGTGATATTGAAAATGATCCAACAGCAAGAATTCTTTGAAGAGTTAATGGATAATGAAGCGAAAAAAAGAAAGTCAACATCAATAACAAAAGATGAAATCGATATTTATATCGATTTCAAATCAGACGAACACTGTTCAAATTCATACATACTTTGTCATGCACATGAAAAATTTTTTCCTGTTTTCTCTAAATTGACATGTTACATATACCTAATACCACACGATTTAGCTGCCGTCGACAAAAAATTTTCGGTAGTAGGAGAATTTATCAACCAAAGGCGACCTAATTTGCATTCCACAACTGTTAATAATATTTTAGTTCTTGATTCTATAGAGAATAACAAAAAAGTTTACCAATGACCCATTATATTCTATTTTTACTATTCTATTGTTGTTTCTTTCTTTTCCAATATGAAGTCAAACAAATGATGTAAACTGAGGAAAAAATATCTCTTAAATACTTAACGAGATAGTGAAGAAAAAACAATCAAAGTCGGAGTGATGAGCTAAAAATCTGCCTTGTTTCAGGCTCTGATACATACCTTTTTGTTCTCAAAATATTTAGACTCGTTTATTGTTGTAATACAAGTACTAGGTAATTAGTATTATATCAATAGACATGATGAAAATCATTCCTATAAAACTTTTCAATTTCAAACAACATATTAAACACTATGTAATAGAAAATACTTCAAACGAAATCGAAACGATCGGGCTTGTCGAAGCATGGATCGTGAATTTCAACTTGCTTTGTGTATTCAATATTTTATTAAGTTCATCGTCTTGAAATGATAACCTACTTGTTTATTATAGGAGTAGTTTTCTTTTTCTTCAAGCATGTTTTGAAGATGCTCTTTTTTTTTTCATTAAAAATTAATGTTTTTATTCAAGTGAAACACATCGTAACTCTTTTGATCACATAATAAAGAAATATCTATGCAGTTATTTGTACATGATATAAGACACATCTCACTATTCTTTATAAGATTCGTCATAAAAAGAACGAGAATTTATTATAATATTCTTTTTCTTTTATAATGTACTACAAAACCTTGATGCAATGAAAAAGATATTGTATAAAACCTATGAATCTGATGATACGATGAGTTACTGCTCTATCTAACAAATAGCGTAAATTTCCATCGATCTTTGGATGAAAAAGCAGAACCAGGATGTGTTGCAGGTGGAGGTGAGTGTGAGTCGTGAATATGGCTGACGGAAGTGAACCATCAAGACATCGACACCCTAGAATTTATTTACAAAGAAACTCCACTAACTAAATAAAAGCTTTTGAGCTCATATCCTGGTCATAAGTAAGAATTGGTGGAACTAGAGGAACCTCAAAAGGTTTTGCTTTCAAAGAATTATTGGGTTAGGATATGAATATTCTAAGTTTAGGATCAGAAGGATCAATAAAGTATTTCTGGTATCTGAGTTACAATATTGTGATATTTCTATAAAAAGCTCTCTTTATTCTTTCCTTTATAGTCGTTCTGATGTGAATTATGACTCAGAATGACACTGAAAAATACATCAGCGGGATGTCAATGAAAGATTATGTACGAATGAGAAGGCATGCAAACGAAATACTGAATACAAGTAATTGCGCACCGTATGTGATGGCCTATGAAGCATATATTTCAAATAATTTTATTATATCAATTTAATAATACTTGATGCTTCTTTTCTATAGAAGTTATCTCATCAGATTAACACAACAACATGATTTTTCCAACAGCTCCACGTTTTACGTGTGAGTATTTCAAGAACAAATATTTTCTTTGAAATATTACAATGTTGTAATTCAGATACTAGAAATAGTTTATTGACGCTTCTGATCCTAAACTTAGAACATTCATACCTCAACCCAATAGACCCTTGAAAGCAAACCTTTTTGCGGTTCCTCTAGTCCCACCAAGTCTTACTTACGACCGAGATATGAGCTCAATAGCTTCTAATTAGCTAGTTGGGTTTCCTCGTAAGTATTTTTTCATCGGCTATTATTATCTTATTTGAAACAGTTCATCTAAATTCGCTGAAAAACACTTACAAAAACAGCATTTTTTTTTTCGACATGTTAATATTTTCTTTTCTATCTCTTCTTGATAGACTCCAACTGCAATAAATCAATAAATGTTTCGTATCGTCGTGTTACTTCGATATACGTGATTTTGTTGTACTCTTATATAATCAATATTCTATTTGTCATTAGTTATCATCATAGTATATTCATACAAAGAAAAATACAGCGATCATGACGGTCATGTCAGACCTACAAAAAGTAGACTCGTTTGTATCTTCATCTCAAACTATTTATTAATTAGTTCTTTTAATAAAAATCGTATTTTCGTAATTACCACATCATAATCAAATAAATAATACACTGAAAATGTATCGATAGAAAAGTGAACCAGAGAAAAAACACCAATCGATTCCTTCTTTATTTTCATATAAAATATTAAAAATACTAAACTATATATATATATCACAGTGATTCAAATTCAATAGACCATTTGTAGGCTAGTTTTTTTTATCCAATTGCTTGCATAATACAATCATATGAGAGATGATACTCGGGTCGATAATATTTTTGTTTTACGTGGCACATTATATATATATATATATATCACAAGTACGAATTTTGTTTTAATCTTGTTAATGGCACTGTATGTTCATTTGTTTCAGAAACATTTATTGTTCGATGATTGAAATATTTTTTAGTTACATATATAACAACAATGAGTATCATAATTCCAACTGAAATACAACTAATAGTAATAATAATCTTTAAGTGTTCATTTAATACTTGTTTATCAGGTGGTTTCGAGAAACTATCATTATTATTATTGGTATTATTATTATTTTCAATGAATTGATCTGTTTCTGTTATAATAGCAACTACATGATGATTTGAATTAGATTTATGAATAAATTTTGATGAAGATTTACTCGGATGGATCGAAATTGAGCACGTAAAGTATAAAATAAGAATAAATGTTGTATAGAATTGAAACATAATGCCTACAATAAAAGATGACCTTTATTTATAATCATTCATGCAGAGATGTATGTATGTTTACGTGAAATACACGATCACAACTTACAATTATAACGAATAGATTGTGAATAGCAAATCGATTCGTTTTACTGTGAGTGTCTGTGTGAGGGTATGTATATTTGCGTATTTGCTCCTACTATTCTTTCGTTTTCGTAGAAGAGCTCTCGAAATAAAAGCGATAAGTGAGAAGAAAAAGAAACAAATTTTGTATAAAATTTGAATATTCAAATATCTCATCGATATAATACGTAAAAATGAATTACTTTCAAATTTACATTTATCATATTCAATCATTGACATATAAGATGAATTAAAATTGCAATAGAGACAGATTTATATTAAGTCCTTATTTAAAAGAATTTTGTAATGAAATTTTTACTTGTATCTAAATCTAATCATTGTCGTTGAACTAAATACATCTTACGAAAAATCATTTTTTATGATGAATGAGAGTATTATTACTTCCTGAAATTGTACATATAAGTCTTCAGTTAAAAAAACATGTTTGTTTATTTAATGATAATCTATGATTTTTTTTATACAGTCTTAGAGAGAAACAAGTTGAATATTAGTTATTATCATTTCATTTATCCGTTCGTTGTTTATTGATGTCATATTACAACATAGCAATCTTTAAAGAAAAATACATTTTACATCTGTTGTCATTCTAAAACATTCCTCTTATGAAACATCGTTCTTGAACTGATAGTTTATTCTTTAGATAACAATCATAGACATCAGTATATGGTGAATTATATACGCTTAATAAGCAATAAAACTCTTTTAAAATATCAGTTTCAAACTCATTATTGTAGGATTAAATTGTTTTCAATTTGCTATTATAATACTACTATTACGTAGTATAAATAAAATTAGCAAATATATTTCTTGAAAAAATTATTATGTTATTGTGAAACATTTTAAAATTTTCTAAAAGACTACTGTTTAGTTTCAAAAAAAGAGAATTCATATCTTCCGGTTACTGTTATTGATGAAAAGTGTTGTCAAGAGCAGTTCAAAAAGTCAAAATGTCTTTTAATCACAAAGACGCTTTAGAATCATCGTCTTACTAGGTACTTAGTAAAATAATGGCCACATACAAAATATTTGGCTTACAATTAAACATGTATGCCGATGGGTTTATTAATCGTTAGTGTCAACTAAACTATTTCGACAATTTTTGTATAAATATTTTGAATTTCGAAAAATTTTGTAATGCAAAAAACAGATTTTTGACGACGAAAATTTTCAAAAGTCATATATTCACTTTTGTGTCGCGGCAGCAATGCAGATGAAAAGTTCAGTAAACATTTAAGACAACAGTGATGGCTCAGTCCATTGGCTAGTATCTCTATTCCTAATTCTCAAAGTTTTCCTTTTTTCTATCTACGAACTTTCTTCCGAAAACGTCAAACGGATAATTACATAGCCAAATCAAACAATAATCTTAAAGATTTTTATAAGACAACAGGATAACTCAGATGATGTTGAAATTCCAATCGCCTAATTGTTCATTTATGATGTCTATGAAATGAGTGAAGACATAATATCCGATTAAACTACAATAACATACGCTCATCATGTTTATTCGAAAGTAAATATATAAATCATAGACAAGGACTGTCAGTCGCGAATTTCACTTTAGTTTTTTTTCTTCATCTCTTTGATTTTACTCAATACATTTTAAATAAATTTATACTCATTGCCGATGTAACTTTTCTTATTGCATATATCTATACATTAGTCGAATAAAATGCCGAAAATTTTGTTATTTAAAACAATATCATCATCTTCATCTCATATTACTTTATATATATATATATATGTCTACATATTTGCATCTCAAATTCACGTTGATAAATAGAATATATTAATCATTATGTTTCTTCTTGTTCTTGATCTTTTTTAATGATGTTTTAAACTCTTGGATGAATGAACAAAACAAAAACAGACAAAAAAAAGTAGAACAAATAGTTAACAAAAATGTACGTGTTTATGAAGGTAGAAATCGAAAAGAACATAACATTATGTTAGTTTTCTTGTTTTTGTTTTGAGTGAAAAAAAAAGATTGTATTCGATAATTTGTTTTTCTTGTTTTCTGTGGCACAAAAAAAACCCAAAAAAAAAAAGAAAATGTTAGAAAACAACTGTTATATGTTTTGAAAAATGATGCTCGTTAGTGACCAATCATTTTGAATTTGATACGTCATCAAAATTTTCCACAAGATCTTTACAAATAAGAAAATATAAAAATACTTATTATTAAATCAAATTATTTCATAACATACCAGGAACTTCATCATCACCTTCTGGTTCATTTGTTGTTCCAATGTGTCCTTCGCCTGTTTGTTGTTCACCATGTGCACCAGCTTTACGTCGACCTGCTTCACCTGCTAAACCTATATCGGTTGACATGCCCATTTGTGACATAATTGTTGGTAACATATCCTGTAGAGCTATAATACAAAGTACAAATAGAAATCATAAAGAAAAATCGTATTATATATTCATACATTTGGTATCCGAAGCACCACTAATAGCAAATGTATTTGAACTGAGTGATGCTTGTACTTTAGGATTAGCAAAATGAATTACTTCACCATTATCTTTGAATAGATTGACCTGTTAAATATCAAAAACAGAAGTTACAATACCGATGTGAGTAGAATTTTAATGAAAAGCTATGAAATTCTAATATAGTTAAAGACTAAAAAAACAATCTTTACAATTTTTTCCTAATATTACAAAAGAGTCTTCGAAAAAGAAAAATTACACAAACCTCTTCAATGCCTGGAATATTATTTGCGGCAAGTTTCTTCAATGAACTTTGAAGTTTCTTATCATCTACATTAGCTGGTCGATGAATAATTTTCTTCTTGCGACGAGCTGTACCCTAATAATATTAATATAAAAAGTTTTTTTTTTCTTTTTTCTATATATGATCAAAACAGAAAATTGTAGACAAACCTTGCCACCGATTTTAATAGCATTAGAACTTTCGGCAAGTTCTTTTAATTTCTTTTGATTGATTTGAAATACTGGGGTTGCCTCACTTGCCATTGTCTTCTGTTCGGAGGATATAAATAATACTTTGATCTTTAATCTGAAATAGAATTAGAATTTGTTTTCCTATGATTATTGAGATTATTCAAAAGAGAAAAACACAAAAAAAAAAACAAGAAATAATACACACTTATATTGCAAAGACAAAACAAACACTGTTGTTCAACATCGAATAATGAATAATACAATATAATCTATGCAAATATTTTGAAAGCTCAAAATAGGAATGAATATCAGCAGGTTTAAATTTATCTGACACCTGCTGTATCGATAATGAAAAACACAAAAGAAAAAAAAGAAACGAATTTTTCTAAGATTTTTTAGATGTTGTTGATGTTATTTGTAAAGCATGTTTTGCTTTACGTGTAAAAAAACAACATGTTGCTTCTGATGATTGACCAATACAAGATGAATATTGTTCTTTATTACAATTATTTACATGTGTTGAAGAACTTGATATTGGTCGTACAGGTACTAAACTCTGTCGTTTAGCTGGTATAGGTCGAGAATTTTCAATTGTTGTACGTAATGATGGTAAAATAACAGGAGTTTTTGTTGTACTTGCATTTGAAACTGTTGTTTTTGAACCACCATTTAATGTTACAGTTGTAGCATTTGTTGAATTTATAGGTAATTGTTGATGTTGATATATACTACGTAAAGCTACAGTACGATTATGTAACTCATGATTATTTTGAACTGTTGTTGATGATGATGATGATATACCATTGGTTGTAGGAACGATTTTTTTAGTTGTATTATTAGTCGATGTTATACCAGTTGGATTTGTTTGTTTTGTTTTATTACGATTTAAACGATGTTCTTGCAAAAGTTTTATCCAATCAAAATCACTATCATTTATAAGATTATTTTCATCAAGTGCATTATGAAACAATGCACGTAAACTATTATACTAAAAATAAATTATTTTGAATTGTTTAGTTTCTTGTTTTCTGAAAAAAAAACATGTTTCCTTTTGTACATACATCAGGTGTTTGAGAAAATTCCATTTGACGTACAGTTCGCATATAAATAAGAAATTGATTTGTATAACCTTCACATAAAATTTCATTAGTTGTAAAACGTTTTGTTTCACCAATTTTTTGATAACGTTCTTTTAATGTATCGGCTTTTAAACCTTGCCACTAAAAGAAATTAAAATTTCTGATTTATTAAAATAGCTATGATGAATAATTAAACAATGTACTGGATATGAGACTAAGAAAAATCTTCTTAAATTTTTTATGATTTTTTAGCAAATTAAAGTTGACAAGACAAATGACTAAAATAAAAAGTGATGTTCGTCGATTTAAGAATTTTTGTTTAATTTTTCAGTAACTCACGAGCGCAAAAACATGATCATGACTGACATTAACCATACAAGATATGACGGTATGAAGTTCTTTTTCAGTAACTCTTATGAACTAATAATTCAAAGTCGTATCATGAATAAAGGCGAGTCAAAAATGCATTATGCCAAAAAGAAAGTGTTGATTTCTTTTGGCCTAGTGGCCCTTAGCATTTTATGACGAATGATATTAAATTTTTCTGTGTCGTGTATTATCCAGAAAAATATGTCTGAACTTGTTAGGTGATTGGCGTTCGCCAACGACAATGCCATTCAAAAGATTACTCTGAATAAAGAGCTTACAACAGTTAGTGTCCATGGGCCTTTGTCTATCAAGTTTTTGAAGCTATGTCACGAAGGAAAAGATCTCGGTTGGGCGTTCATACTTCTGTCAGAAGCCATTGGAACTTTCGTGGATCGACGTTATTACTCCAATAAAAACACCGACATCATTGAAAGAATCTGTTGAACATGCTTAAAATCTCGACCCAAAAGGATCAAAGGAAATCAATATCTTCAGCAAGTGACTATTTGTTTGAAGTCCAATATATTGATACATGAATATCATTTTCGAGTAAAACGTTCAGAATATTTTAAGGATCATTGGACCTATCTATGGACTGAATTATGAGTCAAAACTTTAGTAAAATGGTAATAGCTGAACTTCGGAGGCTCCTGGGCACTAACCATTTTAGAAGTTTTCTAGTCTCACCAAGACCTCTTTGTGATTTCAATATGAACCATTTAGTTCTTTCGAGAAAAGTTATAAGAGGACTATGGTCGAAATCGCTGAAAAATAAGTTACTCAAACTAAATAACAGTTGACTACATATTGCTTTCGCAAAAAAAAAGAATCTTACATACCGGTAGACTTCCTCGTAAAAAATACATAAACATATAACCTAAAGCTTCTAAATCGTCTCGACGACTTTGTTCTCGACCTAGAAAATTCAAACATTAGTTTTTTTATTTCGGTAAACAAAAAAAAATAATATACCAAGATGTGTATTAATCGACATATATCGAGCTGTACCTAAAAATAAATCGATTAGAATTTTTTTTTTTGGAAAGTAATGTATTTGATTTCATTGTTTTTGTTTTTCTTTACCTGTCAAACTTTTATGTTCACGATATGGTATATGTGAACCATCCGATGTTCGATATTGTTTTGCTAAACCAAAATCAACCATATGTATAATATGTTGACGATTTGTACTTCCACGTCCAATTAAAAAATTTTCTGGTTTAATACTAGATATTTTAATAATTTAAATAAGATTTAGTAAGAAAAAAAAAAAAAAAATCTTTTTTTTTGTTTACTCTCGATAAATTAAATTTTTTGAATGAACATATTCAATTCTATCTAATAATTGTAATCCAATCATTAAAACAGTTTTTAATGAAAAACGTCTTGAACATAAATCAAATAAATCTTCTAATGATGGTCCTAATAATTCCATAACAAGTGCATTATGTGAACCAGTTTGTCCATAAAATTGTACATATGGTATACCATCACATTTTCCTAATATTTTATAAAATCGATATTCATATGCTAATTGTGGTGTACGTGTTAAAATTTGTTCTAATTTAATTGCAACATATTCATGTGTTTCATTATTACGACCTAAATGTATTTCACCAAAATTGCCCGAACCTAAACGACGACCAATTTGATAATGTGAATTTAATGAACGATTTGTAGTCATTCTTCATTCGAATAATATTATTTGAAAGAATTATTTACATATAAACATGAAAAACAAAAATATTCGCTCTGTTGTTTTATTTTTCTTTTCTATATATCTTGGCGATTATCAATTGATCATAATAAAAATGGAATAAATAATATTTGATATCATTGTTGCAACTGATAATAATAAAGGACGGATAAAAATGTACAAATTCTAGAAAAATAAATAAATAAATAAGATAAATAAGAAAAGTTTTAATGTGATGTTTTTTC
This sequence comes from Rotaria sp. Silwood1, assembly GCA_905250075.1. Lineage (NCBI taxonomy): Eukaryota > Metazoa > Rotifera > Eurotatoria > Philodinida > Philodinidae > Rotaria > Rotaria sp. Silwood1. The sequence goes on along the minus strand of CAJNOP010000016.1, from coordinate 2,943,787 downwards.
GCTCCCATAATTAAAACAAAATATACAATGGACCGATAGAAGAAACAGAGAAAGTGAGTCTCCAAGAACATTTTATTTATAAAAGGTAAAATTTGGATAAGTAGTCCCTTTTAATGAAGAATTTTGATAAATATTAATTAATGAAGCTTTTTATCAAATTCATCTTTCAATATTTATATTTTAAATAAGAAAAGATGTATGAAAAAAAATGTTTGATTTATTATTCATAATCAAAAGAGGTCGCCGATTATTGCTTTGTTATATTCTGTCAGAATAATTGTGGATCGTCGTGTCTTATTGTTATTTAATCATAAAAGTATATAGAATAGATACCGAAAGCAAAAAGACTCGGTCATCAACGGCTGTATATTATAATTTACATGGCCCTGTAATACGATCGTATATTTCCGAGTCGTACACGAAGGAAAAAAACGCCCGTCTACTGCCTTCATACACAGAAACTGTATACAGTTACGGAAACATACAATTATAATATGAGACCATACAATACGATAAAATACGGTCGTATATGGAGAAATATAGAACGTATACGGAATCCGTATTAGTCGGTCTGGATAGTGTTACCATTAACAGGACTCGATCTATTGTTACAAACACTTCAATGAATATTTTTGTATGATGGACAAAAGTTCTTTTGTTTGGCTTATATTTTTCAACTGTTGCATGGATAGCATTAGATTAGCTCCCTGATGAAAGAATACGATAGTATACCGTGAAATACGACATTTTAACCGAGTCGTATTTCTCCAAGACAATGATAAGAGTTGCACAGACGGTCAAAAACGGTACTTTAGATTTTCGCTTTACACACTATGCGGTCGTAAAAGGCTGTAAATTGATATGCGGTAGACGCAGTATTATGATTATACGTGCATAGTTGATAAAGATCGTAATACTGTGCCTACTAAACGATGAAAAAAAACTCATCTAAACTGGTGTTTACAATTGTGGTTATTTAATCTGAATCTTAGCTCACACACGGTTAGCTATACAAAGCATCTTATAGCGACACAAGACGGTATAGAAAAGTTCATTTGCGGTAATATTTTGATGATCTGTAGTGATATTGAAGTGAATAATTTTCGATTATGTTTTTCGATAATATCTAAATACAAAAGATACTTAGAATTAATACTTCGATCTTCAACAATAGAAAAAAATTGTTAGTTACAGTTTGAACTCATCATGTGTCGTAAGTGCTGACACGATTGTTGCTTTTTTTTTCTTATAACATTATGGTAATATTTAGAAAGCGTCCCAAAAGTAATCTATCAAAAAAGAATTTAAATATTTCCATAATATTTTAATCAAATCAGCCAATTCTTCTTTTTTTTTCTAGTAATAGAGGACATATGCAAGTTTTTATTCTTTTGACATAAATTGACAAGTTAATGCTCAAAGCTATCAATCTTGATTGCGATACACAAATTAAATTGTTTTTTTTTTTCATCTACAGAAATATTTAAAATATTAAAAGATTTTTGGGTCTATAGTTTGCCTTGTAGTAGAGAATTACTAGACTAGAACAACTTTTGAAAGCTTCGTGGGCTTCCTGCGTATTAATCAAACTACTAGTTTCGTTTCAATATAAAGTTTTCAAAATTCACATAGACAAAAAACAATTAATGAAACATATTCCAATGTTGCTTATATAATTTTAATTCAAAAATTGAACATAACGAAAAAAAAAAGCAAAAATTAGTATTATATTTAAATGTCTGAATTATTAGTAAATAGTTTAAACCTTACAACAAAACAGATTCGCAATATAGACTTAGCATAAACACGAAATATAAACGAGTGAATATGTTCATAGACACAGATCTATTAAGAGAGATAATGTTTAGTCAATAATCATTTGATCAGCTTCATTATTATTTCCAGTACGACGAAAAGGTGGTTCTGAAGCATCCATCAGTGCTTTAAAATGCTAGAAAATATTCATAAATACAATTAAAAAAAATATTTTTTTTTCTTTAGTATTTATACTTCTGAATTTTTAAATCCAAGATAAAGTGTAAATAGAGCATGTAATGATTGAATACGAGATTCATAAACAGGAATATCAAGAAGAGCTATAAACAAAAAAATTGAAAATTATATTTTGTAAAATATATAAAAATCAACTTTTACATACAACATGCAATATCTGTATATGTTGTTAAATCTGCATCTATATCAGCTGATGGTACTGAAGTCTAAAGAAAAAAAAGTGACATGATTATTGATAAAGATATTTTTAAATAATGAACCTCTTTAAGAAGTTCTTCAAATTGCGTTGGCCATTCTTGCATTAAACTATCAATATCTGGCATAGGTCTAGAAAAAACAATGATTAAAAATATTTTCATATGAAAGAAAAATTCTATTAGTATTTACTTTCGATATTGAACCGTATCAACAGTTTTAGCTTTTTGTAATTTACTTATATTATGTATCCATTCTTCAATAGCTTTTGGATTTTTATCAGCATTTGTTACATTTCTTACAGTCTGGAAACAACAGATTAAATTTGAAAAGTTATTTGTTCTATATTTTCAGGGGTGATACTTTCCCGGAATATCCGGTATATAGATCCTAATGTGTTATGAGTACTTGAGAAAAGAGTTCGAGTTTTTTTGCTTATTGTCTCGAAGATACTGCATTTTTACGGTATTTTCAACTTGAAACTTTGTCAAAAAAAAATGACCTTCATGAGAATAATTCGTAGTGAAATTTTCAAGTCTTTTGATTTATTTTCTATCCTGAAATGAGAATATCGAATTAGCCAATGTACATGAACGATATAAAAGATACGAACTTATGATCACCACATCGTAAGATAGAAACAATGAAATGATCTGAAGGTTTCACATTAAACTTATGTCTCCAAGATCTATTTCAGTGCAAAGTTTCAAATCAAAATTCGAAAATCAAATATTTCAAGTGTTCCTGACAGGAATCCCGGCATTTATTTAAAAAATACCGTGAAAACGCAATATCGTCATAGTAATACATTAAAGATCTGAAATGTTTTCCGAGTAATCATCTCCACAATTCTGCTGACTTTGGGACACAAATGAGTGTTGTTTTATTCTTACAGTTAATAAACTACTTGCAACTGGTTGTTTTGATGTATATCTCATTTGAAGACTGAGCACATGTGGATCACTTTGTTTTGAGGATGGTTCATCAACAACGACTAGACCAAGATAATCTTCCTTACCATCAGGTCTAGGTACCTTGAAAAATTGAATAGTTTCTTTTTAAAATCTTATGTTGATATATATATATATTAGTACAAACTTTAAGAAAAGCATCAATATCACCAATAGATGGAACATAATCTGGAATAAATGGTTTTAATTTTGTTTCAAGTGTAATATCTTGTGGTTGATATCTAAAGATTTATTTTTTAGAAACTATTTTCAACAAGTCATAAGCTTTGAGTTTCTGTTCTTTTTGAAAGACCTGAAAATGATGAGTCAACATGTTTTTGTTCATTCTATAAGTCTCTTTTCAAACATACTAAAATTTATTGGAGTCGATCGTCTTGTAGGAAAAACACTTCTCGAAAAAGCTGTAACTTTTACTCAAACATTTTTTTCAAGAGTCTCTTTCAAAATTGATTTGCTTTGTTGAAAGACCAAATATGTTTTGTGGATTAGGTTCTAAGATACAAGCTGATATATAAATACAGATTCCAACTTTTAGTTTCGAGTCGCAATAGTGAAAATACAAAATTTTTTGGTTCGAACTAATTTTTTGAATATTTCAAAAATTATTTCACTATTTTCGAACAAAAATGAGACAAAAGCTTTTGACTCGTCGAAAGTACTTATTAGTTGATCAAAGCTATACAAACATCTTGTCAATAAAGCTTTCCAATCATCCTTTATGATAAAAAAGAAAAGTTGATGAATTACTTTTCAATATATTTAAATATATCTTTCACTTCTGTTGAAACAGGTAAATCTTGATACATTTTTGGATCATAAGCATTAACATCCGATGATTTATATTCTTTTTGTCCACTAGCTCCATTTGATATTTGTGATGATGGTGGATCAGAATCAGTTTCATCTTGTGTATCATCATTACCATGCTAAAAATTAATATATTTAAAATGAATAATTGATATAAGATAAAAGAAAGAAATACTCGAAGACTTGCATCAGGTGTATCACTTTGTTGATGACGCATAATAGGTGGTTCTCGAGAAAATTGACCCATTCCTGAATTCATATGTGAATCCGGTGCTAAAAGATTAGTAGAGAATAAATTTCAACATTTGATATTTGATATCAGAATTATTGATTCAAATATACCTGGAGGTTTTCGATTGGATGGTATAGGTGTATACATACTAGCCACTTCTTCTCCATCAGGAACCTTTAATTACAATAAAGAGAAAAACAAACTTTTGTAATTAAAAATTATTAGTAGATTTTTTACATCCATGGATTCATCATAGGGTTGATCTTGTATAACACGTGGCTAAAAGATATATGAAACTTATGTTTATTGCAATCATTTCTTTTATTTCTCTTTATCCTACTTCATCTTCTTCATCACTCATTTTTTTTCTTGTTATTTTATTTAATGATTATTCCAATAAGAATTTCTAATCATGACATATGGCTTTCTATAATACTTAGTGATACCTCTGTTTAAAAAGTAAAAGAGAGGTCACTACTAGAAAATAAAGTAAATAAATGCATTGTTCAAAATAGTTTATTTTAAAAGGACAAATATTAAAATCTATTTCCTGTTTCATATTGATTTTAGAGCTATTCCGGTTTTTGTCATATTAATATTGAATACCCTATGGCATTAAATGTTCTTTTTTTTTGGTTCTTCAGATATTATGAAATTTATGTGCACCCAGAAGTGGAAATTGTCATATGAATTAAATATAATTATTATCAAAATTCATCTTTATTTCAATAAAAGTCATATGTTATTTTTTATTCATAAAATTTCTAAGATAAAAATATATTTCTAGAAGAAAACAGAACTGTTTTTTGATGAGCAGTGTTTATAATAGTTTTCTATTTTGATCAAACAATTAATGATAAATTTAATTATATATTTATACATCAGAAAGCTTTCTAGTTTAATTGAAAATTAGATTAATAAAATAACTTAAAATCGAGACAATATGTTTTTCGGTTGAATACTATTTGGATTGTAGAGAATGTTAGTAATTTTATCAATAATGAAAAAAACACAGCAAATACTTGAAATATTTAAAAGAAATTATCATCTAGAGATAGATGAAAGCTGTGGTATTTTATCACAAATTTGTCATAAAAGAAAAAGACGATTTTCTTTTCGATAACATAACATATAAGAATATACAAAAGATATTTATAATAAATTACGACATCAACTATTTTTCTTTCATTTAAATTGTAATAAAAGAAAGTTTTGATCAGTTTAAAATAGAATTTTTATTTTCGCAGTTTTTTTTTATTACGTTGTAATCTAATATAAGTAATCATTTTTTTTTTAATAAAATTAAAAATTTTCCATTTATCTGTAATACTATTAATGCCATGTCAACATCATACCATATAAATTTCTAATGCGTCTTTATTTGCCAGTCACGTACGTTTTTTTTCCAGATTCATCTCGTGACTTCATACATCATGATTTTATTATTGCGTTTCAATGCCTACACATATGCGCAGTTTTTATATTCTGATTTCTAATGACGACGTTCATGATCAAAATAACTTTCATAAATCATATGACATCAATTGAACTTTATTCAATATTTAAGTATTTTCATATTGTCTGTAATAATTGATAAGAAAAATAAAATATTTGGAAATCTTGTTATTTGAATAGATAATGAGAATGTTTTGATGTTGTTTTTTTTCTTTTTGCTCTCCGACAAAAATAAATATATTCAGTCTGACTCAATTACTTTCGACGACTAATGTCATCAATGAAATATTTCAATTAATAAAAATCATGATGCACAATATAGGCAAACAAAGATTATTTTTAGTATTCCATTCAAAATATGATTAAGCATAATCGAAAGTACCAATGACATGACAGAAATTTCATATTTCTATTTAAGTTATTCTTTGACATAATACTTTTTTCTCATGCACGTTAAAATTCATTGTTTTTCTTTTATTGAGTTCCATGATAATTAGTGTTAAAAAGACATGATAATCGATATATAGAGAACCGAATAAAACAAAACTGAAAATATCATTAGATTTAAAAGAAAAAGAAAAATAAACTCAAACAATTTTTAAAGCCAAAAATAGACATGATTAAGTGAAACCATATGTTTTGAATAAACAATTTTAAAAGAGCCAAAAAAAGAAAGAAAAAACAAAGCATTTCAAAAAAAACAAGGGGATAAAATGGAATAAATCCGACACTTCGCATTAAGTTTAAACAGCAGAAAATAAGGGACATTAGAGCGTCATGCATATTCATTGATATGTAATGCAGAAAAAGAAAAAAGAAAAACCTGATAGATTGAAATAGAGATGTAAGAAATGATTCTATTTCATTTTCACCATCATTTATTGAATTGTAACAATAGGTATATCTTCAGATGACTCTTCAAGTAACCATGGTAATAAATCTTCTTCAACTTCATTCGAACAATCATTTATAGTAAAACGAATGGATTGTGTATCATATTGATTTATTTTTCGTATTGGTTGAAATGCAGCTTTAACTGAATCCCTAAATAAAACAGAATAAAATAATTATAAAATTCATTCAAATCTATTATATATATGCTTATACATACCAAAATTGTTTCGACACAAAATAAAGTGGTTTACCAAATGGAATTCCATTGAATTCAACAGCTGCTGATATTGTATATGCACCCATATTTTTCCATAATATCCAATCGTCAACATTTAATTTTGGGATTTTAATCGATGAATGAATACAATCAAGACCATCACATGTTGGTCCCCAAATTGAAGATGTAAATTTTTCATTGGATTCGTTCTGTAGAAAAACAAAAGACAAAGAAAAATGTTATATTCAATAGAGAGAATAAATAAGATAACACTAACATTAGCTAATAAATATGGTTCTGGTACATAGTGATCGTAGAGAACACAATTGAATGAACCATAGACACCATCATTGATGTAGTACATATATTTCATGTCGCCTGTTTCTATTTGAGAAAAGAAATTTTATTAGTCTATTTGATATTTGATATTGTCAATTAACTAACCTGCATCAATCATCTCTCGTGATGCAATAACATTTGTAGCTAATGTATAAGCTGATGCGACATAGTATCGTCCAGGTTCAGCAATAATTCGAACACTATCATCATTAGGAAAATTTTCTTCAATTGTTCGATTAACAGCGGTAGCAATTTCAGCAAAATAATTTTCTGTTCCAGTATTTCCGGGAAAACCACCACCAATATCCAAAAGATTCATATTAAAGCCCAATTTAATTCCATAATTCATAATTGCTCGAGCATTTTGTATAGCATCAACAAATGCTTTACTTGTCATTTGACCACTACCACAATGAAAACTAAAAAAAAAAACAAAAGAAAATTAACAATTCAATACGAATAATTTCCTTTTAAAATTTTCATTACCTAACACCAACGATATCAAGATCATATTCTCGAGCTTTATCCATTAAGATACGCGCTGTGTTCATATCAGCACCAAATTTCATTGAAAAACGACAAACAGCATTCGAATCGTCAGTAACAATACGTAAAACAAGTCTAAAAATCGCACATAATGAAATAGTTCAATTACCAAAAGAAAATTATCAAAATAATTTACTTGGCATTTGGATATATATTTTTTATTTTAAGTAATTCTTGTTCATTATCAAATGTCATGGTTTCAACACCAACTTCTTGTGCATAACGAATGTATGACGATTGTTTGCATGGATTAGCATAGATGATACGATCAGCTAATATAAAATCAAACAAATAGAGTCAAAACAAAAACTAATTTGATAATCAGAAACTAACCTGATACACCTAAATCCATAACTTTCTTGATTTCACCCTTTAAATTAAAAATAAACAAATGAAAATAATATTAAAAACAACTTTCAGAAATTACTTTGCTTGCACAATCAAAACCTGCTCCAAGATAGGCAAGTAATTTAATAACATTGATATCATCGTTACATTTAACAGCTAAAAATCATATAAAATATAAAATAAAAACAAAACAAAACAAAACTTTCAAGATCACTAACCATAGTGTGGTATTACACGAGGCATTAAAGTTATCCATCTGATATGTTTATTGCATACATCTTCAAGATCAACGGCAAAAAATGGTTCAGCTTCATCTTTCTAACAAATAAAGAAAAAAATATGTTTAGTTCTTTTCAAATCTTAACTTAAACTTACAAGTAATTCAATTTTCTTTTGAATAAATTCTTCAGCTGTATGTTGTACTTTGGTTACAATAATGGGTTTATCTTTTCCTATATGCATATTAATTTTGTTTTTGAGAACTAGATCAAAAACTGGATTGCTGTTTGTACTTAATACGAAGTGTCGAATCACTACGAATAAAATTTGAATTTTGAATATATAACGTAAAATCAGAACAACAAAAAAAAAACAAATAAAATAATATTTACATAGGAGAGGAAAGAAAGTTGTTCAGCGATGAGATGCTTGTGGCGGGTGCTAGCTAAGTGCACCAGGTGTCCAAGGAAATTCAGAAAGTGTTGAAATCGGACAACCGTATTCAGAAAACCAGAAGGTTTCGGCAATAACGCTCTAATAAAGAAAACGTTTCTTTGTAAAATAAATAAAAAAATATTAAAAACTGCTAAATCTTACCGTACGAGAAGCGCCCTGCCCTTTGTATTCGATATTACTTTTGGACAATATTTTTGGTTGTCTTTACAAAGACAAGTGCAATGATTTCAAATACGTTTACACCCCTCGCACAGTAAATATGCAACTGTGATAAATGTGTTTTGACTAAGATAGTTTAGTAGATGATACTAACGGTTGTGTGTTGGACGGCTTGAAACGGGGTAATGTAATGAGGAAAGCAAGAATCTATATCAAAGAGAAAAAAAAATGCAAATCATGAGGGCGGCACAGAAAGAAAAAAATAATAAGTGTAGTCCAATGCACAGGACATGGCTAAGTACTCCTTCAATATGTCGACGTAAAAGAGTGAAAAAAATATGAAATGTCCTTGTTATATAGTACTTATTTATGACAATGAATAATGATGATTCAAAAAAAAAGAATGCATAGAAAAATGTATTGACGCATATCGTGTGGTGGTTTTTAGTCACTAGAAAAGCAAGAGTAATGGTCGATAGAATCCAATCAAAGTTTTTTCTGGTATTTATTATTTATTTTTCTCTTATTTCAATGAATCATACTGTTTTTTACATCGAGACACATTAAACTAAAAAAAAGCAATAAATATTGTTTTATCAGGGCAATCTTTGACCTTTACTATAAGAAAAAAAACAGTGAAATGTCCTTTTCTGGTCTATTGATTAATAAAAAAATACATGAATTAGGACAGGTTTTTTTTACTAAATAAATAATAAATATAAATAAAATGTCGAATGTTTTTTTTGTTTCATTTATAATAAAGATGTATGATCAAGATTAAATTGAAGTCATCGATATTTTCTGTTTTCTTCATGATCTTTCTGTTGATTCATTGCAAGTCAATCCAAGGAATTCTAGTAGATATTTGATTTTGATTGAATCAATATATGAAAAATTCAATCATAATGAAAATATTAAATTATTATGCAATCCTTATCCTTCATATGTAAGCCTTGCGTGGGCGTTATCATGATTACAATTCCTTTATTAACATTTATTTTCAGATACTCGGTCATTGTTGTAATAAATGACAGAACAGAAACGTCCCACATTTGGCTCACGCTATCTATCCGATGAACAAGACGTATTTTCTCATAATGCTTGGTAATTGACTCTGGTTTATTTTTTATTATCTTAAAATAGCAAATACAATATTTTTCAATATAATCAAAATTGAATATTAATTTAATGAATATTTCAATAATTTAGAATAAAATTAGAAAAGTTTTTCTATATTTTAAAGGGATGATGTTGAATGGACTGAAGAACAAAGTGAAGAAGCAAATGCTATTATAGAAAAACAATATGAAAATCGAATGTCTGATACTAGATGGGGTTCGTTAAAAAAAACAAAGCTATCCAAAACTCAATTAACCGAAGAAAAAAGTTGAATATATTCATCATAATTTCATCAAATAGGTCAATTTGTTTTACCTATGATAAATGAATGTTTATAGTTTATATTCTTAAAGGGAATATTCAAAAGAATCGTTTTTAATGTATCATTATTAACTTTAACATAGAAATGCAATCTTTTCCAATTACTTTCGATGGTGGATATCAACAACAACTGAGCTCGTATTTCACCAAATAATAGCGGATCCTCTTGTTCATAATGATCTTTAAAGGGTTTGCTCTTTTGCAAAGTTTTGACCGTAATGCTCTATTTTCTCCTCTAGCACTCTAGTTTTTTTTGTTAATAAACTTTTAGTTTCCAATTTTTGGCCTGAAACTGTGCACGAATTAGCCTCCATCAGATTTTGCTTGTGACAAAGTTTGAGATCAAAACATAGAATATAGATATTTTATTAAAAAGTTAGAGCCCATGAGGCCAAAATTTAACATCTCGATCAAAACTTAGCAAGCGAACAAATCCTTTGGAGATTATTATGAACAGATAATCCACTACTATTTAACGAAATATGGATTCAGTAACTATGAATATCCTCCATCTAAAGTAATTGGAAAATACTGTATTTCTGTTGGAGCCAATATTGATAAATCAAAAGGATTGTTTTCAGCATTTCTCTTAAGGATATTTTCTCATTTTGGCCATTCCTGCTTCTCGAAAAGAACACAAGCGATCGGCATGAAACCGTTATCATATATAGACCGTCTAAACATCAGGAGACATGTGTTTGAGAAAAATGATTCTAAACCAGGTTTTGGTGGTTTTCTCGAAGAAATTCTGCTTTTTCATAAGACCACACCAAGTCGACTTACCGTCCTCGTATAAATTTGTCTCATCAAGCTGAATATCGTTTTTTGAGATACCTTAGACTATATCTTAGTGGTAATTCTAAGCTTTATTTTATGAAAGAAATACGTAAATGTTTAGTTTCAAAACCGAGGTACTGACATTTAGAATTCTCTAAATTTGGATTGGAAGGTTTGAACTTTGATAGAAAGCATCAGCGGGCTTGAAGTAGCCCTATGGACAACCAGAATTTTTCGGAGAAAACTGCGAAAATCTTGTTTAAAATATTTCCCTCGAACATACGTTTACTTATTTTAGACGCTCTATCTGTGATAAAAGTTTCCTGCGGATTCGATGTACTCACTTCGAGAACCAAAAATCTTGGTAAGAGTACTCTTCAAGATATAAACTATGAACGTTCCTTAATTATTAGTAAATAGCCAATCATTTTAGTTCAACTATGACAGAAATCCTAAATTTTTTCTTCAGTTAACTGACTTTTCAGACATTTGCAACAATTTAAATTAAGTTAAATTTTTATTTAAAATAGAAACTCTTAAATCAGATTTACCATCAGCATGGAATCGTTTTTATGATATACATGAAAATAAATTTTTTAAAGATCGTCAATGGTTATTTACAGAATTTCCTGAATTATTATTTTCATCATCAAATACAAATCCTAAACAAACAATAACAATATTAGAAGTTGGTTGTGGTGTGGGTAATTCAATATTTCCAATAATACGTACAAATAATATCAATGAACATTCGAATATATTTCTTTATTGTTGTGATTATTCATCAACAGCTATTGATATATTAAAACAAAATGTTGATTATAATACAAAATATTGTCATGGATTTGTATATGATATAACAAGTTTAAATCCAATGCCATTTGAAGAAAATTCACTTGATTTTATATTAATGATATTTGTATTAAGTGCAATACATCCATCACAACATGAACAAGTTATAAAAAATCTTATTAAATATCTTAAACCTGGTCATGGTAAATTATTATTTCGTGATTATGGTTTATATGATATGGCACAATTAAGATTTAAAAATGATAAATGTATTGAAAAAAATCTTTATGCAAGATCTGATGGAACATTAACATATTTTTTTCAACAAGGTACGAATCCAATGTTTGTTTTTGTTTTGTTTTTGTCAAAATGATAAATTAATTTGATTTAAGATGAACTTGATCAACTTTTTACTCGAAATGGTCTTGTAAAAGAACAAAATCTAATTGATCGAAGATTACAAGTTAATCGTTCAAAACAATTAAAAATGTATCGAGTTTGGTTACAATGCAAATATATTAGAACATAAAACAATTGTTTTGTTTTGTTACTTTGTTTGTTTTTTTCGTTACAAAAAAGAAAAAGAAAAAGAAAAACTTTCCAATTGTTAATTTTATTACAGAGAATATTATTCATGTAGCCGTATTTTATAGGTTTGTTTGGAAAAAAAAACGAACAAGAGTAGGCTTTTTTTATTAATATAAAAATATAATATGTAATAAAACCATACAACAGAGCAGTGAAAATTTTATTGAAATGAGCCTCAAAAAGAAAAAAGAAAAATATAATTGAAAAATATTCTATTTAAGTCTATTTCGAGCACAAAGTTGTTATATTGGTACTTTTTTGATCTACAAAATTATATGTTCAAGAGCTCTTGAAAATCAAGAGTAATATTTTAGCTTATATGTTAAACTGGAGAGCAATGTTCTTTTTCTTTTGTAGTTCATTATGTAAAATTAAACAAAAATTATAGTGAGAAAAGTATGGGTCACGGAAGAAACACAAAACAATTAGGCGAATAGTTCCATTTGAAGCGATTCGGGTCGTGAACTATGGAAAAAATATACTTTTTTTGTTATTTAAGAAGGAGTCTATTTATAAAATGAAATTTCATGTAACAGTCATCAAGAAAATATACTGTCTGATAGAGCATGTAAAATTCGATAAAAATTTAATTATGACTAACATAAGAATTCTTTTCGATATTTGCATTTTATCGTGAAAAACACTATAGAAGTTCATTTGTGTTATAAGATCGACGTTTGTTTTGGAAAATCAATTTGGTTGTTTGTAGGTGAAAATTAAACATTGATACGCTTTGTATTTCAGTTTAAAATGTGATGGATACATGTTTTTTAATAGTTCATTGCAATATTCATCATTAATTAGCAATAGACAAGAATTTTACATTTCGAAATCGTCATTTTGACTATCTGAATTTAAAAAAAAAAATTGTTGTACAAAACAATGAATTAAATGCTTAGTTCAGACTAAAGTTTCACAAAGTTGCTTATGAATATTCTCATTGTATTCTTGCTTGTAACTTTTAGTGAATCTCGAAGATTTTTTTTGACTGAAATCAGTCACTCAATAGTACAGTGGCTTTATGATACATCTAGATGAATTATAAACCAGAAGTTTCTTTCGTTTCATAAAAATTAAATTATCTCTTGTATGAAGAAACTTCTTCGACGCAAAGATACACAGTGAACTATTTTCATAGATCATGTGAACATCAATTTCTTTTTCGTCAAAATCCCATGTTTGTTCGAAGATTCTACTACTCTGCATGAATAACTAATGAAAAAATAAATTCTGATGAAGAAATCTTCAGAAGATGCTGCTTTTTCTCTATACCAGAAAGTTCCGTCAAGATAACTTTTATTTAAAGACGTCATTTGTTTAAGGACTTATTTATGGCTGTAGAAAATTGAATTTTACAAAAGATGTTTTTCTTTAGAAACCTATATCTGAGTTCAGGAAGAGGTATGCTAACTTCTGTGAGATCGGACATATAGAAGAAAATTCTGACAAAGTTTTAATGAATTTTAAATTAAAGGATGAAGAAGATACCCATTTTACTAAGATAGTTGTTCGGAAAAACAGTCTGAAAAAAAAAAGTTTTTTTTTCTCTGGAACTGTCAATGACAGATAAACACTTTTTATTAAATGATAGCGAACATTATATAGACTTAAAATATATATTGGTTTTGATTGTCATTATAATAAATTCTGTAAAAGTGGATATAGTTTCAATGTTATAACATTCAGACTACTTTTTAATTAACTAATTTTCTAATTTATTGAAATTTAATAACAAAAATTTAAATGTCATGAAATCGTCCATAATTCAATATATATATGCAGCTCTACTTGATTCTTGCAAAAGTACGCTTTCGACTTTTCACCTTATATCCATTTTGTTGTTCATGATGAGATATGTATCTCGCATCAAGAACACAATGTGCGCCAAAGCTAATTTAAATTAGCTAAATAGTTAATAATTTATTTATCGATCATTTTACTATTCAATCATATACTGAAATTGGAATTTTCCAATGAGTGCAGCTACTTACATCTATCTGATAATTCCACTCTAAGTATACGATTTGATATTAATATTATTACGAGAGTTTTCTAATATCTTGAGAAACACATTTATGTAAATTGAAAAATAAAAAAACATTTCACTCAGTAAACAATTAATTATTTAAACTAAGTAATTAAAAAACAAAATACTTCGATAATTACATTGAATTTTTGTATGTGATTATAAGAGAAAAACTCAGATTTTCAATTATTGACATATTTTATTATCAAAATATAGTCTAAACATATTTTGATACATTTATACAAATGTTTTCATGTTATTACTACATTGAAGTATTTCAAGGATAATATTGAAACCGATCGACTTACGGTAAAAATAACTTTATTAAAATGAAATCGTATAATTATTGTGTGACAGAAATTAAATGACACTCATTAGTCATCGATATATTCAAGTTTTTTCTATAAAAAAAAAGTATTTATTCAAAGAAAAAGGTTTTTTTGATCAGTACACAAGAGTCGTGTTGTTTATATAAATGATTCATGTCAAGAGCAACCTACGAACAGTTGATTATATATCTACAATATAAAAAAAATCACGAAAGATATGTTTTTCTTAGAATAATATTCGACTAATGGTAATCATTGTTTAATGAAGAGTTCATTTTGTTTGTTAGGGATACAACCGGATGCCGTTCTCTTTTTTTCTGTTGAAAAACTTCGTTACTAAAAAAAAAACGTAATCAACAATAACGAAAAAAAAACAAGTTGAATAGAACTTTGTGCTACACAATCATTATCTCTTTATCAATAAAAGTAGAACGAACGAGAATAGATTTATCTTAAAAATATCTTGACATCAAGAGCAACTTATGATTTGTCATGTCAGTTGTTTATAAAAATAAAAATCAGGAAATTCGATTATTTTTCATATGAATAATTAGTGATTCTATTTTTTTTTCGTTCTTTCTTGAATTATATTTTGTTTTTTTTTTTTTTTTGTTGTTTTTTTATTAAATGTCTCGTGCAAACTTGAAACGATGTGCATGAATACAAAGTGATACTTGAAAAATATGTTCTTTTTCTTTTGTTGATATCATGATAGGAATAATCATTTTTACTGGAAAAAATTTGAAAATTTTTTTAGTAATCGTCGTAGTATAAGTTTTTCAGAATAGGTTTCTTTTGTTATACACAAAAAATGTACCGATGCGTTCAATATAGAACACATACTGATATGTGAAAATGAAAAAAGAAAGAGGCTCTAAAATTAGTATTCATGTGTAAAGACTATGAAAACGGAAGATAATCAAATGTTATAGTATCCAAAAACAGCATGTCGCTCTACTTTATTATGTAAGAAGAATTTGTTTAAACCTTGTTATCTTCACACGATTTATCTTATATTCATTTTTAGTAATATGTCTTATAGATTTATTATTGAGACGAGATAAACTATAAAAAAGTTGATTTCATGCTTTTGTTTTTTCTTAATCTTCTTCATAAAAAATAAATTCTAAATCGATTTCGACATTTTTTTTTGTTTTTTTTATTACACAATATATTCGACTTTTTTTTCTTCATAACAATATTTTAAAAATATCTTTCATTGTAAACACATCACATTAATATTCAAATTGGTGTCATCATCAGATAGAAAATGCTCGAAGTGACATTTGGCTATAGGATGTCATTGCTACAAATCATCAATCAAAAAAAATATTTTTCATTACTTTCTTTCTATCAATGTCAGTCTTTTTTTTTTTTTATCGACGATAGTCAAACAAATAGTCATGACAAAATATGTAAATATTCTTTTATTGAATATTAAAAATACACATAAAACAAAATATCATAAACAAAAGAAACTCATATTTTATACAACAGACAAAAGTCTTAACTATTGTTATTATAAATAAGTTAACATTCGATTAATAGTCTAAATTCACATTCGACGAATTTGAGGATTGACGAAAAAATTGTTTTAATATAGATAAACATGTGATATTCGTTGATGATGATTGTCTTTTAACGTTATTCGTCGTAGTTTTCGACGATAAAAGATTTCTTAGTAACGAAAATTGATGTCTTTTTATTTCTTTATGTATTTTTTTTTCATCATTTACATTACTATTATTAACAGTTCGATCATCCATTTTAAGTAACAGAACAGATTGATCAAATATAACAGGAAAATAATCTAATTTGAATGATGGTGGATGAAAATGTATTAGTGCACCACGTTGATATGAATATAAACAAAATTTATTTGGTAAATATGGTGGTAAATGATGATTTAATAACGAACGTAAATGTTCAATTGTTTTATCAGATGATATAGTAAATGTTATACGAGAACTATCTGATAATCTTTCAGCTGTTATTGTGATGGATTTTCTAAAATAAAGATGTTTTTTTTTTAATTTTAATATTCAAAAAGAAAATAGTAATCGATAAACTTACGCTTGAATTTTTGTTCGCCTTATTTTCATTTTATTTCGTTAATTTATGTTTTAATCATTCGTATTAATGAGTATCTAAAACGTAAATAAGTAAATTTTGAATGTTTATATGGGTTAGGATGAATGTCGTTATGCGATAGTAAAAAAAGAATAACCTTGCTTCTTTTGCTTCGAGCACGTTTTTTTTTCCTCTTTTTTGCTGTTAATTCTTTATTACGCTCTATCGCTTCTCCACTATCGTCACCGTTCTGTCACTTCATTTGAAATAAACGAATAGAATGTTTTAGCCAGATTATTTGATAATGAAGATAATTAACTTGCTGATGTTAGTGTATGACTAGATGTATCAACGAAACAAAAGGAAAAGATTGGTAGTTTATATATGTTGATAATATTCTTCCTTTTGTTGATTTGGCGCTTCTTTTCTTTGTCTACAATCAGAACATTACGACCTCAAAGAGATAACACAAACAGAAAGGAGAAGAAAAAAAAATAGCTTGTTTTTTTTACATTCTTGAGTGCGAAAAGAAGCCCATCAGAATATTTGTAGTCAGGTTAATATGACATCATATTCATTATTTGAATATTTATGTCAATTAAAGAAAGATATTTTCAATCACCAGCCAGCAGAAAGCAATTTACTACAGTCACCTATCCAGAAATATATTTATTGAATAAAGAAAAAAAATAAACATTTAGTATTTATTAATCGGAACGAAGGGTTAAGTAGTATTTCATCGATTTGCATTAGTCCTTCAATAGCTTCATCTGTGTAATTATTTTTAATTAGTTGAAATTTTTCAACAAGTTTTTTTTTCCGATATTAACTGAAAATTTAAAATAAATCTCTCGATATCTATCAAAATATATATAAGTTTTTTTTAAAATAGATCTGATACTTTCATTATTATGTTGGCTTTTAATTTTGGTTTAATTGGATGTGCTAATCTTTAGAAAGAGAAAATGCACCCGCAGCATAAAAGAGTTTCTAATGACAAGATAATACTTTTGTGACTATTTAAATCTTTCCCTGTTAAGGATAAAGAAAAGAGTTTCTTATTACTATTTGATGACCTACATATTCTAATTTTACCATATCAATTTACTTCAACTATGTCTCGTGTTAACTCTCATGTATGCTTATTTACAATGAAAAATTTGTTTGATATCGTGGTGTAGTTTTACTCCTATAACAATTTTTGTTATACGAGTATTTGTCAAGATGAGCCTACTCACATAAATATTTAATTGAAAACTTTTCTCATATACGCACTGGTTATCTCGTATATTAAACAAAGATAAAAAGTTTGTCTATATTTAGGAATATTTTATATCTAGATAATAGATGCGCATAAGATATTCACCTAGAAAATGCGACAAATATCAGAAGGAACTGGTTTATTTTTATTTTTTTATAATTTCAATAAAGCATTGTTGGTAAAGAATATTCATTTATGAATATTTTACGTAGAAAAAATATTCATTTTTATTTAAAACTCATAGAAACATCTATTCGATATAGTTATAAAATCATGAATAAGGTTCAAGTCATAGTATTCTAATAAATATGGACTCACTTAGTGAATGGAAAAATTCTGTATAAAAAAAAAGGGAATATAAAGTAAATGTATTGTATTTCGTATGTAGATGATGAAAAAAGTGTTTTAGCTAAAGACAAATTATTGTGTACAAACACAAAACCTCAACATTATAGTCAATGTTGATGGTTTTACCCACCAAAAAGACTCCAACATCAATTATAATTTTTATTTGTTTTGCTATAGAATAATTCTATTACAATTGAAACATTTTTCATTGGGTCATTTCGTTACTGATGGTTTTCTCCACATCGCACATTGTATATTCAAAGCAATTTGTAGGTATATATTTTTCTTGCACAAACTTTTACCTTGTATTATTATATCGAAATGCTATCTAAGTTGATTATATTTGATAAATTTTCAAACCATCTATCTGATTGTAATGACAAAAGAATATTGTATACAAAAATAAATTACGATTAAACATACGAAAAAACATCTGCGTGCATAATAGGTAACATTGCAAACATTTACGGCACGAAGGACACTGTAAAAGAAATAGTCATCGTGACTTTTATAAAATGTGTAACTGTTTTTATAATAGCGTTTGCGTTCGACGTTGGCTTGATGATTCACACAACCATTAGACTTATTTACTGTCTGTAAAAATGACGATGTTTTATTGAAAACTTCAACTCTCATCTCAACGAAAAAAATCCTAATTTGAATGTTGATCTATTACATTGATTCTATCAGTAATATATAAAAGATATAAATTAATTTAATAGATTTAATAAATTAATAAAAATACTTTTCTGAAATAATTTTATTAGATTATTTACATCTATATTTATAATTATCAAATGAAATGTTCATTGACATATTGGGTCAAAATATACGTGTCATATACAATTTAACGAAGTCATGAAACACATTATTCATACATGTAATATAAAAAAAAATCTTACATGTTATTTATTTTTCTAAAAGATTAAATGACTAATTAGATAAAGTACATTATTAAGTGCTAAGTTGTATATGTAATCATGTCAAAATTAGGAATTGAAGCTTAAAGATGAGTATAAGACATTGACATTAAAAACAATGAATGAGAGTAATTTTTAGATAAAATGAAATTTGACCTTTTTATCAATCCACTTATGCAACCAGCTTTATTTCAAGGTAATAATAACATTTAGATGTTACTTTTATTTGATTATATTATAACAAAAACTTTTAAAATAGATTTATATCAATATTTTCGACAATTTTTTTATTTATTATGTGATTCAAATAATGCACAGGGATTTTATGAATTCAAAAAAAGACAAATTATATGGCAAATTTATTTAGAACTAGAAAACAAAAATATATTCGAGCTATCAACTTAAAACATCACCTTTCTGTTAGTTAAGAAATCGGTAAGCATACGTGAAAGTATACTAGCTAATTCTGGCGGGAAAAACTTCATAAACTGATATAATTTATAGATAATATTTCGGGTTCGAAAAATCGCTCGATCGACTTACTGTTCTTTTTGACAGGAAACGGTCGGAAAAATCGAGAGATATTCCAGTTCGAAATTTTGATTTTGAGCCTCATCGATTTTCGGAAGTTTTTTGTCGGATATTAGTAATTTTTCTGCATCTTTCCGATTAGTTCCCGCCATATGCACTGTATTTTTAGAATCCAGAATCATCGATCTGAAAATACGTACATACAATAATATACATTACTTTCGCTTTTTTAAATCCTTTATGTGTATGACAGATGTTCACATTATGACTTTTTATATTTTACCCTACAGAACTAATACAGATGATTTTTATGCTTTTTGACCACATTCAAAAGAAAGCGAAATCTTCATATTCATATAAAAAAATATCTTTTTCACAATGCAGAAAAAGCAATGAATATGACACGTACTGGAAAATATTAAACTTGACAGTGCAAGTAATGAAGTCATTGGAGATAATAAAATTGAAATATTTTTCAATGGTTGTTTCATTTATTGAAGTCTCTATCTCGTTTATATACATCGAACTACATATTTATAAAGACTATATTTCAAATATTAGTCTCTAACATGTTCCATATTCTGTTTTTGTATATTGTTTTTACATAACACTGAAAACTAAATTAGTTTTTCATAAAAAAAACATCAAATATCCAATTTTTCACAATATGAAGATCTCGCTTTACTGTAAAACAATCTGTAACATATATTAAACACATATTCTAAAAGTTCGAAAGATTCTTTATTCGAATACATATGAAAATCATTGTTTCTACGGGAAAGAAAAGAAGACTTTTTCAACCATTGAGCATTTTTTTTCAAATCCAAAGACCATGTTTAAAATACTTTTAAAAAGGATTAATATTAATATTTTCATCAAAATATTGGTCTTCATTTAGCTAACGAAAATATTTCATGCCAAGCGGCAACAATCATAAAACTTTTTAATCATAAAATCTTTGTTTTTTAAACGAGATTTTAGTACGATTTGTACGTTTAATTATGTTTATTATATGAACATTTATCATACCATCATACAATACGGATAAAGGTTCTAAATGATTTTGTAACATTTTTTCTTGAAATAAATGTATATAAATCATTTTTCATAAATATATTTTAAATACAAGATGCTTAAATACCTTTTTCATGCAATTAACAATCTCTATTAAACATACAGACATCAAACTATTCATTAATTTTAAGAATAAATATCGATAAGTATTTTAAACACCGTTACTTAGATGAAGAATAATTCTAAAAATATCCTATAGTATATACATATTTGTAAGAAAAACAAAGAGAATTGCGATATCACAATAAACCTTGCACTGGAAATTCTTTTCATGCTTTTCTTCTATTTCTAAAACATTCATGTCACGATAACCGTTCAGTTCATCGAGGTTGTCCTAGGTTTTTTTTAATACATTGATATATGAATTCTTTTTAACTCTCTGAATAACGTCAGATTTTACCACTATAGATTTCAGCTCTCGCTGATCTTACTTTCTTGTTTACTCATTATCCTCTCTGCATTATTTTATATTGCGCATATTTCTCTCTCTTTTGTGTAAGCGTATGTTGTATGTGAAGTAGGAAAATTTCAGAAATATGAGGTAGCTCAAGAAACATAATTACTGAAAATGACGATAAGCTACACCTTCAGTTTATTGTTACAATAAGTTTAGACGAAATTATGCTCTCTAGCTATTATGAACGATTCGGAATGGTTTGTAAGAACTAAATCGACGGTTTTGATTTAATTTGCGAGTTTGATTATTTAGTTCAGATGACGTCACACAATTATTCATTAGTCGAAAGATAAAATCAAGAAAAATGAATGCATCTACATCAAACCAAATATGCTGTAATTCATAAAAATTATCTTTTTTTCGGATGAAACCAAATGAATAAAAAAAAAAATCAAAGATTGGTATAAAAAAAAGTAAATGATTTGAATTGGTAGTGTTGCCAAAAAAGACGACATGAATACCTACGATTTTTTCTCTTGTTTGAAATGAGTAGCAGATGTCATTGATTTCTAAGCTAGCGCCAATAAGACTATTCAAGAAACTGGAGCACTCATCAAAATTAGTCTTTGTTTTTATTCAATATTCTCATCTTAATCAGCATCATATTGAAGTTCCACATCGAAATGTTTAGTGTATTTGTTTGATCTGGTGAAAATTTAGCCACTCTAGGTTATAGAGCCACGATGCGATCATTGGAAAAATATCAACGAAATCGTTTATGTCAAGTCGACCGCTAAAAGATGACAACGCATCACTAGTATCGTCTATGTTGTTTATCAAAAGATGGAGTAACGAAAGCTGAATAAAATTACTTATTTACATATCAGATCTCCATAGACTGATCCATAAGCCTTAGTCAAACACTTTCCATAAGTATTCAATTTTCTAATGCAAAAAAAGCTTCAGAAAAAATTGAGTATCGAATCAAAAAACGTCTTAGAATGTTTATCACTCAATCCATATTTATAGGATAAAATTACTACAAATGTTTCTTTCTGATTAAAAACAAAACTTTTATCAAGTTATGAACCATGCAGAGTACTTTGTATATGGCAGTAACATTCTGTCATAAACGTATGCTCTATGTTAAAACTCAATAATTGCTGTACTTTAAGAAAGTAAGTTTAAAAGATGAACAAGTCAGAAGTTTTTCGATCACAAGTCACAACTTGATTTCAAGTAATTTTTCTCAAATGTTCTCTTATTTATGAAACGATCACAATATCAAAGCTTTCATTCTTTACAAAAGAAAAATGAGTTTTTTTTTAAACAAAATTTCACTATCATCAATAAGAAAGTAGCGGTACAAAAAAAACAAAAGAAATCTATTCATAAACATTTTGATTAAAGCTCGCAAGAAACAAAATATAGATCATTAGAAAATGATATAATCTATACAAAATGAAAAAGATCATTTATTTATTGCAAAATCTTTCAATCTTTCTTCAACTTGTATTCAATTTATAGAAATATTTACTATTTTTTATTTCTATTTCAAATTAGGGATAATACCAACAGCGCATAATAACCCCACATATATCTAGATGTTTTTTTGACTTGACTTACCCATGTCTTGTGAGACCGATTAGCTAGTTTCAGACAGTCATAACATCATATGAAAAGAGACAAAAATAGAAACCAAAAGGATATCGAATGCATGCTGACACGACCGATATTTTTCTTTTCCATCCAACTTTATTCATTACATATGTCCAGATGATTCAGCTCAGTGTTTGATAAACAGTAAAGGAAAATCAATGCGTATCCTGTTATTTTGGAGATTAGCGTGAATTTTCATATGTCAATAGCATCATCTAAGATCTACTTATGGACCATATATTCATTGAAAATTATCATAATTATGCACAAAGTCCTTGATCTCCTTCATAGACTACCCAAACTTTTCTTCTCTTGAGAAAAAAAAGACATTCATAGTAATTTTTCTTTATCAATGTGAATTGAATAGTCAACAATGTGACTTATTCTTAAATTCAATCGTAATTTTCTTTTGTAAAACTTTTTTTGTATTATTGTGTAGGGAAATAGAAACTGCATAACATACTTGAAAAACAATATGTGACCGGTTAGAGTAAGCAAATGGCAATCGGTACACTGTAAAATATTTGCATGCTTTCCACTTGAAAATGGGACCGGTCATAATCAGTATGTGACAAATAACTTTGAATCAGTCTATGAAAATTTAATATGTAAATAGCAATTTTTATTCAGATTTCGGTGCTCGATCTTTCAATGAATAACACGGATAATTTTGCTAAACTATTTTTATCTGTTGAAGGTCAACTTGACATAAACGATTTTCGATGATAGGTTTTCAATAATTTCATCGCCGGTTGATAATAGAACCCGACTAACTTTCCAGCAGATCAAACAAATACACTAAACATCTCGATGCGAAGCTTTTAGATGATGCTGATTAAGATGAAAATATCGAAATAACAGATGAATGCTTGCTTTGATCAATGTATTTGTCGAATTTTGTAAGAATCAACAAGAGTCAGATTTGCTAGTTTTCACATTTTAAATCACAAGTCGCTATTTTGTTCTAGCATAAAGAAGTTTTATTTACTGTAATTTTCTGACTGTATAATCCCTTTTATTTAGACTAACTTCACGTGGCTTTCAATGGCTATTAGTTATTTCAGGGAAATTCATTTCTAAATTTTACCTATTACTTTTTCACATATGCAATTATTGGTCTACTCAAACGAAGAATTGTTGACCGTCTTCGACAGGAAAACATGAGAAATAGATGAAGTTTAGAAGCAATATTCTGGATTTTTCTGGTGACTTCCGACAGGAAATGGTCACAAATCATCAAAAAAGACTCGAAGACTTTCCGGTTAGAAATACTGCTTCTATATTTCATTAATTTTCGATATTTTCCGACCGGATATAATGATGTTTTCCGCATATTTCCAGCCAATTTTAGTGAAATCAAATTATGCCCGAAGACATCGACCTTTGATAATTAGATAACTACTCCAACTATAACCTACCGTTCGAACTCAGATAAGGTTCAGAGGAAGGTCTCGCTAATACTAGAAAAGCCTAAAAGAATTCGTTTCTATAGATCTTTATAGTCGTTATGTTAAATTTTCTGTTCGTTATTTTTAAATATTTAGTGAAAAATCAAATAATAAAATATCATTACGAAATTTTTGTCCAAAGATAGGTCTAATGATCCGAAGAATATTCTGAAAGTTTGATCTGAAAAAAATGTTTCTTTTTCGAATTATTGATTTTCTAAGAAATAGTTGCCTGCCACAGATATGTCCTAAAAATTGAGTTTACTTGAAAATTTAGTATTTCGACAAAGGAATATTTTTTTTAGTCAAAAAGTTTAGAATGTGTTAAGAATCATTTGAACTACCTGTGGACGGAATGCCGAATCCAAGTTACAATATGTAATTTTCCAGTGAATACATAAAAATTGACCATAAATCGGCTTCAACAACTGAAAACAAATCCCGTTTAGACTTTTTCTAGTCTTACCGAAACCTTCCTATGAGTCCAATATTAGTTCAAACGATGGATTACAGTTCGAGAAGTTTCCTTATAAGCAACAAAATAATTGTTTCGAGTTGACTAGAAACACATTTCCGATCAATGTCTAGTGTCTTACATCCGTAGTAAGTCATGACGTCTAATTATACATCGATAGATCAGCATACGATTGAGAAAGTTGGCTTAAAATAATAGTGAGTTTATCTTGTATATTATAGCTTGATGAAGTAACGAACGAGTCTTCATAAAGAACTTTTTCAAATATTGAACACATTTTCTATTGTTGTTTTCTTATCATAAAACATTTCACACCTATTTTATACAATATATATTCCAATATGATATTAATCATTCAGTATGTTATATAAACATTCTTCAAGCATAATCCAAAAAATTTAAAAAACAATCTTTTTTTTTCTATATTAATTTATACAGTAATACCTAGAAAAAAATCTTCCTGATTTTAATAAACTAACTATTACATTTTGCGACAAATATTCAATATAATTATTATCTATTATTTACAATATAATATCCAATGTTTCAAAATATAATACTAACATTTAAAAAAAGAGCAACTTTATTTTTCTTAAATCGTAGCCAGCAAACTGAAATTTATATAAATCATTCGAAAGTAAATATGGAAATATAATGAATTAGAGTCTATATTTTGAAGAGAATTTCTAAAATTGCTATTAGATAAAAAGCTCCATAAGAAATCTTATTCATGTGATGATTGTTACTGGATAGAAAAATTTTCTTTTGCCGTTCATGACTATTAAAATAAAATTGAAGCAAAAAAAAGAAAGCGAACACTGTTTCTGTATTTTTAATACATATTGTCACGCACTCACACGCACATACACACATATAGATATTTAAAAAAAAAGGAAACTTTTAATTTGTTCATAGTTATGTATCTACTGTTCTGACTCCTCATTGACTGCTGTTCGTAATTTATTTTCATTTAGTGCATCGATAATTTCTAGACGAAAGTTATTTAAATATTCACGCATTTTATCGTATAATGATTTATCAGCTTTGATGGATTGCCAACAAATACCGTGAAGATGACAATATTCTATACAAAATGAAAAAACTTTATTTTATATAAATCAAAATATAAAATCATCTACCTTTACAAATAATATCCGACGGTAAAACATGTTTATTATTTTCATTTGTTGTATAAAGATATTTAAGTGAAAGTGATGATGATGGTATATTATACATAGGCCAACAATTATATTGTGAACGTATTTCTGTTTTAAGATGTTTTAATAAAGTTTTAACTATTGTTTGATGTAAAGATTCATCTGTAGCATTATATTCATCTTTGAATGGATTAATTATATTAAGAAAAAATAAACATTTGCGTTCACTTTGTAATTCAAATTGTGTTGAATATTGTTGAATATCAAAATTTGAATGAATATAAACAATACGAGGTTTTTCACTTATCGAAGGCATTTTTTATTTGCAAAATTTTGGAACGTTGTTACTGTTGGCAATATTTTTTGTATTTGTATATATATATGAATCATCATAAATTGATTGTCGCTACATTCGATTTAATTATTTCATTGACTTTAGCGCTCAATTTTAATCTGTTTGAAATATTTCTTAGGGTTTCATTGTTTGAAAGATGAATTGTCAAAATTAAAAAAAATTTTTTTTTCTGATTGGCTAATTTAAAAAAAAAAGAATAATCATATATAATAACGTTAAGATTTAAAATAATATGAAGGTGAAGCTGATTAAAATTCACGTCTTCTGTTGCATCAATTACAGCGTTGTAGTCAGGTTTTTCATTCTGAAGGAACGATTTAAAACTCCGGAAAGGTGAACATCTATTTATGGAAGCATAAATATACAGTACATGCTACAATAGCTACCAAATCTAGGAGAGTACAAACTCCTTGGCTCTCATGCTGAATAAAACACTGCTCAATATGAAGTTTTCAAATGAATGAACGAATGATAGAAATCGGCAAAGATTAATTTTTACCAAATGTTTTATTAATATGTACTTCAGATGGTCAGTTACATTTGATAGACGTCGCAAAATTTTTAAAACATAAGTTGGCAGCTAAGGTCATTATCAATTTGATAGAAATTTCTACTGAATCCGAACAACAAATAGCAACATGAATAGATGACTATAAGTTTGAAGTCATTTGATAATGTACACTAAGAGTCAAGCTTATCGTAGTTTTTACAGACTTACGAGGAATGACTCTTTATTGATCAATCACTTTCGAATTGTGACTATGTGCATCATGTAGTCTGTAATGATCTTTGAATACTCTGATAATTCTGTGCAAGGCACATAATGTCTCTACTTGTTCATAAATGTATTTCACCTTCATACTTTGCGTATCTTTTGCTATAGCCAAATTCATATTTTATGCCGCGATATTCATAATCTTCAATATGAGTTTTGGTTCATCTTGAGTAGATTCTGAAAAACAACCGTTCTATCAATTTCGTTTTCATCTTGTACCCAAGATAATTAAAGGTGATGAGCTAGTTCTACAATTAACTATTGTGAGCAGGAGCGATAAGAAAAACCTTCGATAGGACAGAATCGACTCTAGGTGAAATTGTTTATCTTTCTTATGTTAGGTCAAACTCGATTGCCGAAATTTGAGATCGATCTGGGCCACATTTACGTAATTCTTTGTAGGCTTTTGTTTCTTTTATTTAATATGTGTACGTATTGAAAGCTATAGTTTTTGATCCTGATGGTCTCAAGCGTGATAATGCAACTTCATAGTAGAATCTATCTCTTTATCACAGGAGACCACTCAAAAAAGTAATTTTTTGTTTCTTTTGTTGCTTTTCAAGGTTTGAGACGATGAAAACGATGATAGCAACAAAGGTTTGTTAGCATATCTTTTGCTCATATATAAGACAGCTATGAATATATCTCATGATAGATAATGAATCAAAGTGATAACCAAGCAATCATTTAGTGTAGTCTTCATCAGAAACATGATGATACTTGTTAATAGAATTCTCTTAATAATGAATTTCGAAATGGCTACTTTTCATTTTCATTTTATTCTTGATCCTCTAATTGTTGGATACGTATCTTTTCCAATTTATAACGACTAAAAAAGCCTGATTCTGATAAAATGTAAATATCTTTCGGACAGAAGCGTTTTATGATAGGTCGTCAAAATGGTTATTCCTTCTTTTTTTGAAGTATCGTTTTTTTCGATAATCAATATTTCGAGCTTCGCGCCGCAATTCGTAGTCGAGTGAAACTCAAATCCTCACAATAGACTATTCTTGCTAGAGTTTTTCTTTGTGCAAAACTTCAAGTCGAAGTTCTCGAATTAGTTTTTCTGGTATTCCTTAGAAGAACCACGATATTGCGTTAGAAAATACTGTGAGCATGTAAAATCTTCGCAGCAATATGCTAATGATTCTAATTTGCTGGAGGATAATCATAGCTCCTTAGTAGGCCTCGAATTAGATCACTTAGTCCAAATTTTAGTCATTTTCTCCAGGAACACTCATGCATCTTGTAATTGATAACAATCACGAAACTTATCTATACGAGCAGTATGTAACTTGCATATGAGTACTAAATAAAAAAAAAAAGTATTTTTTCAATTGTGGTATTCTCCTCATCCATAAACAAGACTTAATGGAATGGCAATTTCACTATCTCTGCACAAAAACTTTGAAACACAACTGGTTTTTATCGATTTCTAATCACTAAAAAAAAGCTTGTTAGCGCAGTTCCAAAGGGGCTGAAATATAGAACTCACGTATATTCTTCAGCTTCATTATACTGATATGAAATATAGATAGTACAAAATCACGATTTTTTTAATTTTCTGACAGGCGTTCTTATTTTTCGTTTTCTCTGTTGCTATTAGCTCAGTATTTTTCATTTGTAACACTTCTTTTTTCTTTAATTTTACATTTTTATTATAAGAAGCATTGAATTATACGACGAATGAAACTGTTATATATACACTCGGGGACAATTGAATTTATACCATTTGATCTTTTTGTTTTTTATTACTATACGGTTTTATCTATTAACGTACTATATATAGGGAGAAAGCCCAGAACCCGCTGCATCTTTTGGTATATTTACGTTGAACATCAAATGCAGTTTAAAGTATAAAAAGTGTATTAGAAGAAAAAGAACATTTTTTTTTATTGCCAAAACCGGGTGTCCATAATGTTGTCACATTTTTTTATTTCGCATTTATGTCGGCTTAGGAAAATGATAAAACCTTGAATCTTTTTTCAAAAGATGCGCCGTGAAAAGCTCTACAAAAGCCATGTGATTGAATTCCTTTTTACCTGTTCTATTGGTTTTTCTTTTGCACAAAATGAAAAACTTACAGGTCTAGTTTTACTTCCCATAATATAGAAAGTATTTCGAGAATTTTTTCGATTCGCTATATAGGATTCGTTCTATACAAGTTTTGTAGAGCTTTCAACGGCACACATTTTAAAAACAAATACAATATTCCATCATTTTCTCAAGAAGACATATATGCAGAAAAAAAAAGTCTTCCAACATCTTCAGTATGATGGGAAGTGACACTGCCATGTAAGTTGTTCATTTTGAGTATAAGAAAAACCATCAGAACAGATAAAATGGAATTCGATCATATAGCTTCTGTAGAGCTTTTCACGGCGCATCTTTTTAAAAAAAATTCAAGATTTTATCATTTTCCTAAGCCGAGATATATGCGAAATAAAAAGTGTTACAACATTATGGACACCATGGAATTAAAAATAATGTCCTTTTTCTTCTGATACACTATTTATACTTTTAACTGCATTTGATGTATAACGTAAATATACCAAAAAATGCAGCGAGTTCTGGGCTTTCTCCCTATATATAGTAAGTTAATAGATAGAACCGTATAGTAATAAAAAACAAAAAGATCAAAGGGTATAAATTCAATTGTCCCCGAGTGTACAGGGTGTCCCAAAAGTCCGCAGAAAAATAAAATGTGAATAACTCTTCAATAGCTTAATCGATTTTGATGAGCTTTTCATCATTTTATAGGATATTTTCTAAAGTTTTAATTCACATAAATTGATTTATAATAGATGTTCAAAAGGACCACCTAAAACTGACATACATAAATCTACCCATTTTGAAACATGTGAAAAAACATTACACAAAATCTTCTTCTTGAATCATGTTGATTTCATCATCGAATATTCTTTTACATATCAACAAGATATTTTGCACTAAAATTTATCTAAAAGTGCCGGTCGATATGTAAAAGAAGATTCGATGATGAAATCAACATGATTCAAGAAGAAGATTTTGTGTAATGTTTTTTCACATGTTTCAAAATGGGTAGATTTATGTATGTCAGTTTTAGGTGGTCCTTTTGAACATCTATTATAAATCAATTTATGTGAATTAAAACTTTAGAAAATATCCTATAAAATGATGAAAAGCTCATCAAAATCGATTAAGCTATTGAAGAGTTATTCACATTTTATTTTTCTGCGGACTTTTGGGACACCCTGTATATGTATATCCATTATTTAAAACCTGGTTGCTAAGGTCTGTAATGGGGGGGAGGGGGGGGGGTATATCTGTAACGGAGGCCTGTCTGTAACGTTCTCTTCCGTTGCTATGGTCTGTAATGGGGGCCTGTCTGTAAGCGGAGGGAGTGGGAGCCGCGAAACCTTGACATTAAAACTTACATTCACTATTTTCTTCGAAAATATACATGAGTTCCACAAAACTGATTGAAAATGAGATTCATTTCTTCGGTAGGCGGTGTGAATATTATGAAAGTGAAGCAGTATTAACAATTAAACAGTGATAACTAGAAATAATAATATTTCTGATATTTTGAAATTGTTCAATGAATAATTTACTCCTAGGAAATATTTGTGAATAGAACGCAGTCTTCATGAAACTTGAGTATCGTTAAATATCCGGTTAATGCAAAAGTCTCCGCCGATTTTTTTCTTCTTCTCGGTTTCGAGATTTTATTGAAACAAAATGCCATCAATCAACAACATATACACCGTTGTTATGTATTACATACTCCCATCTATTAGGCAAATCCAGAATATCATCTTCAAAGAACTTCACAGACAAAGACAAAAAATAAGTTTCGAGGTCCGATTTTAGGTGGGCTTGATCATCGAAGTGTTTTTTGACCAGATAATTGCGGAGCGATCGAAACAAATGATAGTCAGGTGGTGCTAAGTCTGGTGAATATGGAGGATGAGGTAGGACCTCCCAGCCTAATTCTTCCAGCTTTTCGCGAGTGACCTTAGCCGTATGAGGTTTTGCATTGTTATGAAGTAGTCGAACTTTTCGTTTTTCAGGACGATTTGCTTGCAATGCAACCTTCAGATTTTGGAGTTGTTTGCAGTACAGCTTCGAGTCGACTGTAGTGTTAGACGGAAGGAGTTCCCAGTAAATAATACCTTGAAAATCCCATCAAATTGAGAGCATCACCTTTTTCGAGTGCAGGTCGTTTTTTGGTTCTGGTTCGGGCAAATCTTCAGGATTTACCCACTGGCGCTTGCGCGTATGGTTAACATATAGAACCCACTTTTCATCACCAGTAACTATTTGTTGAAGAAATCTATGTCGGTTGTGTTTTGACAACAAAGAATTGCATATGGTGATTCTTTGCTGTACGTTGTCCGAGGTTAATTGATGTGGAACCCATGTTCCAAGTTTATTAACTTTTCCAATTTTATGCAAATGGCGATCAATAGTGGATTGGTCGCACCCGAGCATTGCTGACAATTCATGGGTGGTTAGTCGTGGATTGTCTTCGATCAGGACTTTTAATCGTTCAATATCAGACTCGAGAGGACATCCAGATCTCGGACGATCTTCTAATGACATGTCACCTTCACGAAATCTGTTAAACCAATCTCGACGCGTTCGATCAGCAACAGCATCTTCACCAAGTGCAGCACATATATTGCGGGCAGCAGCACTTGCATTGTTCCCTAATTGTAACTCATACAAAATGCAATGTCGAAAATGAATGGGAATCTCTGACATATTTTAATGAAGAATGTAAATAAACTGGGACATTAACCAATGTCATTTTATAGTACTACACAAGCGGTATCATATGTATGAAAATCACGAAAGCATAGTAGCGCTAGAGGGCTTTAAGAAATTTTTAAAAAAATCGGCCGAGACTTTTGCATCAACCCAATATATTTTGCTTTTGTGATGTAAAAAGAACATTGTCTTCTTTCTTATATGACCTTTTTAAAGCATGAGACTCGTCTCATTTTATTAAACTCGCGCTCAGCACAATGATAAAATTTAGACTATGTTCTATTAAATTACAGAAGTGACCGTTTAGTGAGACCGTCGGGTTAGTACCGAATCCGATTAAACCATTTTTTCATAATTTAAATAAAGTTTTCTAATCGGTATTTAATAGTCATTCAGAAGATACGACATACTTTTTTTTCTAGTTTGTTTGTATTCGACAACTAGCATATCTTAACACATTTCTTAGAGCATTAGAGAGCTCATTGGGTCCAACATTTTTAGACCTGGATCCGGAACTAACCCTATGAGTTCTATTGTTGCATTCTACTATGTAGAAATCCTGTTTGTAAAAGAAAAAACATGTGCATCTCGGGATAGTGAGCTTTACTACAGCTAATTTTTATATGTTAAGTTATTTTGGATGCCCTGAAAAAATTAGTACTAGAGACTTTTGCTCAGAGTAAGGATCAGTAAAAACTTAGCGTTATCGACGTGACACAAAAAAGAACATCGGCATTCACATTGTGTATTTTAGTTTAGAAACATTCCGAATTGAGGTAATATTTTTGATAACTAAGTCGTATATTCTGCAGATGATTCCTGAGACTACAAAATCTGTATTCAAAGTTCTTTTAAATATGCCTAGATTTTTCGGAAAAAATTGGTTTCAAATTCTTTAGTGACGGGATAGAAAAAAAAAACATACAAACGAAATAATGTTCTCATAACTGAATGAAAAGTTCCAACTTAATTCCAAAAAATAGTAGTTTCTTATCAGAATCTCGAAAAAAACGGGGTTTTTTTAAGAGAAAGCTTTATTTTTTTCTTGTATGATTAGAGAGATGTTAACTCGTTACTTTTTTACTAAATAGTAAGCTGAAAGAATCAACTTTTTTAAATAGGTCAATATGAAAGAGTTTATTCAGAAAACTAACCTTTATAAAGAATGCAAGAGGGATGTATGTCGTTTTGCTAGAAATGATCCATACATAGAAATTGTAGAAATTTATTTAATGCATAATTACATGATTGTACATTTGATTAACTACTATTTCGATCTACACTTAATATTTTTAGTACATTATTTTCAATATTTTAGTAAATGAATACTAATTCAGATTAATGAAAGAGTCAAAAGATCATGAGCGAAATAGTTCTTTTATGCGATGTTGAATTAAACTTCATCTAGAATACATTTTAATTGAATAGTGTGCATTCAATTGATTGCTTGAACATTTACTTGTTGAGACAGATATTCAAGAAAGAAATATTTTTATTATTAGCGAATAAAACTAATCGAAAATTAAACTGGTGCAATCATAAACAATCATCTATGATAAAAAAAAAGATTGGTTATATCCTCTCTATGCAACATGAAAATATAAGATCGTAATACAGCACACTATACAACACTAAGGTACGATATGCAAAGTGTACAGCTATTCATGTTTACATAAACTGTACGACAAAAGCCTTTGGCTTCCTCTAACTCTATGAAACAAACAAGCCAATCGAACATTTTCATATATGTATCTCTCACGCTCTGACCACCCATATAGTATGAAGTCATCATCGCTTTTTATTGATGGCTGAAATCAATCACTTGGAAGCTGGAATATTTTTCTTTATTGAATTCATCTTTAGAGATTTCACACATTTTCAATCGTGTCGAGATCAAGTAGCATTGACAGTCAGTCGATTTACTAAATGTTCAAATTTTGAGCTCTATTCATCTGCATATTTCAACACATGCTTTTTCTCTTGGAAGCACCATATACAATCAACGTCACTGTTCGAATAGCATTCCGACAGATTGACTTTTATATAGATGTTTGATCGTTCAAATCATGTTTTTCTTTCATAACAGATTTTAGACATTGCATCTCACCAAAAACAAAAGTAAGCTAATCCCAATTCATGTTGTGTGTTGCTGAAGTTTCTTCAACCAATGTCAAATTGTTGTCTGGCCAATGTGATGTCCTTGCCGCTTCGAACCATTTAATGTGTCACCCATTGTGATAACACTATCGCTACTGACGAGGTCACCAATACATCGATCTACTGTTTCTATTATTACACGACGCCGTCGAAAACATTGCAACTTATTCAGATCTGTCGTTTGGTTCCACCGATTTAGCCAATGTTGCACGACGGTCTTCACATGGTGCCTCATCTTGCAATAGCCTTCCTTCACACCAACTTTCGATTCCATTGAATGATAAGATAAGAAAATAATTTCATACGTTGTGTTCACTAGTAATGCCATGTCATACGATTGAATCACACAATAAGTTCTGAAGTAATTATCAGAGTATCTGAATAGAAATGCATTTGAGCTGTTTATTTATACTATTGTCGGATTTAAAAAAAATAGCTATTTAGCTCGGCTTTTCACCATTAGAAAGAGCAAGTGAGGGAACATCTATCTATATAAAATTCATAAGGTTCGAAAAGGTTTTTCATCAATGTTTTTGAATGAACAGATTTTTCGTTGTCCATTTTCATGAGTTTTCACAGCAATCTACGCTCAAATTATACCAAACTCTAGTCCAAAATGACCTTTATTCCTGCTAAAATTTTCATATTTTAAAACTATAGCTTGGAAGAATTGGTTCAAATAAACTATAGAGAGATGTGAAAATTTTACCAGGAATAAAGGTCGTTTTGGACTAGAGTTTGGTATAATTTGAGGGTAGATTGCTTTGAAAACTCGTGAAAATGGACAACGAAAAATCTGTTCATTCAAAAACATTGATGAAAAACCTTTTCGAACCTTATGAATTTTATATAGATAGATGTTCCCTCACTTGCTCTTTCTAATGGTGAAAAGCCGAGCTCGATAGCTATACGTGATCAAGAGTTATTCAAAAAATGGTAGAGGCTATTTTTTAAAAAATCCGACAATAGTCACAGAAAGTTACAGTAAGTTTTAAGAGCTGAAAACTTATATGGAGTACCGTATGTATTTCGTTTTTTTCTTTTTATTTAAATCTACTCTTCATCATTTCTTCAATTGATACTATATGAAATGATCTTTTATATTACGTAGTAATGACACACTCTACAAGATTTGTAATAGAGTTCTGAACACGATTGTGTTGCTGAGATAGAGATTCTTGATAGCATTAGTACAAATTTTTTGTATGTTGTGTGTAGAATTATTAGCTCTGAGGTGCAACGCGTCGAAGGTAGCACCATCTTTAGCATTACTTTCAACGTATGTGTTTCATTAGTACTTCATCTCTAGGTCGAATTACTGTAGTTTCACCGTTTGCCTTTGATTCTAGTCTAGAAATGGCTAGCTTAGTTGTATGTCATTATTTTTTTACATTCTAAAAAGTTTAACTAATTAGCCAACAAACTGAAATTTATCCTTGGAATATACTCTATTTCGTTTGTCTTACATAATGTTGGTGAACATCGGGGTTCGTTGAGTTCAAAATTTTTGCAACCAGATTCAGATCCAGGACAAAACGGACGGGCTCTAGCGAACATTCTCAGTTTATAAAAACTTCTATTCAAGTTCATTTAATGACCAACTGTTCTATTGTACGTAAAGATTCATACATGGAACTGTTTAACTGTTGTGTTGTAAAAATTTTTAAAATATTTTTTTAAATCAACATTCAAACATTGTTAATATCTCTATATATTCTTTCGCTATTGATAATTACCTCAATCTTGATGATTAACAAATAAACGTTTGATAATAAAATATTCCGTTTTTCTATAAGACTTCAAGCATTTGTTGCGTAAATACAGTCTTTATGTTTTTATTCGTGCATCATATATAACATATTTATGATTGTTAATTTTTTGAAATATTAGTAGTATGTTTTTCAAGCGTGACCTATAACTTTCAAACGATAAGTACACTGATCGTACTATATAAAACATCTCACGCTTGAAATAACAGAAAGCAAACATCGTTATACTTGCTCTCTGAGTGTACAGAACATTATTTTTTTACCCTTGAATCAAGTATACTACAAAATATGATTATTCATATGTTTCGCAATGCTATAATTTCAAACAACGATATTTTTTGTATATCGTATTTATAATTTCATTATCTAATACTTTTATTCGATTTATTAGTCGTAAATTTACCTGTATAATACGTATAAATTAAACAAACAAAGATATATATATCGAAGCAGATATTATGCTTGCATTTACATGACAAAATCGTTAAAATTCTAGGTAATACCTAGTGAGATGATTTTTATCGACTTTTTTCTATTTAAAAGATATGTTTTTCATGCTTTTTTAAAAATTTTCGTCTGATTAATATACTCTCTTTTGCATCAGTTATAAACGTGCGAGAAGTACATGCTAGATTTTGTATCTACCTACGTTATTAGATAACAAACATTTTTTCACGTGTATTAAAAATATTTTGCAAGTTGATAAGGTGGTTGATTCTCGTATGCAAAGTTTCTTATATTAAATAACCGGTAAATCATTATTATTAATTTGTTTTGCTTTTGTATAATATAGATAATTTCATGATAATTTATAAGCGAAAATATACTAACAAATGAATAAGTAAAAAAGAAAACATTCAATTTATATTGAAGGTTTACTCAAACGAAGGTGTTTTTTTGTACTTTGGCCAATTTTATCAGTGGTGATAGTAGGTTTTGTCTGCATGTTACACGAAATTTTCTTGTAAATCTTCCAGGTCGATCTGTAATTTTTCTTACCATCACTGTGTTGCATGAACATATGGATGCAGTAGCATGCACAATTGATCATCTAGCACAGAAGTCGCATTATTGTTTGAATATCCCAAAATTGATTCAATGAATTTAAATAGAGATTCTAGCTCAAACGAACTTTGGTTTCATAGTCTATCTGGATTAAGTATCACTTCTTCGAGTCATGAACTTGTTGTGCTAGATAAAATATCGAACACTCAACATAATCTAAATTGATAGTAGACTTCATAGAGAAAAATACACATAAGACAAGCTCGCGAAGCACAAACAAAATAATTTTTCTTTCCGAAATCTATAAAATGTGCTATTCTTTATCGTAAAATTTACGTGAATCATTCTTATCTAACACAGCAAGTTTACCTCGCAAAAAGAGATGACACTTCATAAAAATGAACTATGAAACACAAGGTAAAGTTTGCTAAAACTCACATTTCAATACATAGAACTTCTTTTAAGATACTAGAAAAATAATATATGATGAACTTTGACTATCACCGTAGAACTTTTTGATTTATTGTCAGTTAATTAATAGAATAATAGTAGTTTTCTTATAGTGCTTAGTCTGATTTGAACATTTGATAATTTTAGTTTTTTAGAAGAGTTATGATAATTTTTTATATTAGATAGATGGTAGTAAAAATTTATTTTCGATTGTTTTCTATTTGTATGATTTGAGCAATTATTCTAGAATGAAATGGAGTAGCTTCAATAATCTTATTTATCTCTCGATCTAATTGTACTTTTTTTATTATCGAAAATACTCAATAATAACGACCTGTAGTTATCGATGATTAATTCTGCTCTACGTTTACTCATGAAATATACTATTTTTCTCTGACTCATTTATCTTGTTTGTTTTGTCATGTTCTTCTATAAATTACATCTCTTATTTCGTTTTATGCTATATACATAGAAATAGACAAAAATAACGCATATCACGGTTAAATTTCATAAAAATCCCAATTACTTATTTGTATATATTATAATTTTTTTATAGAAATAAGTTAAGATGAAATTGACTTTTTTTGAAACTTTTTTAGAGATTATAGAACGGGTTTATATATATGTATATATGAGTACAAATATCTAAAATGAATAGCAATCATAATAGAAATAATTATTTAACGGTGGGGCTCGTATATGTATGGTTTCTATCACGTGTGTGACTTTATATAGGTCTTCAGTGTTTTTCTGTTTTATTATTAATTTAAAATAAACTAGTCACACCATTAAATCAAATCGGCATGGAACAGTTTTCTACCAACTTTCAAATTATTAATTATTTCAGTAAAATAATTTTATTTTTTATGATCACAAAAGGTTAGCGACCGATTCGGATTAATATGAGTTTGATTATTAACATTTAAATTTAACGTTTATGATAGAGAAATGTGTGACAAATACAGAATCTCAAGTATCTCAATTGATTTAAGGATATCGTCTTTCTCTTTCGTCACCCAAAATAACATCACCAGATTAGTTTGTAAATCTGCCAGACCGATAAGTCACACTTTCTATAGGTTAGAAAGATAGAACATGAAATTCTGCATGTTTTTGTGTATTAATTTTTTTATTTTTCGGAAGCCAAAAAAAATTTTTGTGGATTAAATCATCTCAATGAGATCTTTCACTGTTAGACATCTCGAATATTAATTATAGCACTCGTAGTTTTTCTATTATAAATTCAACATGAAAACTTATTGTCTAGATCGATGCTATTTTTCACGTTCTACAAATTACCATACTAATCATATAAAACAGTGACTTCTGTCTTAGATTATATAGGATCATACAGGTGCAATATCATACATGACTGTATAAATACAGTGGAGAGTAATAAACCCTCATTATCAGTTTTTATCATCAGATAAACTTTTTTTTTTCATAAGCATTGGCAAGGACTTGTAACCTGTTGGAAAGTCATATACTTTTGCACTGTTTTCTGTGTTCATAAAGCCTTGTTGAATATATGAACGAAATAAACACTTAGACGAAGGATATATCATTGTGCATTTAAAACAGAACTGCGGAATATTAAACTTTGCACTTAATCATTTATTCCGTTCACATACTGACCAAGAATTTATCTAATAGTAATCAGCAGATAGTAGGGACTTGTTATTCTCGATCTTTTTTTAAAAGTACTGTTTGACTGTCCATAAACTATTAGATATGTCATTTTCCATAATATGACACACTGCATCGATTGAAACTATTAGTTTTTATATTGAATTTGCAAAAGAAAAAATTATGATAAAAATGTTATACTTTTTTCTTCTATTGAAAGTGAGATCTAAAGGTGTGGCACATTTACAATCTTATCTGGCATTGTCTTTTATTTTTTTGAGGTCGTTATATAGTTTGATATAGTATTTATCTATTGAGTACATTTTGATATCGAAAAATTGTCTTTAAACGTTCTAAAAAGTTCGAGAAGAAATCAAATCAGTGAAAATTGTACATAATTTTGGGTTTTTCTTTAAACTGATTTCTTCATACAAAAAGTACAGAAACTTCTTCGAGTTTCTGTAGGCTGGTATGCCTGATCGAGCTGAAACAGTTCGATCGAATATAGCATCTCTTAGAAGCTGGGAAAACTTTTTTGCTACTGTAATCATAGTATCTCATAGAAGATAGCATTCGGAATAAAAACTTTTGCTCTACCCATCAAGGTCTATTTACTCTGGAAGTTTCAAAATTTTCTAATTAACTGTTCTTGAGAAATTTCGAAAAGGAGTGGAAGGGGCAGGTACTCTAAAACCAAACAAAATCACCAATAGATCGTTTAGTATGATGTGCATCATATCAGTGGTATTTGTCGGTAATTAATCAACAGTAGTTTGATACTTAAATGTCAAACATGTTGTATTAATAATAATTATAGTAGATTTGCAATCTATATCAAGAAATATTGATATAAAATCATAATCTTAATAAAAAATTTTCTCTATTTGTTTTTTTTACAGCAAATTTCGGAATGGTAGTTCGATTACGAACAATTTGTTTTTCATCGTTTTTGATTCTCATTATTCTCTCCCTCTATGTCATCTGGCCATGGTTTCATGCTGCTTATGTATGGCGTCAAAGTACAATCAAATCTTTGAATTTTTCTACGACTTCATTATTAAACAATACAAATAGTCAAGTACCACGAATACTACATCAAACATATCGTGATATACATTCAATACCATTTAAATGGCAACAAGCATCAAATAGTTGTCGAACATTTCATTCCGATTATAAATATTATCTTTGGACGGATAAAGAAGGACGCAGTTTAATTGAAAAAGAATTTCCTTGTATTTTATCAACATTTGATTCTTATCCATATGATATTCAACGTGCTGATGTTATTCGTCTTGTTGTATTATATGTATACGGAGGAATTTATTTAGATTTAGATATTATTTGTCTAAAACCACTTGATAAATTATTAAATTATGAATTTATTCTACCACAAACCAAACCTGTTGGTTTATCGAATGATTTCATTGTTGCAAAACCGAGACATCCATTTTTATTACAAATTTTGAATGATTTACCGAAATTTAATCGAAATTTTTTCACAAAGTAAATTAAATATAAATTAGAGCGATAAAAATTTACGACACTATTTCTTTTATGAATCGTTTTGCTTTGAACATGGTCTATCAAAGACATCGAATAATGATTTCAGTAGCCATCAAAATAGACTACAAAGCTCATGAAGGAATCTCTCCGGGTATTAACTCATTTTTCGATTGAGACAATATTTATTTAATGAATAATAGAAAAGTCTAGAATGGTTTAGTTTTACAGACCATCATTCTTAAACCATCGAAATTTTACTGAGTTTTTTAAACACAAGCTATCGTCATGTGAAAAATCGATTTTTGATTTCAAACTTTGCATGAACAAAATTTTTAATAAGATTAGTTGATTGGACAAGTTGTAACTTTTCTAATGTCGTCTATCCTAAAATATTCAAAATTCTTTCATGTATAAAAACAAATTTTGTTCATCTTCAGAAAGGAAATACTAGAAAAGCTAAAACTTGTACAATCAAATAATCTCATGAAGAACTTTGTTCATCCAAAGTTTGAAGTCAGACGTCGATTTTCTACGATATCTCAAGAGGATCAGAGGTTTTTTGTTGATAAACTCATTTGAAAAACGATAACTCAGACAAAGAAACCATTGTAGACTTTTCTATTACTCATCAAACAAACATCGTCTTGGTCGAAAAGCGATTTGAAACCTGAAGAGCTTTCCTTATCAGATAAAATTGGACTCTTAAATTTAATCATTTTAGTTCCTATTCTATGAATTATTTTGCTGTAGCGTAGAAAATTTTCAAACATTTTTAATATTTTGTTAATTCTTCGCTATTCGAAAATCATTAAAAAAAAACTCTGATATACTATTCAATACAGGATCAAATGAAATTTATTTTCGTAAAAAAGTACTTTTTGAATATCCTTAGACTTGACTTAAAAAGCTATCTGACACCTATAGAGGTTCTCTTCAGCGGTTTGTAGTGCATTCTGAAAGTTGTTGAAATTATTATTTGATATCTCTCATAGACCATGTTCGAGTAAACGTATTCGCAATAGAAATATTGCCTTGAATTTTTTCCTTCGTCTTAAATGAAAATAATCATTATAGATATATTTGCTTTTATTTTTATATATAGATATCCAACTGTAATGTTTTCTACTGGACCAATGTTTCTTACACATGAAGCTTCATCTTATCCAAATCGTTCTTCATTAGATATTATTTCTCCTGTACTCTATGGAAAATATGTATATAATTCATCGTATTCTCTATTTCGACATTTAAAAGGTTAATTAATTATTTTTTTTTTACTCTATTCAAGAAATAATTCTGTTGATCTATTATTGTAGCCTCATCGTGGCATGGTAACGATGCATCAATGATAAAATATATTTATCGTTGGCGACACGTTTTCGTTCCTGTATTGATCATCATATTAATAATGATTGTTGCTCTTATCTATTTCATTCAACAATATCATAAAATTATAAAAATTATTTATCAAACTTATTTAACAATTCTATTAAATTTAAACCATTCAAAAATAAAAGAACAAAATTTTACAAATAGGAAATATTTTCGTATATTGTTATTGAATTTTGTTTTGTTTTATTTTTCTATACTTGCTTTTTATAAAATGATATATCCATCTTTTATTGATCATGGTAATATTTCCTCATGATCAATGAAA
Source organism: Rotaria sp. Silwood1 (assembly GCA_905250075.1). Lineage (NCBI taxonomy): Eukaryota > Metazoa > Rotifera > Eurotatoria > Philodinida > Philodinidae > Rotaria > Rotaria sp. Silwood1. The sequence continues at coordinate 2,901,592 of CAJNOP010000016.1, read as the reverse complement.
GATGAAATAGAATGAAAGGGCAAACAGTTTTTATTCTATTCTCTCCTACATGTATCCGGATAAAGATAGATAGACTCTTTATCCCTATATGTTATTTTTTTTCTTTTTCTTTTTCTTTCTCTAAAGAAAAGTACTAGTGATTAATATCAACCAGATAAATGAGTAGTATATATATATATATATCGGATAAAGCATTGAGTATAGTGCACACATTCTCTCTCTCATTGTTATTAAGCAAATCAAGATATTGAAATGGAAAATATTAAACATGCTGCTAATGCTGTTGGAGATAAAATGCATGTATAAATTGTATCTTTTTTTTAAATTAAATGATTCAAGTTATTTATTTTTTGTCAGGAAATGAAGAGTAGATCATCAGCAGAATATAACAAAGAAAAAGCAAAAGATTCTAGCAATACTATCGGCGAACGTATTGGTGCTGGTATTGATTATTGTAAAGATAAAGCTGAAGAAGTTGGTCATGCTGCTTCAAAAGAAATCAATAAACAAAAAGCTATACATTAGAACAATAAAAAAAAGCTTTAATTCAGATATATAATCTCGCTGTTATTTGTGTATAGTTAATCTTTGTTTTATTGAAATATGATAATCAATAAAAACAAATTAATCGTCTAACTCAAGTACATGTTTTATGAGATATTTGCATTGCATCATGATCACATGAAATAAAAACGTGATCCGATCAATATGTTTATGCAAAAGTCAGAATGTTGTCATCAATACATAATACCATCCTGGTGGGTAAAACAGATTTAAGAAGAAGAAGAGGAAGAATATTTCAACTTTTCTGTATAGAATCTAACTATTTTTTGAATAAAAATTTTGACAGAAACATTATAGAAACTTTCGGTTTTCATCATTCAAGAGAGAAAGCTTCGGAGCATTTACTTGTGCTGAAATTTGACTGGTCAACAGCTGACTAATTTTGAAAAAGATGTTCGGAAGCCATTTTCATTGGATTTTGACTTGGAATACGATCAATCGATAGGACGAATTTGTCCTGTTCGATCTGCACAAGTCCCAATCTTCTAGCACATTTTGTAACATTGATTCATCATGCTGAATCAAATGGTAATGTTTGTTTTCAGTTTCAAACTGACTTAAGATCACTATTTCAAGATTTTTAAAATTTCAATAATACTGAAATAATGGTCTAATATCATTTTGAAACTGAAACTAAACATCACCATTTGGCTCAGCATGGAAAATTAATTCTGTTCTCAGCTTTATTGAGTCTTTCAAGGTCAATATCAATATCTATGTTGGCTTGATTTTTGCAGTGTTTGTTACTTTATTGATGTTTACGTATGAATTAAAAGAAGACTCATGCCTACATCCTTCGTCTAGATTATATAGTCTATGTACGATATGACCATGTCTTACCTTCGAAACTGATTTTCATACGAAAAATCCACTTTATTCGGAGAAATAAACTTCGAAAATGTACTAATTCTTAAATTACGCATTTCCAACTATTCAATTAGACATCTGTTTCAAGTCTCATTTTGACGAACTTCGATATATTTGAGCGTGTGGAATAGGTATTGTAAATCAAAATGCATTCAATCATTTTAAATTGTAAATACATTATTCATCAACTTTGATGATTATTCCTGTAATAAATAAAACATATATAAATAGGTATCATAATATCATTCATTTACAAAAGTATTCAAGCATTATAAGATATGATTAATATATAACCATGCTTATTTGATACTTCATTATGAACAAATGCAGTTGATGCGTTTTTTTATCTCAAATAGATTCTTTAAGAGAATGTTCAATTTCAAGTTTACTTTTATAGATCTGTTTGTATGTCAATATCAGGTTGACAGTAGTATCACATTTTATCGATATTGTTTGTGCATTTTGTTTAAAAAAAGCATGACAATATATTATTCTTTTATTGAACGACTGATTCTCGTTGATTTTTATAAAGAAATGCATAAGAAGTTTAGTAAAATAAAACATTTGGTTATGAAAGCAGTCAAACAAATGCATGAACTGATGAAAATATACTTTTTTTTTACTAAATGAAGACAATTCGATATATGAAATATCTTCATGATTATAAATGTCTTTTTTTGTAATTGAGATTCAATAAATTCTTTTTCTTAAAATAATTCACTTGTCTTTTGTAAACGTCCTTTATTGTCATGTGTTGTATCGTCAAAAAATGGATCACGTGCTCGTAAACTCCTGAAAAGAAAAAGCAGAATTTTTTCATATGCAATCACGTCTGTGGTAAAAATTTTCAGCGTAACTATGATAAAATATAAGGATTATTCAGAACACTCGGTTATAAAACACAAAATTGAAGATCATCAAGTTCTATACAATGAGGGAATACAAAGTGGCATTATCCACTATAGTTGGCCTGTGAAGATATCGGGCATAGACGGAACCAATCAGGATTGTTGACGGGCCGTAAAGCGGATGCAACAATTGTGATAGTCTAGAACCTGTCGGGCTGGACTGGGACCCACATTCAGTTGGGTTGGAGTTTGAAAATTTTGCACCCGGTGAACTCTAGTTGTCTGATAAATTATCAAGGTGCGTTATTCACCGAATATAAAATGCAGGAGAAAAGTACTTCAATCTTCGGACGATTATCCAATGGCAATTAGAAAATTTCATGAAAAGTATCAAAGTAAGGTTTGATCGGATTCCGGGTTCGATAATTTTGGACTCGGAGGGTTCTACAGTAATTATTGATTCACTGATCTAGGCATGCACCTACAGAATAACGATGAAGACGGCGAACACACGATAAAACTATGGTGATCTTAGATTCATTTTAACTTTCTCTGTCCGATGAGATTTATTTCAAGAAATTAGCTGAAATTTTATAAACGATGCCTCCACCCTAAGACTCAAGCCTTTTTCGAAAGAGAAATCTGAACTCAAGAATTTCAACAAACTTATAGTTTCGAATTCCTGGATCCTAAAAATATTTAGTCTATTTTTATAAAATTCAGCTATTTTCTTGAAATACCTTCACTGTCAGTCTATACGCACATATTTAGACTAATGCACTGTCATGACTGCATCTGTAACTCGTAATCGATACTGGTTTCATCTCTGATCTGACAACTGATAAAATGAGTTTAATTCCAAACAAGGAGAATTAACATAAGCATACGTTAAACGAACTTCACACTTTTGTTTTTATCGAAACAAAGACAGGAGCTTTTACAAAATAATTTCCGTCAAACAACTACTTTACCTTGAGAGCATTTATCGAAAAAGCAAACAGCTATATAATCTACTCTACCGAAGTTAGAAATATTGAAATTTATTTAAATAGGTGTTTTTCTCTACTTCTCAAAGTTTGCATTTTGCTATAAAAAAAAACAAATAAACATACCTGACTTGATATGGATCAAATCGATAATGAGTAAGACGCTCATCTGCATAACTATCTAATGGATTAGATACTTTGTTATTTTCTGTAAAACCGGTTGCTCGTGGTTGTTGAATACCACCGACCACATAACCTTCACGATCACGTCCTTTTCGATTCATGTCAAAATGACTATATCATAATAAATAAAAGGAATTAGATCTATTTTTCTTTTTTTAGAAAAAGGAAATTTATCATACTTTATTTGATAACTTGTAATAAATCGACGTGGATCATCAAATGTTTGTACATAACCAGTTTCATTACTTATTGGTCCTGTTGTTTCTTTGGGCCCAATATTCAAATTACCCATTTTTTCAGGTAAAAATTGATTACCAAGATAATGTTTACGATATTCACTGAACATAAAAAGATTTTTTTTTTCGATAAAAAATTCATATCAATAAATAAATTACATACGTAGAATCTGGTGCAAATAAACCACCAGCATAAGGACCTTCACCAGTAGGTAAAACAAAATTATTTATTACACGATCTGATGATATTTTTGTATTAGTACCAATAACCGTAAGTAACGGATCATCTCCCTAAAATATATCATATATTTATCGATCATCAATGAATCCGCACGACAAGAGTCGAAATCTGTTTACTATTCTAAAGTATTATAAAATATACATCGCATGAGAGAGCGTGCTGTTCTGCATATGTCAGTGTTGTAGATTTGATTTTTATTATTGACGAGAAACCAATATGATTTATCGGCTGATGTATTGAAAGTACATGTAGAGTTAAACATTGGAATAAACGAAAATTTTCTGTTGGCAAATTTTTTCGATATCGACTACCGTGATTAAATGAGATATGTCCTATATTTAGAAAACTGGAAATGCAAAATATGCAAAAGTACTCATTATAAAAGATACTTTCGCATATCTGACATCTCCGATTTCCTGAATATGTGACACTATTGGATTAGATACGCTTTTTGGTTCTAAAATATGTATATAGATATTTGATAAGTTCTCCTTCTTTTCTCAGGAGTATATGAGTCAGAATGAGATGAAAGCAAACTTTTTGAAAAATTGTTCTATAATTGCTTCTACAAAATAAACTTATGTCAAAAACTTTTGAAAATTGTTCGAATCTGGAATTTTTCACAATCATCATATAGTACGCCCTCTTGTCAATTGGTTTCAGATACGACTTCAACCATTTGCATGAAAAGACTTTTCAAGATCAGCAACAAAAGCTGAACTGAATGATATACACTTTAGAGAAAAAGTATCCGAAGTGGACCACAGGTAAAACCTGTGAAAAATTACTGATGGAGAAAACAAGTATTTTTTTCTCTCGGCTGCATTTTTCACTGTCGTTTATATCACTCAATTCAGTTTTCGATGCTGATCTCAAAAACTTCTTTTCATACAAATGATCGAAGTCGTGTCGAAAACTAACCAACAAGAGGATATTTTATCAGATAGTTGTGAAAAATTCTAGATTCGGACATATCTTCATAAGTTTTATTAAATAAATGCATTTTGCAGCGAGGATGGTGGCACAGATTTTCAGAAAATCTCAAAAAGAGGTAAATTTTAATTTCCGAGAAAAGTCAACTAGATGTTTTCTAATTATTTGAAGAGATATCATTTTGACATCATTACGACTCAGATATTTCTTAGAAAAGAACGTATCAAGTGTCTAAATGCATTTTATAGAGTCAAGAAAGACGCGTTTAATCATAGTATTCAATATCAAGATTACTCGTTAACAGGAAGATTTCGTCCATACAAATATTTAACTATACATTTACTTATGATACATACACAAGCTGATGTGTCTATCGACTTCTCATCAATGATAAAAATCCAATCCATCATATCAAACTCTGCAAAATAACATACTCTTACAGTTGGTGTATATTCTATAATACATTAGAGCAATGGTAGATTTCTACTCACATCGTGCAACATGTTTTATCAAATAATTAGATTTACTTTCGGATAATCATATTGTGGAAATTTCTCTTTATATTCAGTAGCACCGATCGGTCTTGAACGATAATGCCAACGTTCACCTTCTGTCGTTGTTATTGGTTCGATTTCTGTATTCGAAACAAATCCAGAAGATTCTTTTGGACCAACTTGTCCCAATATAACCGGTTCAGTTCTAGCTGGTTTAACAAAATTACTACCATAAGTGGTCGCTTCTTTTCCACCAATCTAATCAATAGATTTTTTATTTGAATATACACAAACAAAATTAAAACAAATTAAAGATTTACTGGAGGAACAAATGAATTCGGTATATGTACAGCACGTTCACGAAAAAATCCTGATGTTTGATTATTAATATTTGGTGGAAGTGATTCTGTACCATTTGGTAATTCATATGGCTTAAAATGTGTTTGATGAGAGGTTTCATAATTTTCTGTGCACATACGGCTAGAAATGAAATAAATTGAATCTTAAATGTTAATTTTTTCCAGGTAAGTCGAATTACTCAATATGATAGATAATTACAAAAAAAAAAGAATGTTAGATAATAAAGGAAAGACATTAGTAATTCAAGATAGCTTGGTGAATGAATAGCTTTATCATTTTTTCGCATGTAAGTTAACAAGATGATAAAATAGAATCATGTGATTTTGCATTCATGATAATAAGTAGAGACTGACAATTCTGAGATTGTGAAAGCAGCGAAGCCAGAACAGTAGTGCTCTTCTTGTTTAGGATGCACAATAGTAAGTGGCGCCGTCACTACGTGTGAAGCAATGTACAGGATATACATGACTAGCAGAGCAACTAAAGACGAAATCAGTACTCTAGTTCCCATCTTATTATGGAAAGAATAGTGAAGAGTAAAACTACTTTCTTGACACCGTAAATTCTTGATGAAACGACGCACTTAGCGGAGACGCCATCTGTCATTCTTCACTCCAAACAAGAGGACGACTAGTGTCTAATCAGAACTGAGGTTTTTTTTATCTACAATGAATATGTTTCTTTTAGGAATATTGCAGAGACAATAAACAATGGTTTCAAGATATTCTGTGGACTGTTCGTAGAAAAATGGTTTTTATTAATCCATAGTTCACTAGCAGATCGAGAAAATTCGCAGTCATGCTTGAAAAACGACTACCACGAAGCCCATTCGTGGTAGCATAAGCTCGTTTTTTTTTCGTTTCTTCTAAGGAAACAAAAGAAATATACATCAATTAGTGGCAACCATTGCTTTACCACCCCTTTAATTGTCACTGACATAGTAAGTAATATTTTACGAAAGTATTCACTGTATTATAAATGAGAAATATAAAGTTACCATTTTTCTCTGGTAAACATTGAAAAAACTTAATCTATTGTTGTAAAGAAGTCTACCGAATGTTCTATAAATATTTGTACGATAAAAAATTTTGAATTTTTTCTATATATTTAATTCCAATAGGCTTGAGGCCAAGAAATATGGGCTATTTCCGGCCGGAAAACTTGGGAAAATGGGTAGAAAGTTAGAAGCGGAAATCCTGTGATCGGCTCTACCCGGTTATGATTGGAACTAGAACAGTTCGACCAAATGATTCATGCTTTCAAACTCCCACCATTTTCCTGAGTTTTGTGTTGAAAGCCTGCCGGAAATTCACAGATTCAAGCGTCGAACTCATTAATCTGGGCTGATTTTTTTTATCGATGACAAAAGAATATTCAAAATCTTGTATCGATCAAAACAAAACATCAAGAAATATATATTTGCACTACCATTATCGACGTTAATAAAGATTTGTGAATGTTCACATATATTAGAAAACATTAGGTATATTGATAACAAGTTAAAATTTTGAGATATTCATTTTATATAAATTGAATCATACTGGACATATTTCTCTATAATGAGAACAAAATTAACTCATCATTCTGTACAATATGGTGATTTCATCAGAACTTTCTAAGGATAGAAAATAGAGCTGGTTTGGTTTCCATGTCTGCTCTTCAAGACTAACTTTTCAAACACACTTTACATGATACATTTTTAAAATACGTAACCGTCAAGAAATGTTTATAAAATTCGATAGTGATATTTTCAAATAATATCTCATAACATTTTATTGTTAACAGTTAAAAAAAACTATCAACACTCCTCTGTTATCGATAGAACAATCAATTCATTGGAATTAAATATGAAGAAAATTTTAAAATTTTTTTATCGTAAAGATATTTATGGGATACCCTGTAAATCGTATCAAGAATAATATCGGTTTCATATATTATTCTTCATTCATTTTTTATCAGATTGTGTATTTTAATGCTTTGAAGAATTTTAAGCTATCAATTCTAGGCAAAATATAAAAATTTAGTCTTGTTCTCTTCATGTGAAAAAATATTATATAGCAATTCGTTTTTAATTTCTTCGATCTCTTTAATCACTCTGATCATTAATAATTGTTTTATAGACATTTCTTTTGATAGAACATTCCCATAAAAAATGAAATTCAATGATATTACCTCTAGTAACCGTGAAGCTAACAGAAACAGCTCCTTTCTTCTAAACCATTGATCATAGAACTTATCAATCAACCAAAAACGAACTATCTCCGAGCAATATACTAATGCTGTATGTTACTAGAAAATCACTTTTTTTAATATTTTCTTTTTTGCTCTGTACAATCGGATAAAAAAAGCTCTAGAGCATATCAATGTTATTCTATTGATCAATCGTTGAATCATCAAAAAATGATTCAATAAGCAGTTTTCTTGACATTACACATCACAAAGTTAGTTTCAATAAATACTTTGTAACTTCGAACTCAAAACGAATCATTTTAACTCCATATACAATAGTTAGGTTAATGAAAAAAAATACAAAGAATCGACGTATGAATCACATCCAAGAAAAGGCCGCAATTAAAAAAAAAAGAATCGTTGCATAATGTCTTGTAACATATAGAAAAGGAGTACGCTTTTATATTTCAATTAGAGTTGATAGCTTTGAAGAGTACTTTTGAAGTTTGCTCGTATAAATAAAAACTCGATGTGTTGCTCTATCATTATAAAAAAAAAACTTCGTTGATAAAATTGAATCAATTACTAAACATATATTGAAAAACTTTTCGAACGTACTGGATATTATTTTCAATGAAAACGTTAATATAAAGCCTAACAGAAAAGATCAACTTGTTCTCAAGAAAAACAAGATACAGTCAAATTTTTCATTAAAATAGTATTGAAAACTATCCACTTTTTCTCTTCAGAATTCTGTTTCCCTCTTTATAAATATAAATTAAAATATATTACCCAAGTATTGGATTATCAATTTCATCCAATGAACGTGTATATGGTAGATAATATCGTTCATTATTAACAAAACCAGTTTTGGTTCTATTAGCTTTTATTTTTTGTGTAAGAAGATTTTCTGTTGTTAATGATTTATCTGCAAGAACATTTGATTTTGGTCGTACACGTGGTGGTCGATAAGTACTTGAATATTGTGTTATATAAAAATTCATTAAATAATTATCAGAACCTTCACTTGCTAATATATGTTGATTAGCATGGCCAGCTGGAAGATATTGACCAGCATTTGAACATAAGTAATTATTCATTTCTTTTCTTTTTTCTTTTTAGTTTAATCTAAAATACAAAAAACAAAACTTCTAACTTAAATTGTCATTTCAAATGTGTGTTGCTTAGTAATGACATTCATTCCGATGTTGAATATTTCTAACATAGTAATGCATTTTTAAACAGCTGATTTTGAACCAATAGAAAAATTAGTTTATTTTGGATTTCTGACAGAGGTAAATACTTATATTGGTTGATTGATATAAATATTATTTTTGTTCTGTTTGACGTATTTCGATTGTAAAATTCAATTATTTTTAAATTAGTTTCGACATTTTTTTATTATTTATTCAATAAAAATGGGAGTTTTATCTGATCCGATTTATCGACCATTATCGAGTAAATTTTCTTTGTTTTTGTAATATTTTTCCTTGTTTTAACAAATAATCTTATTCTTTACTTTTGTTTAGTTACATTCATTGAATATCAAGAAGGTAAACAAAAAATATCAATTTATTGTTTTGTTTTTATTTTTACATTAATTTAGGAGATAAAATTGGTTTTATCTTGGCATGGTTTTCAATGTTACCATTTATTTATATTGTTTCTCTATGTACATTAATTATATTTCGGCGTGATATACAAACGGTAGATGAAGGAAAAAGTTGTTTTTTTTTCTGTACATAAGTTTTTTCTTTCTTTTTTTTTTAAATAGATAATGTATTTTGGTGGTTTTTGTATATCGGAAGTGTGTAATTATTCTCTTAAACGAGTTTTTAAACAAGCACGACCTGAGAGAAGTAAGTTGTGCTAGTTTTGAGAGTAGTATGAATATAGTTTGTATAGAAATAGCTTTTGCCACAAGAAAATCAAAAGATTCAAATGACCATTAGATTTAGAACAATTTATCAATTAAAAAATGAACTTTACATGTAAACTTCAATAAATAGACATCAAAAGTGACTCATTATGTCGTTGTTTTTTTTTCTGCCACTACTGCCTTTTGAATTTACTTCTATTTTAAATTTAGCTATTTGAGTAGAGATTCTAGTCAGAAAAAAAAGGGCAATTAAATCAGTATTGAACAGAATAATCTTAAAAATAAAAGAACTCACATTTCAACAATAAAATTTTAGAGATTTTCTATCAGGGGTGCAACTCGGTCTCTAAGGCAGGGGGGGCGTAGGCTCTTAATATCTCAAAATCTCGAAGCAGGGGGGCGTAACGTCTTCGTTCGTATGGATTCTGCACTAAAATACCCCTAAAAACGCAGTTTTTTCGATTTTTTTGACCAAAAAAACCAAATTTTCAAAAGCAGGGGGGCGTCGCGCCCTACGCGCCCCCTATTTACGCAACTGTTTTCTATAGATGAAAGAGCGTTTGTTAGATGTGCCATTGTTCAAAAAAATAAGCAAGTCGATTTTCGACTTATTTTATTCAACCAATGAAATAAAATGACGTGATATTTAATCTTAAAAATAGTTACTACTAAATAGAATTAAATATAAAAACAATGTCTAATGAGAATTTTTATTTCGAATAATAATATTCAAAAGAAAAAGAAATTTAATGATTAAAAGAAATGATGGACGTGTTCTATGATATAATCCATGCAATACAAAAAAAAAGAATGCTCGTCAATTTATTTTTCTGAAACACTATCAGTAGAAAAGATTATCTTAAAGATAAAATTACTATCTTTTTATGTTGATTGTATCTGTCACTCACTCACATCATTGCGTGACATATTATTATTAGTCGGTTCAAAGAGAAGAAATATTTTAGCGGATGCAGAGTTTAGATTCTTTGTTTTTTTATATATAATTGATAACCTTGATTACAATTACGTATTAAAAAGAGATTTACTACATTAAAATGAAAATTAGTCGACCTTCACTCATGGTCTAAGAAAGTTTTCTAGAAGAGAAAAATATTAGAAACTAAACTAGTATTAATATAAAAGCAAAACAAAATTAGCTTGTTGACTAATTTTTAGTGTTTTTATTAAGAAAGAAAATTTGCACTAACATTGAGATCAAGCTTATTCATACTGAGTGTTGTAGACAAGATTATTATTTCTAGAAAACCTTTCAACTAACCAGGATATCTCTTCAGATATTTTCTTTTGATTTAAATGTTTTTATGTCTATAGATACGACATAGTGTTCTAATAAAAACACTGAAAGAATTCGAGTGTTTATTGACATTTGATTAGCCTATCAAGTTTTTACTATATTTATTTTCTAGAGGGCTATGATTTTCGTATTTTGATCGGAAACTTTACATATATATAGGGTGTCCCGTAAATCTTTAGCCAAAGAAAAATATGAATATCTTCATTACTACTCGACCAAACGAGCTCATTTTTTTTTACCAAGGATAGAGGCATGTTCATATTCCAAACCCATACGAACAACAGTATTGCGAATCTTTGTTAAGTATCACTATTGACCTCAACAAGAAAATTTTACTTTTTTGGCAGATAGAAAAAAAAACAATATTCTCAACAAAAGTTGTCATTAACCTTGTCAGTATGGATTTGAAGTATGAATATGCCTCTATCCTTGGTAAGCATACCAGCTGGTTTGCTCGAGCAGTAACAGAGATATTCTATTTTCTTTTCAGTAAAGTGTCTTTTGTACTATCCTGTATATTGTTTTTTTCCCATCTGTGAGATAGTAAAATTTTCTTGTTGAGGTCAATAGTGATGCTTAACGAAGATTCTCAATACTCTTGTCCCTATGTATTTGAAGTGTGAACATGCCTCTATCTTTGGTAAAAAAAAATGAGTTCGTTTGATCGAGTTGTAATGGAAATATTCAAATTTTTCTTTGGCTAAGGACTTACGGGATATCCTGTAGAGAACTCAAGCAGATTTGCTTCAAGAAGATATGCCTGTTATGCATACTATTCTAAGAAAAGGATCTATATCTTCAAAGCTTCACATCTCAAACAGAAATGATTTCGAACTTTTGAATTCTTTATAGATTCTAGTCTAGTTGAATTCTTTATATGCAAAAAGTTTCAGATCAAAATTTAAAAATAACAATTTGCCGAAATTTTGAGGTTTTTAAAAATAGGCATATTAAAAATTCGATAACTTAGTTAGCTCTCAATAGGAACCTAAATCTTTTTATGGTTTTCATTAGAACACTATAGTATATCCATAGGCAAAAAAACATTGAAATCGGATGAAAACATCCGAGGAGGTTTCCTCGCAAGTGATAATAATATATGTTAACCAATCGACAATTTGGTTTATTTTAAGCTCGAGATCGGATGGGTTTATATGAAATCCATGGTATGCCAAGTGATCATTCTCAAACATTCTTTTATTTTATGACATATCTAGCTATATTTATTATTCTTAAGTAAATCAATTTATTTTTCTTTTTTCTTTTGTAATAAATTGTTTAACATAAATATTAGATCTCAAATGCCTGGTACAGCACGTGTTCGTTCATTACGTAATCGTTTACTTGTTTTTTCACAACTTATCGTTGCTGCTGTAGTCGCATATAGCCGGTAGATAGACGAACTTTGATAACAAATAAAAAAAAACACCCTCGAATTTCGATTGATTTATTTAGAGTCTATCTTCATTATCATACTATTGCACAAGTTGTTGCTGGTGCATTTGTTGGAACAGCATTAGGTTGTGTTTGGTATTATTTTGTCAATTATCATTTTACAAAATATGTTCCATATATAATTGAACACCCATTAGGAAAACATTTTCTTATTCGTGATTATGCGCCAATACCTCGTTTAATTCATTTTCAATATGAAAATGAATATGCTGAAGCTAAGTAAGATTTATTAGAATTTATTTTCTATTATATGAATTAATATTTATTGTTCTTTTTTTATTTTTAGACGCTGGCGAGAAAGACGTATGAATTATACAAAAGATCAAGTATCATCATCACAATAAAGAATATACAATTTTATTTTATTTTATTCCATTCTTTTTTTTTTCATATTTGTTTGTGTTGTTTTAAATAGCTTATAGTAAACAGTCTATCCAAGTCTGTTTTTTTGTTAGTTACAAAAAGAAAACTAAGCATATAAGAATAAAATAAATCAAGCCGAACAAATGCATGTTGTTTTTTCGTTGTTCTAGAATATGATGTTATCCAGTAGAACAACCCTTAATAATAGTAATGATAATAATAATAACAATAACAATAACAATCATAGACGACAATGGTCTGAAGGTGTCATGTCAACAGATAAATCAATGCGGCTTTATAAAGGTATAGTTTTTTTTTTATATTTACAATGTATGATGTTTTTAAAAAATTCATTACTTTTAGATGATGATCGTCAACTTATTCAAAATTTAGTTAATGAATATCTCTTGGAAGGTTCGAATGACGTTCTTGATCTTATTCGAAATTGTCCAAATGAATGTTTCGAGGTAATTGATTATGAAAGAAAAAAAAAGAAATCTTTCTTTTTATAGATTTGTGTCAAATAATATCTAGCATGTCATTATTTGTAATAAGAGAAAAGAAAAAGAAATTAATATATATATTCTATTCATTTCCTTTACACGCACAATGCAAATATGTTGTGGATAATAAATAAAAAGTGACACTATCGTCTTTCATATTTCAATCTCAAAGGAATTCTAGGGACATATTTTTTTTCTTGATCAAAATGAAAATGTTTTCTATTATTTTGAAAAGAGTTTGTCAATCTTCAATAGTTATTATTACATTTTTAATGATAGAGGAAGTTTTGTTTGAAACTAACTAAAAAAATAAATAAAGGAATGAAATAGTAATTGGATTTTAGCATCAAAATTAACAGAGTGATCAGCTTTATACGGTGAATATAGAAATGAAGGATAGAGTAAAAATATCGTGTAAAAAAAATGAGACATCACTGAGTTCTTTACTATATTCTTTGGTTGAGATAGAATAATTTGATTAATTGTTTTTCTATAGGAAATAGTAAAAATACGACTTTAGATGTTCTCTTAAGATTATTGTATCTCAGATAAAAAACGTTACAAAGAACTCGATGATGTTTCATTTTGTAAAGAATTACCTGCTCTATCGCTCTATATAGTTGAAACAAAATTATATCTACACGATCCAGATGTTGAAAAACTAAAGTTTCGATGTTTGGAAACTTGATAATAATTTTTATTCTCTTATATTCTTATTTAACACCCTTTTTTTCTTACAGCAGTGAAACAAAACTAAAAATAAACTTTGTTGAATAAAATTTAGTAACTACTGTATATATGTGACATATCTTTTACTAGTAGACATTACTTGGAACAAAGTTGGATTTCAATTATTATTTCGAATTGGATGAGAATAAAAGCATATTCACCTTTTAGACTGAAATCAAAGATTTGATATTAAAAAAAATCTTTGAAGGTCTACGTATAGGTCTTTGTTCAAACTTTTACAAATGAAAGATATAATGAATTTTACAGCATTTGATATTTTTTTCATCGTAGCAATATCAGTACGTTGAAAGTCCCAAACTAAAGTATGTGTTACAGAACTTCTTGATTTATAATTAGTAACGTAAACTAATACATTAATCGATAATGGATGGAAATTTTGGTTTTGTTTTAAAATTTTTTACTGGTGTAGAACCTTGAAATGATAGTAGAGAGTATGATAATACAAACTAGACAGGAATATCCCTGAAAACTAATCATGGTCCCAGTGAAGATTGAGCCGATCGGATTAGATCTATAAAATTACCGATGAAATTTTTATCTTGAAAATAGGCACTTGTCGATTTTATTTGGAATACAGCATCTCAAACAATGGATAGTAATGATGATGATCTATTAATTTATAATCAACGTTCATCTCTTCTTTCATCAACAGTAACCAATGTTCATCGAAAAGGAGCACGTCGTCGTTTAGCAATTATTTTTATTGAAATATTTAAATTATTAGCTACATCACCTTCCAATGGTGGTCGATTTGATATTCAACGACAAAATCGTATTCTTTCATTTCCTTCTTATGCTGGTCAATTAATTCATGTAAGCAAGGAAATTTCCTTTGTTTTTTGTTTTGTTTTTCTTTATTTTCAAAGAATAAAAACATATTCTAGTTTGAACCCGATATATACGGTTTAAGTTGTCTTGCACTTGCGTCAATTATTCTTATTAATCCTAATATAATTCATCATCGAATATCACTTTTAATTGATGCTCTTAAATTTGCAGCCAACCATTTTGTTAAAGCAAATCGTAAATTTGTGGTTTTTGTTTGTGTTTTAAATATACATTTATGTAATATTTTTTTAGTTTCCTTTGATACACCATCGACATTTGCTGTTTCTATCTATTCATTATTCTATTTATTGTATTTACTGTATCCAAATAATCTTCGCCGTGAACTTCAACCAGAAACTATGCAATCAATAAGTAGTACTGAAAAATCAAGTAATCGATCGGGTGTTGAACGAGTTTTATTGGTAAGCTATTTTATAATAAAATTAACATAAATAAATAATATTAAATTAGCAATATTTTGAAGTCGTATACAATTTTGGTGATATCCCTAATTCGACTTGATACTGTTTCAATTAGAATTAACGAATGCCTAGAATTGAAAGTTATAGAAAAAAAAATACAAACTTTAAGAATTGTGAAATAAGTTATTTTTTTAATAAGGACTTCGATATCAATTTTATCTTGTCTCCACAAAGTAGATTAACATCAATGGTTACTCTTTACATGAAATATACATACGACCTTTTATGATGTTTCAAGACATATTTTTATACTATCAATAAAATATGGAATACTTTTCGTACCTCATTTATCCGATGAAACTCGCTATCAAAAGTGTTCTATTCTTTTTTTCTACAAAAAAAATGTCTATTTATTTATAGCATTTAGTCTTGAAGATATCTACGCTTATCTGACATAAAACCTTTGGCTTTCTATCTATGATCAGTTCATTTCTGTTTTATTTTCTCTTCGAAGTTTTCTCTATCGATTGGACATATCTCAAGAACTGATGTCCAAGAGTAAGGATCGAAAATACACGTGAAACCTTGTTTCCTGAATATTCAGTTTTTGACTAAAACAAGAGAAGAATCGCTCTCGTTTTTTTAAGCATAGCACGGCTAGTCAAGCTGAATCATTTTTTTTTCTACTAATACTAAAAAAAGTGTTTAGAGTGTATGTTTTTCTTTAATTTCAAAATATGGAATCCAACTTATAGCTAGGTTTACAAATAAAGCTCTAATGGAAAAAGAAGACTTTCTAGACTTTCATGTTTTGGAATACAAACTCGTATTAAACATAGGCATTCTAAACAGCGTCCAATATTTATAAAAATCACTTTCAGTTCTGTAGAACATATTGTGATTGAGAAAAGATCGTCAGTTTTTTTCGTCGGACATCTATTTCTTCCGAAGGGAAGCATTGCAGACTTTCCACGTCTATAAAAATTATTGCTCTACTCATCGAGATGTATTTTGTCTTGAAATTTTTCTGATGAACTAATTTCCTCAAGTAAAAATAATATGGATAACTGTAAAAACTGAAGACACCCACTCTAGGCTGCGCTATATGTTTTCAATTGGAGCATAGTTTTTTCGTAGATACGGACAACCATCGTTACTTTGATTTTTAATTATAAAAGATATTCTACACATAAACATCAAGGTAATTATCAGTATCTTTTAAAATTAAAATCAAGGTAACTATAGATGTTCGCAGCTTTGACAGATACCAAATATCGGATAGGTACAAAATTTCTATTCTTATTGATTTATGTAACATACACTACTCATTGCCTGGGCTAACCTGTAAATTATTTCAAAATCAGATCTAAAACTTTAACAAGTAACCATAATTGTATATGAGCTATATTCCAGTAATTACTAACAGCTAAAGTTTCAAATTCATCTCGTAAATAGTGGACACTAGCTACCTAGATTTTGGTACAAAGAATAATTTTTCATCTGACTTCAACGAGTATTTATTGGCATTTTATGGTAATAAAAATGCGATGCATATATCTCATGAACTATTTAGAAGCAGATGCCTAAACTTATTGGATGATCAGCATTCGCTAATAACAATAATCATACAAATGTAGGAGTTTCTAACTATTATCATCGAGCTGTAGTACTTAAAGGGTTACGATGACTGAACTATCGATCTTTTTCAAAGATAACTTCGATGCACGAAGCACTTAAACATTTATATTCAATATTAATTATTCTTTTTTTTCTGTTTAGCCACTGTGTTATTATTTTAAACTTCAACCAAGCATTGTTTGTGGTACATGTGATTCTGAAAAACAAGAGAATCGTTGGCAAAATGAATCTTGGAAACAACTAATTGCAAACGGTGATCGTGTAAGCCATTGATTTTTCTTTATCTGTTGGAGTAGTTGCTGTTTTTATTTTTTGATTTATAGTATGTTGTATCTGATGATATATCTCTATTATTATCAAATGATTTCAAAAAACGTAAAGAAGAAGAAATAAAAAAGTCTACAGATCCTAAACGAGTATGATTAAATTAATACAAAAACAGATCTTTTATAGAATTATTTACAGTTTGAAATCGGTCAAATTATTCGCATGTGCAATGAATATACTGAAAGTGTTTTACATCCGAGTGAAATTAAAAGTCAGATAGTAAGAAATACAATTGAAAAACAGTATGGAAAGAAACATTCAAATGATTGCTATTCGAATTATTCAGGTAGAAGATAAAAATAAATCATGCAAAAACCGAATAATGAATTTTGTTATTTTTAAGACTCATATTGTCAAACATATGAACAACAATGGCAAACAACAATACAGAATGGACAAATGAATCTTTCACGTGTTCAAATACCTGATGAATCAAATCGACGTCATAATAATAATTATACAAATGGAACAACGACAAAAAAAGATTCAAATTTAAATAATGCAACTCAAAATGATCATAATATCTATGCTAAAGTTGAATTACAACTTGATATGTTAGATTGTAATTATGAACATGACAAAAGAGAATATTATGCTCAGTTGATAAGAGATTTTTACAAGACAACACCAATTAATGATTTAGATAAAGTATTAAGAAATCAAGTAAGATATTAAATATTCATAAAAAATAAATATCGAACTTTAAAAATTAGTAATTATGAATAGAGAAGATTGCTTTTATAAGTCTTACTAATTTTTTTCTTACCAACAAACACCTGAAAGAAAACACATAGATAACTAACGAAGTGAATAATATACGGCCGATTTCCACACGTTATGTGTGGAGAGTCATTGACCGGAATACTGAAAAAGTGCGTGAATTTCTTGCTAGGCATCTGGTTATATAACATTAGATGTGCTTGAACTTCTGCTAAATATATAATATAAAGCTGAAAAAATATCCTAAATATGTTTGACATTTATTTAGAGAGAACATCCAAGTAGATATTAGACGAATTTAGATATCATAGCTTTCAATATGATTATATAGTAGTGATTGTAGTTCAATATTTATAGTTTATCTTTAACAAATATTTCCTGTTTTGCGCCATGTAATTATTGTGCTCGATAAAAATACTGAAAAATAATATTCTACAAATTAGTTTAAAATTGTTCATACAATGAAAGCAAAAGTATATGCATCAATCTTGCAATGAAAAATTTTTTATTTTTATTATTTTCAATAAGGAACTATATTTCAAAGGTATTTTAACTAAGAAAAAACGTTAATAAAATTTTATCGAAAAATTCTTCATGATGCTTGTCTTGGTGAAAACCACACAAAGCATAATTATTTATTGCAGGATTTACGTCAATTTTAAATGCCATTAGATCTATGAACATTTGTGTTCTTCAGCGACTGTTTGTCAACGAAAAGAGAATATCAAACAAAATATTTTCTCTATCCTAAACGAATAATTTAGATAGTACTACTAGTGTTGTTTGATTCCTACATTGATGAAATAAAATACATTGACACGCTTGAAGATTTTTTACCAATGAATATATGACGTCGTTCGAATATAAAGAAACAAAATGTTATTTTTGTTAAGTGCAATTTGTAAAAATTTTGATCATACTTTTTTCATCAAAAGATAAGTTATGAAAAATAATAATGCGTGATTGAAAAGAAAGACTTGTAAATTACGTTTGGACGCACTATAGTACACCAAAAATGACTCAAAATAGAAGCAAAAATTATTTTAGACAAAGCAAATGAAAGAGCAAACTTTTTTCTATTAAAAAAAGAGTACTAAAAATTAGTTCATTGCAAGCTGTTTGTCAACAATGAGTATTTTGATAACGAGGGACATACCGTTAATTTAGGCAATATTCTTGATTCCTATAAACAATAGAATCAAAAAGTGAGCTCATCACTATTTCTAAATGATTTTTCTGAAATTCTTGATTATTATATTAATTCTCAGAGAATAATGTCGATTTTCTTCGTCCAAAATTAATTTTCGCACATGTAAAAGATTGACTCATAACTTCTAAACCAAAAATCCTACAGAAATATTGATTCTTATCTGATGTTTTCAATTTTCTGTGAACTCATTCGATAAACTGAAAAATAAATGAATCTTTAATAAATTATTTTTCAATCATCATTAGCTATAAAAGTTCCTTTCTCATCTACATATTTCTGCTCGTTATCATTCATTTCGTTTTATTATAAAAACTAGTAGTTTTACTTTCGCATAATATATTTTTATTTTAAAATCAATTAAGGAAATGCAATATGACGAATTGATAAATATTCAAGAACAAAAACGTCCAATAATTCATGATCTGTGTAAACGTATTAACGAATTCCATCAAATGAATGAAGCATTTTATAATTCATTATCAGCAACACAAGTGTACAAAATAAAAGCAAAAATGTTTTGTTTATTTAATAAAATTAAATTTATTTTTCATGATTTTAGTGAATTGAAAACAGATGAAGATAATCATTGGCAACAACGATCTTTATTTACTGAAAAACAAACGAAATTAAAAGAAGATTTACATGAATTAGAACAGGTACTTTATATACTATTCATTTCTGAATATGATGTGGAAAACTGTTTTTTTTTTCTGAATAATTTTTGATATGAACATCATACATACTAGTGATTTCACTATTTAAGAGAGAAAACTTAAAACTTTTGAAATTCGATTGCTCAGCAATTGGTCAATTACGTGAGTTTTGGATTGAGATTTTCGAAAACAATACTCTGAAGCTGTTTTAATTTTGATTCAAACTTTTTATAGAACTAATCGATAGAAAAAATTCTTCCCTTTGAATGTATATAAAGGCGACATGCCTAGCTTCTTCAATTTGAGAGCTATGAAACTTTTCCCAAGATTTCTAAGCTCAGCCACTGGCTTGTGATCATCATAATAGAGAGCTAGACAGGGATAATTTACGATGCTCCGTCAAATGATAATAGTTAATTTTAGATTTGAAATAATCTGACACTATTTACTCAATATGTGTAAAATTCCATAATCAGTCTTTAGATACTGAAGGAGCTGAAAATTCGGAAATACTCAGATAACAATGTTAGATCATTTTCGCACTTCATAACATATATCATCATTTGAGTCAGTACAGTGAATTACTTCTACCTAGCTATCTTTTAGAGTGTCGGCCTTGTACACACCAAGAGAGAAGAATTTTTTCTATTGATTCATTCTATCAGAAGTCTAAATCAAAACGAAAATAGCTTCAGAATATTGTTTTCGAAAGGTCTTCTGTCTTGAATGATGAAAATTGCAGATTTCTATATTATTCCTATCAAATATTATTCAAAAAACAGTGAAGTATATTATATTTTGAAATGGACAGTAATAGTTCTATTCTTTTTAAATTATATTTATATATTAAAGATGAAAGTTGCAATTGAAAATGAAATACGTGAACATCAACGACGTTCATTTCAATCAAAACAGGAAGCTAAACAATCTATTGAATTACGTGATACAATTGATAAATTATTTGTTGATTTAGTCTGCGCAAGAAAAAAACATCAATTATTACATAATGCTTTATTAAATGTTAAATTTAAACCAATTGATGCAGAAAAATTATTTGCTACGCATCAAAATGAAGATGAACATGAACATGAAGATTTATTAACAATGGATGAAAAGAAAAAGAAATTTGATGAATATAAACAAATACTTGACAAACAAGTATGAAATTGATTTAAGATTACGTGGAACCGACCGTTTTTTTTTGCAATTGACACCCCAATGAGACCTGTTGATGATGCTGAATGTTTTTATTATAGCTGCGATATGTTAGTCAGCCTTTAGTAGTTGAGTCCGGTCTAAAGTAACAATATCTTAATTAGAAAATTTGAGCTCACTTTTCTAAACCGATTGTTACAAAATTCTCAATGACTAGTAGTTTTAATTCATCTTTCCGATAGATAAATATTGGAAAAGATTATATGTTACAATATCAGTTTTTTTAACTATTATCTTCTGCAATTATGACAATATCTTACGAGGAAACACCACAACTGTAACCCGTAGTTTTGAGCTCATATTATAGCTATAAGAACGTGTTGGCAAGACTGAAAAAGTCTAAAAAAAATACATACCGAAGTTTCGAACTGAAATTCTATCAATAGATCGGTCTAATCACCATTAGAATATTCTAAAAGTTTCAGCGTCAGAGAATATTTCATGGTCGAAATATTCAATTTTTAAATGAACTTGATTTTTTTGCCGCATCCAAAAAAAATCTAAGAATGAGTTCCAATCCTCATTGATCTAGTTTTCTTTTTCATAGGAAAATCCTTTTCTTTTCTCTTCTAGAAAATTGATTTGACAACGAAACGCAATCATTTTAATCAAATGCGAAATATGAACACACATAAAATTAATGTTATACGTCGGCAAATTGATTCAACACGTATATGTCAAACACAATTGAATACAATGAATATTAACAGTCAGATTATTCCTAAATAGCAATAAAAAAAAAGAAAGAAAAAAAAACAAAAACGATTCTTTTTATTTTTCTTCTTCTTGGATCTGCTTTTTTATAGATAAAATAAATTTGTACTTACTGTTGATTTATTTAACGTATTCTTAATGTGTACAGTATACAATGGGTATTCCACCATAAACGATATACTTTTATTTTCTATCATTCAATGTTTTAAAAATTATTATAAGATTTCATTTTGATTTCATTGAATGAAAAGCCTGGTTTTCTACAAAACTATCGAATTAGCTCTGTCGAATAGATTGATCGCATCAGAGTCAAGTTAACAAGTTTATATACTTTACGCATTTATTATTTTAATTATTAAAGTTTTAGAGAAAAAATAGCTCAGAGTGAAAATTTCGGAATGAAAGATGCCGAAACACCGAAAACAATATTGTCGAATTGGTTCGACTCATTATTTTGGAATCGATTCAAGCAAATCAATTCAAATATTTTCAATTGTTCGAGAGAATACGCATACCACTTTGTACAAAGTTCAATTTTTCGTTCAGTCATACAAGAAATCAGTATTCTATCGTAGATTTTTGGCTTTTGAAAAAAATTATTTGTCATAATACATCGAAAAATATTATGAGATATTTGTTGGATACTTTTATTCTCCTCAACAACAGCACAAGGAGTTATGATGACCTTGTAAATACAAAGGGAAAAATTCTGTGTTTTGGTGTACAATACTTCACTTTAAAATCAATAAGCGCTAATTTCTAGAAATTCAAGTCACCATAAAAAAAGAGTTGTAAATGATAGAATTGATAGTTTTCTAGAGAATAAAATATTCTATTTAGTGAGAGGATACTCAAAATGTAAAAATAGTACTAAAGCCGTCGAAAATAAAAAACACAGTAAGTCATTAATTATGGGGGCCCTGTTATAATTGATTTAATCTTTAAAATTCGAATATTGTTTCTAAAGAACATTGAAATAATTGCTAAAACAAGTACTTATAAACTTATATACCAAAGTCGATATTTTCTCACACTACGATGCTCTTAGAGCCTGTTAACTCGAAAAAAAAGAATCACTCTTATGTAATTGTCGAATAACATAAAAGAGTTTTTTTGAAATTCATGATTTTTTGAATGTCATTTTCTGTTTTGAGAATTTCATCTGCTCGCAGACACACTTTGAACTGTTGTCGATTTGCTAAACATCAGTAAGTATAACGGCAAACTATTTAATGAAATCGTCCTGTTCCATCTTGAACCTATCTAACGATGTATTATAGATTTTGTTAAGGACTAATGCAAGCGAACAAAGGCAGACGAATGGGAGCCCTCTCGAAATCGATGAAAAATTTTCGAATGATACCAGATGTCATTTTATGTGGAAGGAAAATAAAAAGTTAGCTGCAATTCTAAACGCTTGACAAGTAGTCTTTTTTTATGAGATTGTTTATTCGGTCATATCGTCATCTAACCTTGCTCTTACATTGTGTCTCCTTCTACGTCTTTTCTTGCCTCATTCTGACGATGCACTTCGTTTCTTTTTTATTCCCATTCTTTTATATAATTCGTAGTGCCTTTCTGTCCTCGTCAGAAACATTCAACGAGCTGTTGGTCTTTTCAGACGTGCATGTAGAAACTTTTGATATACACGTGTGTCCATATTGCCATTTCTTACGATAATATATATACATGTACCACTACCCGAACACTGTCGACATTGCCTACTGTACTATCTCAGCAGGGTCCAAGAACTTCTCTAGTATTGCACGCGAATAGAAATGTTCAATAGAAAAAAAATACGTAATGAATCAATAATAACGAATGAAATTTAGTGTAGCAAAGCAAAACTCAATTACATTTTCTTTTTCACAAGGTCAATATTTTTTCTTGATTGTACGATATCTGGATGTGTTAGAGAGAGAGATTTTTGGCGTATATCAAGTGCTTTTTCGTGCGATGAAAGTGCTTTCGAGTATTCACCCATGTTATAATACACCGAACCAATATTATTGTAGGAAGAAGCCAGATCTGGGTGGTTTGGAGGAAGAGTTTTTTCCTTAATATTGAGTCCTGATTCGTAAAATAAAAGTGCTTTCGAATACTCATCCATATTATAATACACCTGGCCGATGTTGTTGTAGGAAGAAGCCAAGTCAGGATGGCTCGAAGGAAGAGTGTTTAGGCGAATATCGAGTGCTTTTTCGTGCGATAAAATTGCTTCCAAGTACTCGCCCATATTAGAATACATCAAACCGATGTTGTTATAGGAAGAAGCCAACGAGGGATGATCATGTGAAAGAGTTTTTTTCTTGATATCAAATGCTTTTTCGTGCGATGAAAGCGATTCCGGATACTTGCGCATGTTTTTATACACCATACCGATGTTGTTATAGGAGGCAGCTAAGTCGAGATGGTTAGGAGGAAAAATTTTTTGGCGGATATCAAGTGCTGATTCATAAAATGTAAGTGCTTATGAGTACTCGCCCATGTTATCATATACCCAACCAAGTTGATAATTATAGTTTGCTCTATCCTTGTTGGAAGATGCTTTTGCAAGAAGGATTTGATAGAGTTGTTCTGCTTTTGCATATTCTCCCACTTTGATAAGGATATGACCTAATTGAGGCCATCCCCTTGCCCAACTAAGCTCCTTGCGCATGTGTACAGCGAGCTGGTCTAAATCATTGTCGTTGTTACCAGTGAAAGTGAGATTAACTTGCCACAGGCGATCAGTATGACCATCATGGATCTGTTGAATTCGATGGATGCGAAAAATCGTATGCGTTGAGAAAAGAATCTCTTCTTCTTGACCGTCGTAGAAGCCAAGATTTTTTATTTTAACAAAAGGAGTCGATGATGTTGCGCAGAGTGTTGGATTGATGGTCATAACAAAAAGTATTCCAACCGAGTTAGGATCGAGAGCTGCCGGTCGTGCAAAATTTTCTAACGAAATATCACGATTGCAACTCGTTGAAAGGAAATTGTTAAAAGACATAAGTCCTCCTTTTGTTTGTTTCATTTTTTCAAAATCTTGAATTGATAAACCTTGACCTCAACATACTTGAAATGTAGTGACCGCTGTTGTCTTTGCAGATCGTTGTTCGTAGTGTAATTTTTCAATATTTCGATGTAGGTGTCGAATAAAAAAGCCCATTTTAAGTATAATATCGACATCCAGTACTCGCAAGCCTCGATTAAGCATCGAGTAGATAAAATATGGCGCGGTGTACCACCAAATGGGTGTATGACTGTAATATTCTCGTTCGATTATTTCAATCTCATTTTCAGCAATATCATCTTGAAAACGACAGTAATCAACCAGTTCTTTGATGGATTTAGTGTCATCGTCAATTTCTAAAAGAACTTCTTTAAATAAGTGCGTATATATAAACAAAGTATCAATGCCACGAAAACTGATCGAAATCATATCTTGAGCACATCGTGCATAATCGATTTGTAATGCTTTACAAATCGTCTTGATATCGGTGTGAACGCCTTTTACCTTCAACATTGTCTTAGTCCACTGTTCATGGATCGAACGGTTGCTACAAAACACGTAAATGGAATCCAATTGTGGCCACGCATGAATTTTGGGTACAATGTGTTGTCCCAATGAACCAGAAACAATTTAAAATACTTTTTCTTTTTTAATTTCACTAAGAAAATTAATGCAATCCTGAATATCAATAAAGGTCGTGATTGATGCTATAGTGTGTCGTAAATGTCTTAAGAAATTTTGAAAATCTTGCTCCAATTCATCAATATTGGCATCGAGCCAGATGAGAACGAAATTTTGTAGATTACGACTAGGAAGCATGGTAGTGTTAGTGGTGACTGCTGATGCTCCACTAGCAGCATACGAAGATGATTTTTTTTTAAATTTAGTTGTACTGGATGAGGAAAACGGACTACTAGCAGCATTTATTGTTGATTTTTTGTTACCCATGATGGATGAATGACGGGTGAGTAAATGAATTTAATAAGCACAGTTACACTTCCTTATATATATATATATATATTGTTGTTTCTTGCTTTTGCTGATAATGTTTGTGACTAACTGCTTTAAGTTGCGTGTGTTTGTTTGTTACTGGAAGGACTTCTTTTGCTACAATCGTTTGAAGAGCACTAACGAAGCGATAATGACGAAGTTTTTGAATATTTGACAAGAAAGGAAGAACAAGAACGAAAATTAATATATGAATGTTGTTCTTGATTTTCTAGCCTTTTTTCCAACACAGAGATTGAATATGCACGAGCAGCAAACACCTTCAAAAGAAAGAGGAAGCTACAACACGCATCTATTTTGTTTGTTTTGATTCATGCGAATCAACAAGATTCAAAGGAAAATGTGCAAAAAAAAGGAAGATATTACTCAATGATTAATTGATTGTATCGTGAGAAATTGCTAAGTATATTATTGACTCATTTTATATATTTTAAATACTAATACACAAAATTATTATATTATTTTTTATAAAAAGTTTAATACATATCTTATCAATCGTTTACTATAATTGAAAAAAGATATAGATAGATTTAAACAAAAAGATACCACATATATAGACGAATACTGTTTAGTAGATAGATATGAAAGGTCGAGATATATTTAGATTACCATAGTTCCTAAAAACTATCACACAGCTTACAGAATCAACTAGACATACAAAAAAGTAATTTTCAAAGGCATGTTGAACGAATGTCGAGGGCTTTTAGTAATTACTTATTTTCAAAAAGGAAATTTCATGTTAACTTCCATAATAAGAAACATCTACAAATGAAACTACCGAGAAATCTTGGAAAATACCAACGTCCAAGCAACGTGCCTCAAGGAAAATACCCATAGTTGCCAGCAAGTCCATAATGATTTTTCAGCATATATTCTATCATACTAAATTATTCTTGAAAATATCATGTACAATTCACTATGATGTGGTGGTAATTACCGTTATTGTTTTAATTTCCTTTGCCGGTGTCTTCATATTTTCTATAATTTTCCGATAAGTTCGTTGTAGTGTTTTCTGAAGAAGACGTTGATGTGGGTGTACTTGTTGTCTAAGCTTCTTCCCAGATTCACAATCAAGACATAAATTAACTTTTCTTCTTTTGCAAAGTTTGCTTTAGTATAAGCGGCAATTCAATCTTTGTCAAAGTTTTCCATACTAGTTTTTATTCAACACATAGTATGGGCTGAACCAACGTCTCCTCATAAAATGCAATATAGGTAGTCTCTAATTCGAGAAGAGCCTATGTGGATCCAAGATTGGTAGTATTCTTTTTGCCATTTATTATCATTTTAAAGTTGGATAACATTAACGATGCATTGTTCACAGTACTGTGCAATAAATTCTATAATATTCTATTTTTCACAATCGATGTTTGATTAGATTTCTTGTAGTATTTGAGGATCTATGGAAAATTGATCGACGTAGTCCGAGTTTCAATTTGTACTTGTCACACTTTTCCTTATAAAACTAATAGTGGCCAAATTTTCATCGCAATCGTAAGTCGTTTATTTGAGTAGTTTATAGATAGTTGTAATTTCTGCGGAGACATCCTATATTTTAACTCGTTGTTTTGTGAACTGTTCATTTCTTACATGGTTCAACAAAAGTCAATCTTTTCATCGTTGATACCGGTAACGAAGTCTATACATTCGTTGGCATCAGCGCATATATATGTCACTTGGCATAATGCCATGATTGTAATTCGGCAGTTGTTACTATTAATTTCGTCAACATTTCTATTCCATGAAATAAAACGAAATTATTGAAGCACCTAACTTTAAATTACTCGAAGTAGTTTGATGTGCATCCATTCCATGACTTTAGGAATAATCGTTAATTTCTTCTTATTTATAATGTACATTAGTTAAGTATTGAAATTGAATAACAACGAGATTCCTTTCTAGGATTTTATATTTCTTATTATAAATGCCTTCGTTTCTTTATTATAACTAAAATATAACCTCACTATAATGGCTAACTTGTGAACTATCCAAAAATACCCATCATACAGAGGTTCAATTTCAGCAAAAATCCATTCATGGGATCGTGAAGTGTTCACTGTATGAGGTTTTACTCTAATGCATTCTTTTTAAGGTTTTATTCGCAAGATAGAAATGTAGACATTTGCTGATAAAAAATAAACAAAAATATGATCGATCGGTTTTAACGTATCAGATCTAGACAAAAAAAACACTGATTTTATTCTTGATCCTCAAAAAAAGCTTTGTTGACAGTTTTATCGCTTGTCGTTATTTTGATCTATTAATATCTATTCATGTATTGACAAATACAGCTCCAGCTGTCTGTGCTCTATCACAGATAGACGAGCCTAATCTATTATTACTCCGAGGCACAGTAGTGTTTCCGTTATCTGGAGCGACCTTGGCATCGATCTTATGTATATCAACGACGATAATCACGAAATTTTCAAGGTATATGTGATTAGAGCAAATTACTCACTGAAGAGAACTTCAAGATAAATACTTGAAAGTAGTCACGGCTACAGGTTACTTTTCGATGAATCCCACTAACTCACATGCTAAGAATATTCAACGACACCTGGATAAATCAAACAAATTAGAATCATTTGACATGAAATTTTTATCGATAATAGTAGCTGCACTAAGCCCTTGAATGAGAGGTCAAACGCCATGAGATTTCTTGCTCATACTGAAACGTGCTAGTCTAAGTAAAAACTGTATGTTGACCTTCTAGTTTCTTTGTTTGAAGGCCGACCAAGTCTTCATAATTGCTTGGGATTAGATTTCATCGTGCTCAAATTGTCGCCAAAATATGAGACTAAATAATTCATGTTTAGATACTTCTTAGCTTGTAACGCGGACTTTTGATGATTGCTGTAGTCATGTTCATCATCAATGAAAATTAGTCAAGTTTACTGTTCATCCATATTGTCTAAAACTTTCTTTCTAAAATATTGAGAATTTCAAATTTGCAAAAGAACATTCAATAGTAATAACATGAGATTTAACAATTAATATTGAACTCTAAAATAAGTAGAGTTAATATCTTAATATTTTTTTTTTGAGATAAGAATATATAATAAATATTGAAACACATTTGTATACTTTTGTTTTCCAAGGATGTTCATTAAATCTATAAAGTGATTTGATTTCTTTCTTGATTGATTAAACAAAAAAATTTTGCATGATTTTAGAAAAAACATTTATTTTGCTGTAATCTTGTTTTCATTAGCATTTGTATTATTACTCATTCTTTAATAAAAAATGCAATACGAAGTACAACAATATAGGCATAATTATGGTTAACAGGATTTAGAAAAATAGTATGAATTCAATATTGGCTTTGTTAAATGTAATGCTCATTAGAAACAATACTATTCTTTAATAAACCTGTTTGCATTTCATAATGATGTCTACATTTTATAATGAAATATAGTTACAATAACATTCCTCAGAACTAAAGAATGTTGAACAATATAAATATTTCGAAATCATATAAAATATCATCATTAGATTTTTTCCAATCGAAAATTTATTGTCTATCATGATTGGATAATCATATTAATAATCTGTCTATTTTTAATTAATATTCATCATTAGTCAAGGGAATATATTATGATCTCTTCATCATAACAGCTACAGAAAGAATTACTAAAGATAGAAAAATATGCATTCTACTTTGATTTACTCAAGTAGAAAATCACCTGTTTAGATAAATATTTTTCTTATAGAAGAAATTACTCTAGAGAGATTGATTTCTAGTATGATGATTACCAATTTATTTAGCTCGATTCATATGCACATATGGTATAAAGAAAAAAGATCATCTTTATTTTAGTCAAGTGATCTTTTCCTTTATCTTTACGTAAATCACGCTTGGTCTATATGTATTTAGTTAATAGATATTACGCATGCATCTCTCTGCGATTGTATGTTCATCATGATTATATCTGTTTTTGTTCTTCTCATTGATTAATGAAGGAAAGAGTCTGTCTAACACCCGCCGGCAAAAGTAATCTAGGCCAGTGTTATTCGAACAAGTAATTTGTTTATCTCATTTATCGAGCTGCCGTTTATATGATTGCATTTATGCAATAAGAACAGGCTCATTAAAATATGCATAGGATGCCATTTACATTCATTTCACGGTTCAATTGAGTTTCTATAGGTGATAAATTGTATAAAAGGGTGGAAAAAGAAATTTATTTAAATTAAATTGACCAACTTCATTATGTTTTATTGACTTACGTAAGAGACAGATAGAAGAAGAAAAAAAAAGAAACGTGACTATTTCTGTTCAATAGTATAATGACTAAGCGTAGATGACGGAATAGTAGATTTCTCTTTTTAAGTCTTTTTTTCTTTTCAATGTTCTACGAATGATATAAACATCCGTTTTTATGACGCCAATCATTGAAGTATTTTATGCTTTGTTAAATATAAGAATGAACACTGATTGACTTTATTTCGATATTTGTCTTTTATACATATAGTATCAACTCTTTTTGTTCGTCTGTTTAATTGTAACATTGAGTATACTCCTCATATATCGGTAATGATTTGATGGACGAATGATATCGTTTTGTTGAAAGTTATGAGGAGGAGAGAAGAAAGAGAAAAAAAAAAGGCCGATGGTGAAGAATAGAGAACAAGGAGGCTAACCGTCACCTTTTTTTTTGGGAGAAGGAGACTGTTTATACGTGTGAAATATCTACTGTCTTCTTTTTTTTTTGCTTTTTTTCCTACTTGCTTCGTTTGTTGTGTCAATTTGTTCTGTTCTGTACCATCATTATTCTATTCAAACGACGTTATCTTTTCCTTTACCTATATCGTACAGCAATGTTTCGGTTCACAGCTCTTATGTTTAAATATTGCTTGAGTTTCTTTTCTTCTTCGTTTCTTTTTTATTGTGCGGTAAAAGACATGCATGTTATTATAAAACAAAAAGATAATGTCGGTGGTTTCTTCCTTGATTTATATTCATAAAATGACAATTATCATTTATTCATTGAAATACAAACAAAATGCAAATAAGACAGATAGATAAGAACTAAAAAAACATATTAGAAATGAAATTTATATAACGACAAGTTGGACAGGTGAGCAAATTAATCTTAAAAAAAAAAAAGGTTCGTCCTTCGAGATTTTTACTTTTATCATTTGAGTTGATTTTATTCTTTTCTGATAAGAAAAATATAGATAAACATCTGCACACGTGTGCGAACAACATTGATTGGTCGTTGACAAATTTCGTTGTGAGAAATTAGTGATAGAGAGAAGCCTTCACCACCACATGTGTGTACAGCCGTTTATTGCACAATCTACCATTACTATTAGTAGTAAACAGACAAAAGATGGATGACCATTGACATTTGCCTGTTATGAAAAAAAATAAGAGAAACGTAACAATCATTACTTGTCACTCTCTAAGTGAAGAAATTAATAGAAATAGTAATAAAACAAAATCATTATAATGGTATTTTCTTTCTTTTCTGTCAATTAATCCTTTTTTTCCTTCAAGTATAGTGACATATTGAACTAACCTATACATTTCCTTTCACTTAACTTCAATTTTTTTTGTTCTATACTTAAGTTGAATGAAAGACAGGTTAGAATTGCCTATTTGTTTGAGTATATATGTGTATATATTGTACATAAATGAGAAGAACGTCATCGTTGTGCTTTACTTCAGGGTACGTTGTTGAGAAAAAACGCAAGAATAATTGCATGCTCGTGTACGTCCTTGAATACAACGAGACGACAACGATGATGATGATGAAAGCACACGCGATTGCAATATAGGAGCCACGAAGGAGAATACAAAAGTATATTTGTTTGATTGCAAACATTCTCAATCGTATAACATATATACATATACACGTTCAGTTAAGTGATCGTGATTTCTATCTTGTTGTTCTTCCTTCCTATGGTGTATGTTTAGATGTCTGTGTGAATAATATTAATCAACAAGGTTTTTAATCGAATCTATTACAGCTGTAGTCGATTTCTTCAATTGATATTGTCGAGTAGATTATCGATTGATTGAAATTAGCGATTAGCCAAGAAAAATATGCGATTGAGTGTTTACTTAAGAACGGATGAAGGTTTTTCTGTTATTTTCTTCGAGTTTTTTTTTCTTTTTTGTAATATATTCAAATTATCGAGGGCTTTTTACTCAGCCTTCATCGGTGTAGAAACTCACATTTAATATATATATATATATATGTACACTTATAATTGTGTTTAAAAATCTCACGATAAGTAGCCGTACTACAAATATTCATTGATTCATGTTACCTTTCACCGTTTTTTTGCTTTCATATATACAAATGTTTTAAGTGACGAGAATAAAAAAGTATTCGCGATTGAATCGAACTATTTATTGACAAGAGTAATGACAGTAATGCGAATCTTTTATTCAAATGATTGACGTCAAAAATCGATTGCCAATTAAGAATTAAATTATTTATGTTTTCAAATATGACTATATAGTAGTTGATAAACTTCTATTTTCGAGGCAGATGTTTTTTTTCTTCTCATTGATTGCGCGTTATTTTATTAATAAAAATAAAACGTTTATCTATTATTACTAGTTCAAGTACATACATAGGCTAGATGTTAAAAGATGATTAAAAGTTAGTAGAGACATGAAAACATCTCAAATTTCAGTTATCATCAATGAATTTAAAGAATGTTATTTCCCTAGTGTTGCCAGATTCAAATCAACATATCAGTGGCATTTTGATGAGGAAGATAGATAGACAGAATTATTTCATCTACCTTGAACTTACTTCATAGACAAAGAGTAGTAGATAAAATAATTATTTTCTCTTGCTGAAAGATTACAAAAAATTGTAAATCAATATAAATCTTTTCAATAGAAAACATCGATTAAGAATTAATTGATATCAAATAAAAATAAAACAGTTCGATTAAAGTCATTTCAAGACTATGAAAACTACTAGACAAAATAGATCGTTTCTTTTATGACGATTTCAGAAGAGATATTCAACTATATTACTCGGTTTTTTTTTCAGACAATGTTTGTTCTACAAAAATTCTCATTTTTCATTTTATTAATTCATATTATTAATGTTACTGCAAATGAGAAATGTAAGTGAAATTCGTTTTTTTTAATGTATTATAAATTGTTTTCTTATTTGATTCTATCTATAGCAATAGATCTTCAAGGGCCTATGGATGATGATGCTTATTATGATGGTGATCAACAAGAACCCGTACATGTTAATTTATTACAAACAATTGATTGTACAAATCAGTGTCCACCGTATTGGATTGAACCTATTTTACAACAAAAACAAACATTAGTTTATCCAACATCAGCATTTGTTTCATTGAAATGTCCATATAATGCTAAACCAAAAGCAAAAATAACGTGGTTTAAAGATGAACAATTTTTTTCACCAGAATTATATGAATTGGTAAAAAAAATACATTTCTTCGATAAATTCCTATTTGTTTTTTAATCTTTAGTTTTCAATTGATGGTATATATTTAAATATTTCTAAAATAACAATGTATGAAGCAGGAACGTATACATGTGTTATTGAAAATAGCTTAGGAAAAATTAGTCGATCATTTCAATTAATTATACAAGGGCGTAGTCTTGATCGTCCAGTATTTATATCTAAGCCAACAAATGTGACACGATATGAAGGTGATAATGTCACATTTGAATGTTTATTTTATTCGGATTCAAGTCCATTTGTTCAATGGTTTGTTCAACGAAAATCAATAAAAAATATCCATAGACATGAACAACAAAATGAATTAGAATTTCTTAAGGTAATTCATATTTTGATTGTTGTTTTTATTAAAATAAATAATAATAAAAATATCGAACTAAACAAAACAAACCAGAAAACATCTATCTATGTATAGTTTTCTAATGGATCCAGATTTAGTCTAGGAACACGACAGGTAACATTAAATACAAAAAAAACCAGCAATTCTATTTTGTGTTCGCTATGTGCTTTTGGAATATTTTTATTATTTGATAATATTTATTGCATGCTATCCTTAAAATCAAATACAAATGAGGATTGTATTTTGAAAAGCTATAATATCCCAGTGGTTGGTTTTTTATATGAGACTGTTATTTGTATTTATTTTAATTTATGTTTGCTTAAATTATGGAATTTTATTTATTTCGTTAATATGTGTGTGTAATAAGCATATGTATATGATTCGATCATGATGATTATATGTATGCATGAATTTGCTTTATGATTTGTTATTTTTTTTTGTTTTTTGGAGTGAAAACATACATTTTATTTGAATTTATATAAAATTTTGTCTGTATTTATTTTAGGAATATAACCCACATACAATGTCTGAAGATGAAGTTAAACTATTGACTATTACACGTTTACAACGAAACGATACAGGTGTTTATCTCTGTCGTGTTTTAAATGAATATGGTTTTAATGATTTAATACATCATCTTACTGTTTTACCTGGTACATTAATTTTGTTTGTTCTTTCATATTTATTTGTTAATAAAATATTTTTCTTTTAAAGATTATGAACGACCTTTATTATTACAAAATGTTTCATCAAATAAACGACATTATATATCAAGTCGATTATCTGATGAATTAATTATATTAATTGGTTGTATTATTGGAATATTACTTTTTGCATTTCTATTTTTTCTTATTTATCATTTTCGTAATGAAAAAAGTTTACAACAAACTTTATTAGCAACACGTATATTAGCTACAAGAGGTATTAGTAATTTAAAAAATGTAAGTACAAATAATTTTTTTTTAAACTCATCTAATATTTTTTCGATAAATAGAATCAACTTTATCGCAGTGATATTGATCCAAAAACAAAAAAACTTTTAATGGAAGATAGTTGTCATCATTTTCCAACAGAAGGAACAATATCAACAATTATCTCTTCATATTACGATGATCAATGTGAATTTTCTCGAGAAAAGTAAACAAACTTTTTTCTCATAAATAGATTTTCGATCTTGCTGCTTTTCATAGTCTTTCAGTTGGTCATCTAATTGGAAAAGGAGCATTTGGTTTTGTATACGAAGGTGTAGCAAAGGATATTAATCCAAAAGAAAAAGTAACAACAGTAGCAATCAAAACAGTAAGAGGTTAGTTTTTATACAGAAAACAAATTATTGAAATCCATATTTTCTAGAACGATTATTTTAACCGTTGAAAACAACGTATGACTGTAATGAATTTTACTATGTTTCACTTTAATCCATCATCACGTTTTATGAGTCGATTTTTTCTTGCTAGAGAATGATTATCATATTCTCCATTATTTCTATCGTTTTCTAGAACGACAGATTATGGTGATGTGATGAGTATGATTGAAGAGAAGACTCGCACCCATCGAGCTTTTCAAAAGCTCGGAAAATAGTAATTTATTAACATAAAAAAGCTGTTAGTAAAATTCTTTCGAAACTCCTAGTAGGAAAAGTCTTGCTACGATTATTCTTTGTATACAAAATTCTCCTAGTGATAATTTCTAAAGGTGCTAAGAGAATAGATCATGGACCTCAAACACCGTCAATGTTTTGTCACTTGGAAAAAGAAGTCCTGATACGTACAGGAAAATTTGTTTTTCTCGCAATCAATTTTTACACAAAAAAGTGCAGAATGGCGCCCATTTCTTCGATATGATATGTTCGATAGAGCTGAAACTTTTTGTAAAGGTATTAGGCATTGTTCGGAGTGTCTACTATTCTTGTTTGTTTTGAATAACATTGGCACCATTGACATTTGGCAAATTTTATAAAAAAAAAAAGAAAAATATGTATTTTTGGAGATATTCTCAACACTTTGATCTTTTTATACGAATAGAACGAGACAAAAAGAAATTTAAGAAAACAAAAACAAAAGACAAAACGGGGTGATTTTTAACTTTTGAGAATAAGATGTTTCCTTGAAGGAAATATTTGAGAAGTTGAAATTTATGGCAAACCATTACTCTACTCTTCAAGATCTATTCATCCTTGAAGTTTCAAATATTTTTGATGAGCCACTATTCAGAAGCTTCGGAAAAGAGCGTCCAAATTACTTCAACAATCATTTTACATCATCTTTCACACAAATTTATATTTTAGACGATGCAACACCAGAAGAAATTGAAAACTTACTTAAAGAGTTATCGGTAATGAAAATGGTTGGCAAGCATGTTAATATCATATCATTTCTTGGTTGTTGTACAAAAGGAGGTAAAACTTTTTTTCATTCATTAATTTTCCATTGGTTAATTATAAATATTGCCTAGGTCAAGTTATGTTAATTGTTGAGTATGCTAAATATGGTAATTTACGTGATTATTTACGTCGTAAACGTCCACCTGGTCATGCTCTGTCAGGTTTATATGAAAGTCCCTCAGATACAGATAATACTGAGCAAGAAACTATAATTAATGATGATGATTATGTACGTTCATTAACAACAATTGATTTAATTTTATTTTGTGTACAAGTTGCATCTGGAATGGAATATTTGCATTCAAAAAAAGTAAATATTTGAAAAAATAAAAAACAATAGATTAACTGAAATTTTTTATTTTTTCATCTAGTGCATTCATCGTGATCTTGCTGCTCGAAATGTCTTATTAGCAGATAATCGTATATGTAAAATAGCAGATTTTGGATTTGCAAGAGATTTAACACAAACATATTATTATCGAAAACAAACAGATGTAAATTTTCAAGATTCACATATAAATAATTTAATTTTTCTCTATTTCTAGGGTCGTGTACCAGTTAAATGGATGAGTCCAGAAGCATTATTTGATAGAAAATTTTCAGTAAAAAGTGATGTATGGTCATATTCAATATTAGCATGGGAAATAATGACATATGGTGGTACACCATATCCGTCTATAGCTGCAGAAAATATGTTTGATTATTTACGAGATGGTAATCGTATGAGTCAACCAGTTAATTGTCCAAATGAAATGTAAAATCATTCAAAATTAAATACTTTTGTTTCTCTATGTTTTTTTTATATTTGTTTTAGTTTTCAAGTAATTGAATCATGTTGGACGTTTAAAGAATCATTACGACCAACATTTACACAAATATGTGGAAGTCTTCGACATTATTTATATGGTTCATCACCAATTGATTATTCCGATTTAGATTATGTAGATTTTCCACCAATATCATCACCATCAATAAGTGATTTTGCATCGACAACAATTTTACCTCTATCAACATCAGGTATTGCAAGTGATACAAATAGTCATAGTCATATAACAACAACGGCCACATCATCATCATCACTTTCTTAGTTTTGTTTTTCATTTTCTTTTTTTTATCTTATTCTTTTGCGATCAATCAGACATTTTGTATTTCATAGAAATAGACTTCTGATTGTTGTTCATTTTTTTTCTTTGTGTGTCAAATATTTTTTTTTTTGTATTACGTATATTTGCAATATAAATAAGACTATTCAAAGATTATTCAATCTAATTAGATTTCATCTGATTTTGTTTTTCTAAATTAATGAACAAGTTTTGCTGATAAATGGAATTGATTTAGCCAAAAGAAAAAGCCACGAATAAAAATGGTGATTGCTTGAAAATATCAAACAGTTTATTTTGAGATTTTCAACCTGCAAGATGAAGATATGGGTGTGTCTGAGTGTAGTATAGATATTTGTAATTTGAAAACTCATATCCACACATCTATCAACATTCCAACCGACGGAGCATGAATCTAGGATAGGTTTTCGTTTGCTTAAACCTTGTGGCGGCACTGCCTATGCTTATTTAACACCAGTCAGTAGTAGATAAAATGTGGGCTGACTTCGCAACAATGTGCCATTTGCCAGAAGAAAATGAAAATTAAACAGTCGCAGAAAATTTTTACAATAATTAGAGCCCACCTAAACTTTCATCTATCTGATATAAGGTGAACTTCAGCTTACCCAAGACTCATGGCTTCACTGCTCGTGGCATATTTATAAATAGGTTGATGGGGAAAAGTTTTACGAACAATCTATGGTTTAATTTTTTTTCCTATGGTGTCAAGCACCTACCTGAAATTCAATGAATGTCTAGAAAACTGGACGGAATAGTTTTCTGGTTACAGAAGACTTTCTCACAACTACCTTTTAACAATGTTATTTTAAAGAGCATAAAATTCTGAACTATTAGTATAGATCCTGCATTTTCTACGACCTTTCGTTAAAATGTTAACAGTACCAAAAACACGAAATTTATGAGAAAATCAATTAAAAAAACGTCTTTTTTCGGTTTTGTGGCACTTTTTATTTTATAAAGAGAAGGATGTTGAAAATGGGGCGCTCTCACGTCGTGCTCAGAAATTATTGCTCTTCAAAATGGCAGTGTTAAATAATCGATTCAACAAAGTCTTCTGTAATATGAAAAATACTGTATCCAGTCTTTTAGAAGCCTTGCTACTATAGTTCAATTATGAAGTGTTGGTATAGATAACTACATTCGCTATTAAAAGCACTATCTGAATTTGCGGTAAGTGCTTAAAATTATAGAAAAACAGTAAAATACCTAAGCGTATAAGAATTTGCATTGACTTCTGTAAAGTGTTTCAAATTCTCAGAAGTATTAGAACTTAATATTGTAACATCAAAAATTGCCTTCGCAAATTTTCAATATAATATCTTGATATATTTTGATATCCGATTTCTAGGATTTTTGTATATTAAATAATTTATTTAATCTTAATGTTTGAAATCTTCTTTGTTATTGATTTTATTAATTTATTTATGCATTAATGCGTTATATTTCAACAACGACACTGCCTTCGCCAAACTAAATACATTTATGTTTACAAATACTAATGCGAAGACAAGATGATGATACTAGTAGGAAGATAGAAAGCTGAGACCTTCACCAACAGTTAATAATCAGTAAGATTAGATATTTATTTAACGAAGAAATTTTTCTCCAACGTTTCTTTTTGATAGAGAAAAATCTTCAGAAAACTTGATTTTA
The DNA here is from genome assembly GCA_905250075.1 of Rotaria sp. Silwood1. Taxonomy (NCBI): domain Eukaryota; kingdom Metazoa; phylum Rotifera; class Eurotatoria; order Philodinida; family Philodinidae; genus Rotaria; species Rotaria sp. Silwood1. The sequence goes on along the minus strand of CAJNOP010000016.1, from coordinate 2,862,750 downwards.
TTAGGTTTCACGAGCTGAATTTGGACCACTAGTAACATGATGTAATTATCAATAGTATATGTGTTAGGATTATATTTGAACACTCTATTCAACTATCGCATTTTCAAAGGTGTGAATCAAAAGCCGATAGCTAAGTATGAGGACTTTTGAAGGTGATTTTAATTTTTACTTAAACTTTCTACTAATAAAACTGTGTATTTAGAATACTGTTGACCTAGGCTAAAACAAAAAATGATTTGCTTTCATTATCAGCGAGTTAAGAAAATGTGAAAAAACCCTAATAAAGTTCCTTCTTAAGAAATGTATCAATGGTAAAAGTACTAACCCAATCGCAAAATATTACTCTTTTTAATGGATTTGTTCGAATGGATAATGAATATCTACTGTTCTTTCTATCAGAAGCATTAGCTTTCTCAGTAGAACATTCTGAAGTTCGAATAAAAATCTAGATCGATTCCCGAAATCCACACACACTTAGTGATCGGCTTTGGCTTTACAACTTTGAAAATTCGCTAGCTCGATAAAACCTTTACAGGCGATCCTAACATATATAATATTGATAATATAACCATATTCTTCATGAAAAAATTAGGCTCCTGAAACCTCGAAAAACTAGAGCTTTTGCGAGTGCTTTCTATGCAAAGAAAACGTAGAAAAAAAAATTTCGCTTAATAAAAGTTAATCTTACTGATTAGTATCTACTCTGAAAGTCTCAGTATTTTAAATTTGGAACTAAGGAAACTCTAGAAACCAGATTTTTACTAGAAAGATTCTTCGAATCGAGAGTCGAGAGTTATCAATAGACCGTTTTAAAAAAATTTAATAGTGATTTTTAGTATTAAGACAATGAGTTGTTACCACTTCTAAGCACATTAGAAATGTTAAATATGTAACTCTTAGAATGCCTGAGATAATTTCTCACCAATATTGCTAATTCTACTCAGTACCTATTTGACAGGCTTCTTATGAATAAAAAAACTAAACAGTAATCTATCACCACAAAAACATTCAGCTCAATAGATTAAAGCAAACAGGAGATATTGGTTTGTTTACATCGTCTAGGTATCTACAGGCCATTTTGCGTCGAAGTTTCACTCAAAAAAATCTTATCTAATTTTGCGATAATATTTTAATCCATAAGACTAGTAAGTAATACACTAGACAAGAGAAATTTGTTTGTTATTGAATATCATCATTTATTAAACTTGAACAAAAAAAAAAGAATTATTATTCTGTGCTTTTCTTTTATGAAAAGTAAGGAACAATGAACTGAATCTTTTATTGCAACTTTATGTTTGTTTATTAATACCCTGATTATTAGCGTCCTCTTTCTCATTGCTTAATATTAATTGGAAAAAAACGTCCAACAATCCTAAAAACATATCGTTGTTTTTTCTTTTTTCTATGCATTCTTTCTTTTTTTTTACTTCTAATATCAATATTTCTTTCGCAGATTTTTTTTTCTCGTTGGCTTTTTTGTTTTGCTTCTGAAATCTTCTTCGTTTCTTATTGTCTATTGATTGACACAAATATGTCCAATCTATCATATTTTTTCCTCTCTTTTCTTGTTCTCACAATCTCAATGACTCATTTTCATTCCAATTGACACGTTATGCCACTTTTTCCTGTTCTTTAAAAAAAAAACTTGATCTACAGAGTACTTCCGGTGTTCATCATGCAAAGTGCTCCACCTGATAATGCAATTACCTATAAATTAGTAGTCGTAGGTGAAGGTGGTGTTGGCAAATCTGCCTTGACCATTCAAGTAAATACATATCGAAAGAATTTAACGAAAAACAAAACAAAATATTTATTTAATTTCTATTTTAGTTTTTTCAAAAAATGTTTGTTGAAGATTATGATCCAACTATTGAAGATAGTTATATTCAACATGTTGAAGTTGATAAACAAGTATGTGTACTTGATGTTCTCGATACAGCTGGTCAAGAAGAATTTTCTGCTTTACGTGAACAATATATGCGTAAAGGTGATGGTTTTCTTATTGTTTATTCTGTGATTGATCCTAATTCATTTAAAAATACTCGACAATTTTATAATCAAATACTTCGTGTCAAAGACAGGTATTATTTCATTGTTTGAAAAATTTTACATACACACAAAACAATGATTTGTTTTTTCTTTCTTAATAGAAAATCTTATCCAATGATTCTTGTTGCAAATAAAATTGATTTAGTTAATTTAAGAAAAATATCTGAAGAAGAAGGTCGTGAATTAGCTAGTGAATTACAAATCCCATATATTGAAACCAGTGCAAAAGTTCCACCAATAAATGTTGATGCCGCATTTCATGAACTTGTTCGTGTAATAAGACAACAAAATCAAAATCAATATCCAATAAAAAAGAAACGAAAAAAACGTCGTCATTTACATCGTTGTCGACTTATGTGACAATAAATATTTAAATTGCAATCAAAAAAATCGATATTTAAGAAAATTTTCTCTTTTTTTCTATAATCTCTATTGTTTATGTGCCTTTTTCCTTTCTCATGTGTGTATTCATTTCTAGCTCAACTCTTTTGTCAATGTGTGCGTGTATGAAAATTAATTAAAATAAAACTTGTGCAACGATTCAAAGTTTTTTTTGTTTTCATTGCAATGAAAAATTAAATATATTCTATTAGATATAATTATTATTTAAATAACATATTTCGGGAACGTTTCGCTGTATTCTATTGAGTTATTTACTGGAGATATAGAGGATTTTTAAGTGTATCTATATTGATATATAAACGCTTCTTATTAGATAGTGATGTATTAAGCAGCTATTTAAGATAAACAGTGTTGATACCACGATTGATATTGATGTTGATAGAAATACATATTAATCATTAATTTGTTAATGTCAATATGCTTCAAGTGAAAGATTGATTAAGATAGAATATTCTTTTGATTGAATTGATCTTTAGAATTCTAATTATCCAAAACAAGATCAATAATGAATATTGGGAATTATATAATCATTCGAATTATAAAGTATATTATCATATACAGGGTGATTTTTTTTTTTGAAATATTTTCGCGAGATGAGCTACAATTAACAAATATTTATCATTATTATTCAAAACCTACATAAAGAATTAATATAAAAAGAAAATTTAAACAAGTTGGACAACTACATACGATTTGCGTACAAGACAAGAAATTTAAAAAATAGACATATGTACATATACGTCCTATATTGCATAATACTAAATGATTCGGAAGTAAAAGAGATAATACTTCATTTAATCGAAATACGTGATCATGCTTATGTATTGCTCGGACAAATCAATTATTCAATTTTGAGCTGTTTATATTAATTTAATTTATTTAAAAAACGTATTGATATGCCTTATTGAACTAATTGTATCATTGAAAATAATTTTTTGTTTTACTTTCTTATAATATAGACAGATTTTTAAATAGAATCGTAGAAAACATTGTTCAATTGAACTATTTTAGTCGTCAGTTTGATAACAAAATAGATTTGTTATATATCTGTTTTGTCCCGTTGGAGGCAAATTCAATTAGTTCAATAGGCTATTATCAATAATATTATATTTAATGATGCTGTAATGTCTGTATATATATATCTATCATTGTTCGATCAACTTCTACTGATTTAACTACTAATGAAATTTTATGGCTGGTTTGAATTATTTTTCTAAAGACAAAAATTTTTCAACGACAGATTTATCATCTTCTTCAAAAATATTTTTTTTCCAATTATCATTTTCTAATGTTTATCGACAAGTAATGAGTCGTTAAATAAATTATGTATAGCAGATTTATCTCGTTTTCGCTGCAATTAATTCTCATACAATAATCAATCTTCAGTTTTCCCTATGTAGCTAAGAATAAATATGTTTGATTGAACTTATTGTTTATACTATTGCTGATAAGTTGACGTGACTTGGTTCACAATCAACATTTTTCATTCTAATTAAAATGTCAATATTAATAAATTTCAGAATGCTAATAATAGTAAATCATTGAAGATTCATTATTCAATTAAACTATATTTGTTTCATAGAAATTGTAAAGCAAAAAATGCATATGTATTTGACATGTGCAGATTTTAATCAATCAATTATTCAAATATTTTTATCAAATAAGTAGACATAGAAATACTCGAATAAAATAGAATTTCGCATATATGACAAGCCAGAAAGTTGAATTCAATTATTGAATATATATGAAATTTAAGTATTCATCGAAACACAAACACATACACAAAGCAACTTTCTCACTGAGGATACCATAGAATCAGGCGCACAGAGCAGTATTGAAATAGAGGCGATGTATCACGGGAGTCTAGGAAAAGCCAGTCAAAAGTCAACAGGGATGTCAGATGCATCTGAACACTTATTACGATTCTTTTGTCATTTTTTATACGTGTTTCACGAAACTTTCATGCTATATTGGTTTTTAGCAGCATTTTCAAAAGAGTAACTTCTCAGAATTCTATGAAGCGTTATCACGTATTTCAATTGTTGAATAACAGATGATGCGCAATAAATTATACTCTTAGTATTGTTGAAAATTTTTCACTATTATGTCCTTGGTTGAAATACGTTTTTTTTTAAACCAAAAGATGGTACTTGAAATTCTTTATTAAAGGTATGTATGATTAGATGCACAGCTTGTTTTATACATATTAGAGGACAGATGAAAAGTAAATACATACAAATAGCTGTGAGAGATAAATGTAAAAATGGTGATTGACCAACAAAAATTTACGATTATTTAGGTGAAGTAATTTCATTACCAACAATCAAGTTGTGGACTCAAATGACCAATAACATTTATTCTATCAAACTATCGTCTCCTTCCGGCCGCCTAGTTTAGGAGATGTAGCTGTTGACAAGAAGATTGGCGAGGACTCTGAAACGAATATTACGTAACGATCTTGATTATTTCCACACAAGGAAATTAAACAATTAAAATTGATCAATCTTCAGAAAAAGAAGAAGATGAAGTTTGCGAATGGGATGTTAAAAAATTCCACTAAAAATTTCACTAAAAAGTGACTTTTTGTGAGCGAAAAACCTTTTTTTTAACTATAAAGAATGTTTAATAATCATAACGACTGAACGTGTCTGTGAACGGAGAGAAGAGACTGACATGCGAAAGGTACTGTTCATAAAAAAAAACAAAAATTTTCAGTAAAGGTGATGGTATGGTTTGATCTATATAGATAAGGGCTAACAGTGCCAGTAGTTTTGACAGATTGAACAATCGATGCAAAAAGATACATCAATGATGTTCTTTTAATGGCTTTGAAATCTGACGACAAAATGCTAGGAAACAACTGGCCAAGTAAGCAGGAGAGGGCTAGACCTCACAAGCATCACCTGAGTCAAAAATGGTATGCTTATCATTTTCCTGCATTTATTTCGATGACCTATGGACTAGCAAATTCACCTGATATACGCTCATTAGACTATAGTTGATAGAATAGAATGAACTGGCTGAAGCTATAAATTGGAGTCGTGTAACAGTAAAGGCAACATTGAGGGACGAAAAAAAGTTTTCTATCAAAAAACTTGACAAAGAAAATTTTTACATTCTGTATGTGATTTTACTGTACGAAAAAGTTTGATTCCTCCACAAAAAAAGAAGGACACTATGTCATATAATAAAATATACCATTTTATAAAAAGCTTCAAGTGTTGTCTTTTGATAAAATAAGTGTTTCAATGAAAGGGTCACTGATCTTTATTTGATATCCTTCATAATATAAAGGAAATAATGACAAATCTGGATTTGTATGCTGTATTCATTAATCTTTCGTCTTTAATGAGAATAAAACCTTGTCACGAATTATCTTGCGATGAGAAAGCATAACATCCAATCAACCGGATAATATAGGAAAATCTATTCTGTGCCACCTGTTACAAAGACAAAATGTTAGAACAAATAGGCTTTTTCTTAAAAATCTGTTTATTCTGGACGCTCAGAGGTAGTGAAACGTCTAAAAATTGCGATTTTCACTTGAACAACTTTTATGGATAACCCTATATTTGAAAAGATCTTCAATAATCGAATTGAAATTTCAGGTTTTGACGCTAAAGAAGTTTTGTACGCATTGAATTACCGCTCAAAATCTTTCAGCTTTTTGTTTGGCATCAATCTAATATTCAAATTATAAAGCCGACATTAGTATCGAGCGTGAAAAACCTTGACCGATTCCATCTCGATTTAATTGTCTTGTTTGTCTTTTCATGGCAGCTTTATTGCTGTGGTATTGCAATATACTGTGAAAAATCAGAATAACCTTTGAATAGAAACTATTAAATACTTCAAAACTTATGTGGCTTTATTGTTTATGTTGAATCATTTTGAAAACTAATACTGAGAGTAGTTTTCAAGCTTGCTTTTTGACAAAAATTATCATGAAATATTATTTTTTTTGTTGAAGTTGTTAAAATAAACTCGAAATGTATGCAACCTATTATTCATCGTACAAAAAAAAAGGTACTACGATTTATGAGATATTTATTGCTTGAAACTCTTCTTTCAAGTGTTTGTTACTTGATAATGCAGATATTCTTGAAGTATTAATCCAAATGACAAAAAGAAATAAAATACTAACAATGTTTAAGATATTAAAGTCTAATCTGTATAGAAATTGATGTTTATATCGGACATAGTATTTATTATATCTAATTTTATAATTTTTTTTCTTTCTGTCTCTTTCTATTTTTGTTTATAAAGAATTCAATCAATAGAAAAAAAAAGTAGAATAATAATGCAGTTTTTTTTCTTGTCAGATGAAGAGAAAGTCAAGAAGCCACCTGCCAAGAAAACGTTTGTATGTTTGCAATTGTCGTTATGCATTTTAAATGTTTCTCTGCCGATAGATTTTTTTTTTCGCTATGATTCAAACGAGAATTGTGACAACAAAAAAATATATAAGAAACCCATCTATATATAAACTAAATAAACTGATTTCTTTTTAAATAAATTAAAATACAAAATGTCACAAAAAAATACTCGTCATGGTAAATTAAGAAATTATTATTCTTCAAAAAGCAAAAAAGACAAATTTTTTCTTTTAGTTTCAACTAATATACCATCGGCTCGAACAACAATTAAAAGTGCAGTATCTACTAGTACTCGACCAACAGTAACTGCATTGTCACGAGCAAGTAATATTGAATCTATAGATTATAATGCCGTAGATACAGCTAGGTAATTCGATTAATTAGAAAAAAAAAAATATAAAAAAAGTGAATTGTTGAAAACAAGAATAAAAGAATTTTTTATTAGAAAAGAAGTTCTTCAAAAAGAACAAGAAGCACATCGAGCATGGACAACCAAATTTGATCCATGGTTGATTGATGAATATCGACAAGTAAGATATGTTTAATTTTCTTAGAAAATTTTATTTATTAATGATGAATTATAGATGTATGATAGTATAGCTAAAGTTCATGGTATTTCTCGTGAGAATTGTGTTATTTCTCTGAAACGTACGGAATGGCAACAACCAGCTAATGTCTTTCCACCATTACATAAACGTTTAGCAGGTCAACGTCGTCGACGTTTATTAGGCGCATTTCCAGAAACAGAAAATGACGTGAGCATTTTGAGTTATTTTTGTTTTACTTTTGATTAATGAGTTATATGTGATGGCTTTTTTTTTCTTTTTTTTGATAGAAAATTGGTTGGAAAATTTTGCCACAACAAGCTATTGAAATTTATGAACGCACTAAATCTGCTAATATTAATCCATTACCAAGACAATATAAATTTTCTAGTTGGCCAACTGAAAGTTTCTATTAGTTCAACGTAGACATTTTCTTTTGTAATTTATATTTATATTAATCAAAATAATAAAAACAAAACAAAACAAAAAGATAAGATAACCAACATTATGATTGTGGAAAGCATAGAGACCACATTGCTTGTGTAATGCTTTGTCGTTATTAGAGTACAGTCAAGAAAAAAAAACGAAGAGGAAAGAAAGAATATGGTAAAACGATAAAAAGCATTCATTTATCTTTCTTTCTCGTTCGCTTGCCCGGTTGCTTCGTCTCATTTTTTGACAACTACGAATAAGTAATGTTGACGTTACTGCTGCAGTGATCATCGTCGATCATCCGTCGATCGTCGTCATGAGGGAGTGAAGGATGCAGCAAAAAGAAGAGAACGCGCATATATCTTTTATGTTAAGGTTTGGTGTATGCATTCGATCTCAATACTTATGTTGCGTTTATACATATATTTATTAATGTTGAGTTGAGTGTATATTTATATGTACAGTTTTACTTGTTAAATATCACCTTGATGTGTGTTTAAAATGAAGCACTTATTCGTGATATCGTTTATTCATGCTATATGTAGCTCGAATTAATTCCAGAAAAAAAAAGTCGATTATGTTTGAGTCACATAATATTTTGTCTCAAATTTGTTTTCGATAGTTCCTTGATATAAATATTTATATATATATTATCCTGTTCTTTATAGAAGTATTAATAATCAATTTAAGATTTGTGTACAATTAATTATAAAATCAAAATGGGACAAAAAACCAGTAAACATCAAAAAGATTTAACTTCTTTGTCAGATGACGATGTTGAACGATTAACAAAAAATACAACGTATACAAAACAACAAATTCAAGATTGGCATAAAGGATTTCTTCAGTATTAAAAAAAACTGACAACAAAAAAAAACCAACTAATATATAAATATTTTTTTTATTATATAGTGATTGTCCTAATGGCAAACTTGATAAAAAGAAATTCTTAGAAGTGTATAAGGTATAATATTCATTTGTCAGTTGATATAGAAACTGTTTATTTTTGTTTTATTTAGAAATTTTATCCTGAAGGTAAAGCTGAAAGATTTTGTTCACAAGTTTTTAAAGCTTTTGGTAAATATTGATGGTTAAAAATTTCAATTTTTTTTAAATTTTCTCTTCTACGATTTAGATTCGGATGATAATGGTTATATTGATTTTCTTGAATTTATTATTGCTGTGAATATAACATCTCATGGTTTGTATTTAAAATAAAAAATCTGATTAGGAATAAAATTTTTAATCGATTCTATTTTCTTCTGTTTTTAGGTGACGTCAGAGAAAAACTTCGAGTCGCTTTTGATATGTACGACATGAATAAAAATGGAAAGGTAATTTTGAATAGAAAACAAAAGAAAAATTCTCAAGAGAGATTAATAGAATTATTAATTGAAAAGTTCTTGAGCTGTTTGATGTGACTTACGACCACGTTGAATATAGATATATATCTATATACATATATATGATGATATAATACTATATATATATACAATCTACCAATCGTTCTTATTCTCTGGTATAAATAAGGCCAGCTGTTGCATGCATATATATGTCGTCGTTGGGCATGTCTAACAATCGTAAAAAGGAAAAATACCAATTGTTTTTGTCGTTTCTTATTTCTCTTGTATTCTTAGAGTCTTTAAAAGAAGCTCTACCGCTGCTTCCTATTACTTCTGCTATCAGAAGATTGAGTTTCTATGCTTTTTTTTTTTTTTTTTTTCTTAACCAATGACTATGACATTATAAGCATGAGATGAAAAGGACACTCATAGTATCGCATCATCGCACACTCTTGTTACATTATGTTGTCAGTAAGTAAAAAGCGCACAGACAAACTAATAGTAAGTGTTAGGAAACCGAATATAAATTGGACGTTTGTATAAGCACATAGTGCATCTTTGATAACCATTTTTCCTCTTTACTCTCTTTTGCAAGCTGCTGACTTGTCGACATCGTTTGTCGTCGTAGGATAGAAAAAGAAAAAAGAATTGTATTAGTGAGAAGACAGAACATAAAAGCAACTTGTATGCGTGTGTGTTGGCCAAAGAACAACACATCATTTACTGTTTTGTGTGCTATTGTTTTTTTATGTGTATTACCTCTTTCACACACCTTTCTTTTTTTCCTTGCTTTCAATCGATCATTTTCATTTTGTTTTCCTCTCATGTGTGTTGCTTCTTTCATATCATCCCATTTATAAAAACGATTTTTGTTATATTCTTATAATTACCTCTATTCAGATTTAGTTCTTTTTTCCATAATAATACTACAATGGGTCACAAAGAAAGTAAAACTGTTGGTGTTGAATTAGACGATGAAACAATTGATCGTCTTACAAAAAATACAAACTATACACCTGAACAAATTCGTCAATGGCATCAAGCATTTTTACGTGATTGTCCAAATGGAAAATTGTCACCAAGACAATTTACAGAAGTGTATAAAAAATTTTATCCAGAACATGAAGCTGAAAAATATAGTCTACAAGTATTTCGTACATTCGATATGGATAATAATGGTTATATTGATTTTGTTGAATTTTTACTTGCTGTAAACATTAATTCAAATGGTGATGTACGAGATAAACTGGGTCTTGCCTTTGATATCTATGATATTAATGCCAATGGACAAGTAAGATAGTAAAGGTCGTCCTTTTTTCTCTTGTCTATGTGTACATATCCGCTCAATAATAAGCACACGACATACGTGTATATGTTGCATCACTGATTATCTTACGCTGGTCGTCCACGCGCGTGATTAATCCTCAACTTTTTTTTGTCCTAAAGTTCAGTAATATGTCACGTTGAGTTATTGTTTTCTTTTTTTTTGTTTAGATCGACAAGAAAGAGATGACGAAAGTGATTACGGCTATTTATGAACTTTTAGGTTTGCATTTTGTTTTATTGTTAATCTCTAAAAGATTTTCATTGTTTGCTATTATCTTTCTTTTTTTTTTAAGGTGAAGAAAATCGTAAAGGTGACAACGCACCAGAAAATCGTGTGAAGAATATAATGGAAAAATTAGATCTTAATGATGACAAAAATATCTCTCGTGATGAATTTGTTGAAGGTTGTCTTAAAGATGAAGTACTTCGACAGTTATTAGCACCTAATGTTTAAAATAAAATTATAAAAAAGAAAATAATAATAAATTACAACAACAACTAAATTATCTGAAGAGCATGTGAAAATAAAAGAAAAAAGAAATCTATCTATTTTTCTGATTATATTTATCATTCATATATATGTTTTATCAGGCAGGTTCTTTTTATCTAGGGTAGTTATGTTCAATTGTTGAATATATTTGTCTGGTATATGTATTCTTCTTTAATCTTTTCTTTTTTATTTTTAGGAAAACATGCTATATTGTTGTCTTCTGCGTTTTGTCTTTGCTTGCCATCTTTTAGTTCTCATTTTTAATCTTTGCTATTCTATATTTGTTTTCTTTTCTTTTTCTTCTTTTATGTCAATCAGAAAAAAAAAACAGCTTCACATGCTACATCAACGTTGTATGAATGTCTTTATACAAACGAATAATAAATATATATATATATTGTTTGTATGAGCATGTGATTTTGAAATCATTCTTTTAAATTAACTTTAAACAAAATTTTAATTGTAGCTATCATGAAAATAAATATCATTCGATTATATATAATATTAAGTTTATGAAAATTTATGAGATACCAAAACTGAAATACTTCATTTGCATTCGAATGCATCACATATGACAATTCAACACAGATTTATGGTAAATATATATGTCTCAGATAGAATCTTGCATAAAACTTCGAAACCCAACTCCAGCGGAATCTTGAAAAAACTCTTCAAAATTGGAGCGAAGAATTTTTTTCGTAGTCAACATCGAAATTATATTAGCAAAACAGTCAAGATTCTCTTTTTTTATTCACATATAATAGCAAGTTTATTCTTTATATGTTACGTAAAAAACAAAAATTCACTCAAAAGTTTCAAGAAGAAAAAATTAATCAGAAAGACATGCTCATTACCAAGTACCAATAAAAAGACATATATGCTTATCAGCAAAAAAAAAAAGGTTTGACTCCGCAGGAAAAATTTCTCCAAGACAAAAATTATGTTTTAGTTTCTCAGGAGAAATTGAAATTTTGAAGTTTTCCTATAGGAAAGCTTTCGAAATATTTCCGAACTATAATACTTCAAAAAATACAACGATTAATCTAGAAAAGCGACAGTTGTTCGTAGCGACAAATGGGCTCTGCAATAATTAATCGCATATATGACAGAAGGATGGTTCTTATTCGACTTTCCAGAAACCTCTATTCGTAGATGTGTGACTCGATCATACACAGAAGTGCACAAGGATGAGGATGACACATGAAAAATGAAAATTTATCCCATGCAATGAATGCAAAGATGATCTTGCTGATAGAAATTAATTTAATGTTGACATATATGTTTTACATTTATTGGAATGCTACAAAAAGATAAAAATTATATTGACTGCTTCATAGAGAAAATTGCATCAAACAGAAGCTATACAATAAGGAAAAATTATAGTAGATTATACGATATGTTTATAATAATTACTATTTACACTCATGTAAAGTTTCGTGCTCCATTGCAAAAGTTGGTTGTACATTAACATTGATACTCGTATGTAACGTTTTTGTATCCTTAAGTAGATGGTTAATTGTTTTTTTAACATCTCAGATTTCTGTTTTTCAAAATGCTCTGAAAACTTTCTTTTACATACTTCAACTGGAATGATTAATTCCATATTCATATACAGTTTACAGGCTTGAATGAAGATGATGATTTGTAAAGTTCTTGAATCAATGTCAGGTAGGTTGTAATAATATAATTAGTTCGATAAATCGAATACTTGAAGCCGTAAGAAAGTTGTATCTAGTGAATAGGATCAATACCATTCGATGATGATCGAACTTGTCTATCACCTAAGTATATAGTTCGTTCTTATATGAGTCTTAAGCAATGCTAATTTTATTGTATTCTTATTAAATAGCGCTTCAATAGAAACCGTGCGTCAGAAAATGATAGCCAAGTGAACATGCTGTCAGATTATATAATCAGATGAGCGTATATGATAGATTGTTGCCTTGAGTAGTTTTAGATGATTACAAGGTCTTGTTGATGCATCACATGTTGCATGTTCTCATTCAGAAAGATGATATTGGATGACAAGATCTTACGGCAAAACCATTCAAGTTGACAGCCATCGTTTGAGCTCATTATTAGGCTTCAAAGGATGCCTTGATAAGATTATTAAAATTATAAAACGACTCGTTCCTATGAGCCTTTCCAGTCGAGCTATAATTGTTTTTACTATATTTCTATCTGAAATTTTGCTCATTGATAGGTCAAATAACTTTTAGAGAATATCCAGAAAGCTTCAGCCGAAAGGAATATTTCTTTTGTCTCGATACTGAGGTCTCAAGTACAGTCGAGTTTTGTATCGTGCCTGTGGCAAGCGATACTTTTTATAAATTTGATATTTTAAGAGGAAAAAAACATTCTATTCGGCTGAAACTTTCACGATATTCTGAGGCTCATCAGACCTATCTTTGGTCGAAATTTTCGGGAGAAAATTGTCTTTTTTGTATTTTTTGGTATGTGTCTCAAAATTGGTTCGAAAATTCAGTAAAACAATCATGACTCGACTTCATAGGCTTATGAGAATAAACCCTTTTAGATTATTACAAGCCTCACCAGGGCATTCTTATAAATTCAATATCAGCTCAAATGGCGGCTATCATATGGAGTAGTTCTCTTGTTAGAAAAATTTCACAATCGTATAGTTTCTGCTATTCTAAAAAGATCCTACCAGTTTAACCTCGTATCTTTAAAAATATGACTTCTTGATTGTTTAATTTGAGGTGTTATTATTGCAAAAAGAGGATGATGGAAGAAAGATTCACATAATTCGCTTTGTCATACCGATAGAATGAAACAGTTCATTCAATGAAAGTAAACTATGATATTGTGCATTACTGTTAAAGTGAAAAAACAACTCGATCTTTTTATTCATGCGTCATTGTTTAAAGGATGAGCGAACCTTTCTAAATGGTAAACTATTTTTGGTAGTTCCTATTAAGATGAGTGAAGACCCAAAAAGAATTATGTTCATCGACTTTTTATTTTGCATTGCAGTCATTTTCGTAAGATTTTCAACAAAATATCTTAATATCCTCTTATCATCTTCGAAATCGATATCTTTCCTAAGCTATCAACATTGAAAATTCTGTAATGCAAAAAAAAGGAAACTTTGTTCTTAAAGTCTGTATTTAACCATAGAATATTCTAGTTAATCGAACAGCTTCACAAAACATTGTTGTCATTGAGAACTTTATTTATGCAAGATTTCAAATCGAAAGTCGATTCGAAAGGAACTTTAACAGCTTGTTGTATAGCTCATTGTTTAGCCGTACCACAAATCAAAAGATTTATAGATATAAGTTCTTTTAAACTTTCTCTCGTCTCAGTCGATTCTATCTAATGATGTTAGAATCATCTCAAAAGCAATTTATAACTCCCTAGAGTGTTACATAGAGGTCGAGATATTTCCATCTAATTGCTCTAGTATCAAATTGACACCACACAATATGTAGATATTCAACAGCATGTAGGAAAAAGCATCAATATATCAAAACTGTTATGAATACAAAAATTTTCTCAATAGTATCTTTTTAAAGCATACAAAAACTAGTACGAAATTTTGAATACATACTACTAGACAGGCACATCACAGCAAAAAAGACCTTGATAAAAAAATCAAGAAAAAAACTAATACAAAATGTACAATCAACAAATAAAAATAATGAGATTAGGAAGATAGAAGATTTAATCATTAGGTATCATGGCGTACAGGATGTTGTTGTAATCGTTGTTTAGTTATTTCTTTCAATGTTGTTGTTTTTTCATGATCAATAAGAACATAAGATTTTGATGTACTGGGAACAAGTGTAGCTGCAATTGTATCATCATTTTGACTATTCGATAGGGTTACATTTGATTGATGCTAATTATGAAAACAAAATGAATTTATTTAGATAATTATTGTAATCGGAAATTGTTTTACCATTTCAAAAGTTATTGGTAATTCTAATGATGATTGTGATTTTTCTCTTTGTGTTTGAAATTCTGCATAATTTATTGAATTAGGATATTGTTGATTGCCTTTTTCAAAAATAAAATAATTTTCTGATAAATTCGTTTGAGAATTTCGATAAAATGATGTGTCTGATGATAATGATATTGATGATTGTGTTCGTCGTAGATTATTAAATGCTGATGAAACAGTTGTTAAACTCGATAATGATTTATCTTGTTGTTCATTGAGTAATTTATTTGAAATTACTGATATACGTTCATCTAAACAATCAACAAGATGTCGAGCTTGTTTACAACGAAATGCATAGCGTGCAGAACCAAGTGGTGCACGACGACCACATTCAAGAATAAATATTGAACCATCTAAGCCATAACGTTTTATTGTATTAAGTGGAATAAATAAGGATTGTCGATGTTTTTGATGTATACATAAATTATCATTTAATAATTGAATTTTGGCTGTCGAATGTTTTCGACCATACGAATTTATGTTATCAACTTTAAATATACTTTCATTATTTATAAAAGAAGTATCAGTTGTTGAATTATGATTTCCCATATATCTGAAAAAGAAAACAAATACACAAAAACCATCACATTTATAAAAACAAATGTTTATTATGTTTTTTTTTTCATCAAATTTGTGTTTTTAATGAAATTCGTGGTACAATATTCATAGATTGTAATTCCTGAAAAAGTAATTTGCAAGCATAGGGAATTTTTATAGTTGCCACATCTAATGATGATTTGCAAAATTGACACCTGAAAAAAAAGTTTTTTTGTTCATTATTTTGAAGAAATTAAAGAGAATTATTTTTTACCATCCATTATAACCAAATAGACCACATTGGTTACATACATCGACTTGAAATTGATCACTCGATATCATTAAACGTTCAAGTATAAGCATACTAAAATATAAAGCATAGAAAAGAAAAAAAAACCAATTTGACTTTTTTTTACCTTGCACCATAACCGATTAGACAATCACCTAGAAATAAACAAAATATCAGGATCAATATCGCCACAAATCATTTGTGATATTTAGGTACAAAAATATGAATCATATGAGCAAGCTTAGGTTTTCTATTGGTCACTACGAAAAGTGAATCAATAAGAAAATTGTTCGATACGAATAATAGTCAAGAAATTTATATTAATACAAAACAAAAGATATTTTTATGTAGCTGAAAATGGCTACAAAGAAACACGCTTTGTTCTTTGATATACGAAAGATATGAACTATTATCAACACCAAAATGTAAGGTAGTTTAATGTTTTTTGATTAACCTTGGATAGAGTCATCATAGAGACCTGCGGTTTTCATCATTCAAGAGAGAAGACTCGGGATCATTGAGGTGTATTGCGATTTGATTGGTCAGCGATTGGTTAATTAGGTAAGTTCTTGGTGAAGAGTTTTGAAAACGATATTCTGAAGTCATCTCCCTTTCAGCTTAGATTTGTTATGTGATCTAACGATAGACAAAACTCTTCTCTTTCGATCTACACGAGACCGAGATTCCTAACCTGTTTCATTAAGAACTTATCAGATTTATCCTGATAGCCACGACTTGAGCCCATTCACCGTGCTGAGTCGAATAGAAATATATGTTTTTAGGTTCGAACTGATCTAACACTGTTATCTCCATATTTAACGAAAGAGTCGACATTCTGAAACTATTAAGATAAAAGTGTTAAATTAATTCGAGCATAAAAAATAAAATTTCACCATTTAACTCAGCACAATGAATTGGCTTAAATTGTTTGTCTTAGGAAAAGTATTATATATAACTCTTCAATGGAACACACAAGCAATATCGGCTTAGCACAGATCGCAGAAGAGGAACTTGTTTCTATTAGTTTGATCGTATCATAAATCTTATTCAAAAGAAAGATGACAACAGAATAGAGTTTTCGAAGATTTCTACCAAGAACTCATCTAATTGGTCAATTGCTGGTCAATCTAATTGCGATATGCTTCGACAACTCTGAATTTTCTCTCTTGAATAGTGAAACTGCAGGTCTCTATGATGATCCTATAGAAAGTTATTCAAAAACATTGACGTGTATTGTATTCTGACGTTAATAAATAGAAGTTGTTTTTAAAATAAAGTATTAGGCATACAGATTTTCATGAAATTATATTAAAACTGAATTTTAATAGAAATGTTGAACCAAGAAAAAGAAGGATTTTAATCATAATGTACGTCTATATTATTTGGTTCCTCAATTACAGCTAACATTCGATGTAAAAAAAGAAACTAATTAAAAGTTCACTATTAAGTATTAGAGTTTACTTGAGATAATTTAGTGATTAACTAATAATGAATGAACTCATTCATATATTGTTTATGTTAATATTACTATTTCATATTATTCAATATTAAGAAGATTGATATATTTTTATTTTGTATTCAATTGAAGGCTTTGTTCGAAAAGCTGTTTTCATATTTTTCTCGATTACAATTCATATTGATTAACTTTTGCTTTTTCTTTTTATTCAAACTGTCGCATTCGAAGGTTATATTTCTTAAGACTTAGTGGCAAATATTCATCGAATGACACAAACAATAAAGCTTCATCGAACTATATTTGTTCATGAGTTAAAGACTGGCATGAATCTAATCACATAATATCTTCATTTGGTTATCTGATTTATATGTAAATTATGTAAGAAAACTTGATTTTCAATAATGTTTGAACAAGTAGAGAACAATTTATAGCAAACACAAGAACATTGCCGATTCATAGCGATTAGTTTCATATTTTGTACATAAATAGGGGATCTATAGATCTTAATACATACGTTCCATTTCACCAAGTCGAAGACCACCATCACGTGATCGACCTTCAGTTGGTTGTCGAGTTAACACTGATCGAGGACCACGTGCTCTAAAATATATATAACAAATAATAGATGTAAGAAAATATCTTGGAAATATTTACCTTGCATGCATTTTATCTTGAACCATATGTTTAAGTTTTTGATAAAATATAGGTCCAAAAAAAATATATGATTGTAATGGTTCACCGGTTAAACCCGATGTTAACAGATCTTTACCCAAATAATTAAAACCTTTATCAATTAATACTTTTGATAAATCAACAATTTTATCACCACCAAATGCTGTGCCATAACTAAGAAATTAAAAATATAAAATTGTGTTTTTCTGTTTTGTGAAACACAAACATAAGACTCATTGCAAAAGACAAAAAAAAATGTCGAGGCCACTTTCACGTGAATGAATGCATGATAAAACGAATGATTGTTGATGTTCTGGTAACCCCTTCTCTTTTCTTTCGAAAAGGATGTGACTCACTATTACAACCCATTTGTAAAAAAATGACTCGTGACGAAAGAAAAGTTCTAGAATAACGTATTGGTAACTTTTATGCTGATTCTTCAAAATAAGTTCGTGAAAACTAAAGCAAATTCAAAAAGTGAAAGATTGCGCAACAACAATCTAGAATATATTATAGAAGTATCATTATTGTATAATAGTGAAATTATCTGCAGAGTAGTCGCTCTCGTGAGATTTCGGACAAACAATTCAATGCTATCGTTAAATCCGTAAACAATTAGTATAGTCTCAGTCAATGAAAATTAAGAACGATAGTTGGGATACAATTATGCAATTATTTCAAGTAATCTGAGTAAAATAACATCATTGATTATTCGAAAGTGGAGAGTGAAGGCAAAGAAGATCGATGAAAAGTACTTAAAATTAGTTAGTAAGATTATCATCGGCAATCGATTTCTTTAATTAACTGATCCAACTAAGATAGTCATATCCTGGAAATGTGTGTCTAATGTGTACATTCATAGACGCAAGCAAATTATCCTTCAAGTCACATAGTTGAAAGAACATATTAACAGAAGAGTATTTATTTTTAACGAAAATTATTATCAGGATGGAAAATATCTACTCTGAACGGATAGGCGAGTACTCATTGCTCCCACGTTGTGACAATTTTGGAATCTACTCAAACGAAAAGAGTATGAAAATAATTGGGAAGCAAAATATTTGGATGCATCAGTTCGAAGGATCAAATCAAAGGCAAAGGAACTTGATCATAACCTATTACAAGCTATCGTTGGGTGCTGTCGAAAGTTGCAATCAAGAAAAATACCACACTGCAGGTTTTTAACATGATTGATGAAAAAACATTGTCAAATGTTTTCTTCCAATTTCAATGATTTTTTGCCTATAAATACCACATAGTATTCTAATAAAAATTCTAAAAGTATTTGACTTAGTTTTCACATTATTAATATGTCGTTTTTCAAGAGGCTCTATATTTTCGGAATACTCATATTTTCGAATTTTGATCTAAAACTCTGCTCATGTAGAAAACTCGATTAGAACAGCTTCCATAAAAAAAAAATTTCAAAATTTTGAACAACATTTCTTCAAGACATAGACTCTTTTTAGTGGACAGTGTATGTAGTATACATTTTTGGAAAGCTTCATATCTCGAAGATAATATGTTCAAAACTACTGAATTTTTTTAAGAAAGCTAGTCTAGTTCAATTCTTCATCTGTGCAAGATTTGATATCAAAATACAAGTTTTTCGAAAATATCAAGTCTTTAGACAATAGAGAGAATAAAAATTCAATAGCTTAGTAAAATCTGGATAGGAGTCTAAATCCTTTTAGGTGTTTTTGTTAGATCATTATGTAGTATCTATAGGTAAAAAAGTTATTGAAATCATAATGAAGAATCTGAAGAGATATCGTCGTGAACTGTACAGTTCGACATTTTTTCCATTTCTTTTACAATTTATGTTATTTATGCTTACTGAAATTTTCCTTCTAGAACTCCAGCTTTTCCACCTAATAATTCAATTAATTTTCCAATTGTCATTCGACTTGGATAACCATGTGGATTCATAATTATATCTGGACACATACCATAATCATTAAATGGCATATCTTCTTGTTGTACAATTAAGCCACAAACACCTTTTTGTCCATGACGTGAACTAAATTTATCTCCTATTTCTGGACGACGTGTTTGTCGTGTTAATAATTTAACAATAAACATATCTTCATGATTACTTGTTAACATAACTTTTTCAATACAAGCTGGAACTGGATTACGATAAATTAAAGGTGTTTCTTTATCTTCAGGTTCAGCAAAAACATTATTTGCTGTTCCAGCTGAACTTTGTTGTTCAGCTAGTGTCATTGTTGTTGAACTAGGTGTATATTTATTTACAAGTACTTGTTTATTATCAACTATTTCTCCAACACCAACAATACCATCCATATCGAGTACTTCATGTTCCCATTTAGGTTTTTTTGTTTCAATATTAATTAATGGACCTTTTATTTTATCACATGTTTGATTTGGATAACGTTTCATAGCAACAACTTGTTTTTTATAAACAATACATCGTCCAAAACCTCGATCTAATGAAGATTTATTAAGTATAAGTGCATCTTCAATATCATAACCGGAATAACTCATTACAGCAACAATAGCATTTTGACCAGCTGGAAGTTTGTCAAGATTAATTAATTCAATTGTCTAAATATTAACAAAATCATTAAATTAAAATAAAATAGTTAAATATGTATTTATACCCGTGTTTTAACAAGTTGACGTTGTGGATAAACAAGTAAATATAATAAAGTATCACAACGTTGTGATTGATTATAACCAATAGCACCCCTAAAAAATAAGAATAAGATTGATATTAATCAAATTGATCAATTGAAATTTTGGTTCTATATAAATTCTATTCAATAAGTTAATTTCTATCTTTTTAATGTCAGCTTTTTATTGTCAAGAAAACAACATCATTTTTATTTTTAATTAAAACTTTACTCTTAATGATAGTTTCCGAATACATATTGATGAAATAATTCTATAATTCAAATACTACAAGAATAGATAGAACGACTAGATGTATTACACTTTATGCCAAGTAGTTTGATCAATTCAGTAATCATTGAAAGAAACAAGAGTGCAGAACGAGTTGAAAAGGTATATTGATCTTCTCTATAGTGATAGTTTCGAGTAGATAATGAGTAATATGATAAAAGAAAAGAAGAAAATATTTTAAACAGTACATTTACTTTAGACACTCTTCTTTCAAACAATACGGCAGGATGACGCATAAATAACTAGGTGATAAAAATATATATCGTATCCCTACCTTACTTATATCGAGCGGGTTGACGTTTTTCTCGGTAATAGAGCATTTATCAAAATTTTTATTCATAAGGAACCTATCAAATAGATATTGTGTAGAACTAGCATTTTTGAGCTTCATAAAGAAATACACAATCAGCTGAAAAATATTTCAGTCATGCTTAGGATTAAATATGTGAAATTTTTAGTGCATATTATACGACTTTCACAATGTAAGGCAGTAAAACCAGCCCGATTTCGTTTGCTAGGTATTATGAACTATCTCAAACTTTCTCTCATTGTGAGTCCTGTAACCAAAGAAGGGGAAACAGTGTATGGCTAGATGAACTTATCATTAGGTAATTTTTTGGTGCGGATATTTTACATAATGATAAGCAAACCAGGATATAAGCTCCTTTTCTTCTTAAGTTATAAGACTCACAGTAAGGAAAATTATCATAGATCGTAATGTCGCGTCAACTCTAGTGATTATGACTGGACTGATCTCGTACACCTACTTTTCTAAGTTAGTACATATGCTAAATATTTCAGATGTGTAGTCTTAGCCATGTCTAAGACCATATGAGAATACTTTTGACCGAAGAACTTTCTTTTTTCATAAAATTTTGAACAGTTCTCTATCATCAACAAAAAAACAAGTCGGTTAATTAAAATAGGCTGAAGATATTTAATATTTTTATGGTTTAGTTATTTCTAGGCCACCTTATATAATCAATAAAAAACATTTTATCGGCAATAAATATTTTATTCAACTTCTAATATAATAAAGTATATTTTGTTTATCTTTCAAAAATTACTTCAAATACAGTTGTATATAAAGATTTCTAAAAAAAACTTTTATTTTTTTCAAAACTAATCAATTTTCTACGTCATGATTTTTTTCGAAATGAAATCATATAGTCTTGTTTTTTCATAGTCATTATTTCATAAATTTTTTTTAATACTTACATAGCTTGTTTACCCATAGCACATTGATATGTGTTACGTGGTGATTGATTATGATGTGGATATGGAATAAGACCAGCACATGCACCTAATAAAGTAAATGGTTCAATTTCTAGATGAGTTGTTTCTCTAAAAAAAACGAAAAAGAAGAAAATTTAATTTAATAAAATTATTTTCATTTTTATTTTTTACTTATTAATATCTTTTTCATAAACAGCTATATTTGAATCACCTTCTTCATTAACATCAAGATATTCAACAAGACCTTGTCGAAGAAAATCAATAAATGTTCTACAAATACAAAAAACAAAACAAATATAATTTTCATCTGTTAGTAATTATCAATTTACTTTTGTCCAAATGCAAGTTCTTGTATATGTTGATTTGTTACTTTTGGTTGACCTTTTATAACAATAATATATGGTCGACATAATCTTCCACTATCCGATGATATATTAATAACACGTTGTTTTTTTAATGTATATACAGATATGAATTCATTTAAATAACCTTTTCGTCGTAAAAATCTTATAGAATCAATTAATTTTCGAGGTTTATTTGTTGCACCAATTATATTACCATTAAGCATAACAATAAACATATTATCAGCATAGATTTCTTCACCATTCATCATTGTAATATCTTCAATA
Organism: Rotaria sp. Silwood1; assembly: GCA_905250075.1. NCBI lineage: Eukaryota > Metazoa > Rotifera > Eurotatoria > Philodinida > Philodinidae > Rotaria > Rotaria sp. Silwood1. Next base: position 2,840,079 of record CAJNOP010000016.1, on the reverse strand, counting down.
CCAAGATTTTGTGCTAAACGTATTAAAGGTTGTTCTTCAATATCTGTTGTTATATGTGTCATTAAAGCAAGATTTTTAACTAGACCACAACCTTCACCTTCAGGTGTATCCGATGGACATAACATTCCCCATTGTGATGGTTGAAGAGAACGAGGACCAGATACTTTACGAGTTTTTTCAAATTGACTTGTTATCATTGTCATCATACCAACACCAGCAACATATGAAAGTCGTGAAAGTACATGTGTTACACCATGTCGTTCCATTTTAAAACGTTTTATTGTCCAATTACCAGTTGATATAGCTATAACAAGACCATTTGTTATTATATCAGGTCGAAGATGTTTAGTAACATCGAATTGTTGTGCTCGTTGACGTGGAATTATTTTATTAGCAATTTTTTGTAACTAAAAATTAAAAAAAAAAAAAAAATAATTCTTTGTGTTTTTTTTTACTTCAATTTCTTTTCTTATTTAAGATTTACTTCTGTATTGAATCTTTTAAAAAGATCTTCAAATAGAAGAGCAATTAATTGTCCAGCTAATTCTAAACGTTTATTTCCATAATAATCTCGATCATCAATATTAACAAGACCTAATTGTGCTTGTATAACACGTCGTACCATTGAAGCAGTATAAACAGCTTTTAATTTATAATTATATTCAATAACCTCTGATGAGAATTAAATGAAAAAACAAACAAAAACACATTCTGTTAAGAAAAATATCAACTTACTGGCACATGAGCTAAGATAATCTGTGCTAATAATTCACGTGCTTCATCAATACGATTACGACGAGATGATTGATTTGATGAAAATTGTTTTAATGAACTTTTCATTTTTGTTGATATATATTTTAATGCCTTCAAAAAAAGAAAATCATTAATCAAGATATTTTCACACAAAAAGAAAAATATCTTAGCTATGTTTTCAAGTGAAATATTCCATGATATTCTTTTCTGTAATGTATAGGTTAGCATTAAATAATGTCAAATTTCATATTTTTATGTGCTTTTGAGAGTGTTTGGAAATCATTTGAGAAATTTTTGAGATCCTTCAGATACTTATTGTAGTCAAAATCTCATTGAAAGGTAATGTTATTGATATTATTCTTCATTCTTATATAATCATATGTTGTTCGAACAGTTTTTATCATGTATATTTTTTTTATTGTAATAATCAAAAGTGTGTATTGCTTACAAGAATGATGATTGCACGGCAATCTGAATGACAGTATGAGTGAAGACAAAGATAGAATTCACTCAAACTGATTAATCACTTTAAATCAAGACTATATGTATCACATAGAGTTCATTGTTTCTATCCTAAAATACGGCTATAATAAAAGCATGCTGTTTACATAGCTCGTAGATGCTAGCAGATTCGATGTTCTTCTTTCAAGATAGGAAAAAATCAACAGATCAGAAACTTTTACAATAAACTGTTCTAGTGAAGGCCTGTCGTTGTACAAAAATTTCAAGTCGCAATTCGAAAATAAATTTTCCTGAGAGGAACTATGGCATTAAGTTAACGAGTACTATCACAATGCAATATCTTAGCAGCAATAAACAAAGTGATCAAGCTCTTTTCAGGGTATTCGTCGCTCATGACAATCTGCACGATACATCAATGGTCTGAAAACTTTTCAAGCAAAATTCATCAGATGAGCTGGTTCAATCTATGTTCATGTGAGTTGCATACTTTGATCCATAAATCAGATTTCAAATTAAAATCGACTTTTCTCAACTAATTTTTGGATGAGATATTATTCGAAATTCATTCTTTTTGCAGTCTATACTTCCACTTTTATCTGCTCAGGTTTCTTGATAATAACAAGCAATATGAAACAGTCCTGTTAGGCTTTGTTTTTAGTCTTAATAGATTCTATCTACAAGAAAAATATCAATACAAGAGCTTTGAGTCACTTCGTTCCATTCCTTTATTAACTGTGTTTATATGAGCTGAATGCAGAGAACTAGTTTCGTTCATATGAGTTGGAGTTATTGTACATCTTATTTGAATTTGACTACGTAAAATGAATTCTTCAGTAATCGTTGTTCATAAGAAAATAAACTACAACTAAAATGACAAAAGATAGTCTTTAGCTCGATCGCTCTTGAGCTAAAGATGTTACAAATGTAATCATGTACAATGGGTTAACGATAGTTTGGATCATTAAGAAGAATGAGTCTGTGTTCAAGAAGGGTTCTTATTCGGTAGGCCACACATAGACTGTTCACTCTGATTTTTGCACTGAACTGAATTGAAAACATTTTTAAAAACTCAACCGTAAATCGGACCGATCAATGTTGGAAAAGCTCTTGAGTCAGATTTTTCGGCTCATTGTGTAGAGCAATTAGTCAATCGTTTGTTTTCTTATACGTATCTATTCGAAAAATGTTTTTACGATTCTCAAAGCGAAGAATTCGACTGAAATCGACAATCAATACTAATCGAACATATTATTAAACGACATCTTTTTGAAGAATTCTCACCTGTATCTGTGTAAAGATTCCTAATCGATGACATTCTTCAATTGATGCTGAGAAACAATTCAATATATAATCTTCAAAACCAACCAATTCAGCAATTTCCTGATCTGATTGAATTCCATAAGCTTTGAATATAATCACAATTGGTATATCCTATCATACAAAATAAATCTTATTAAATGATAAAATAATCACTTTATTTTCTTACATCAGTAAGACTATTATGTGCCAAAAAGTATCGACCTTTACTTTCATATACACCTGTTTTTGTTTTTGTTTGTTGTGTTGTACTAAACAAAATAATAATATATATTTATTTGAAAATATGATATTTAAACCTCGATTTTCTAGTTAGAAAATCACGGTCTTGTTCATATGAATGTTTCTCGAATATTGAACTTTATTTCACATTTTGAACATTTTTCAGAAAATATAATATTTATTATTACTTTTAATCTTTACAATAAATTGGTCTTTCACCTTTATACTGACTGTGCTAATAGCCTTAACTTTGCTTACAGACTGAAAACGTATATACAATCAAGAAAAAATTAAGAATTATTTGAGATATTTTACTGTGAAAATATTAATAAAGAAAAATATAATTATTTCACAAAGATTTTCGAATATATATATTTAAAGGAAACTGTGATTTTATAAAAAAATTTTATTATGAGTAACTCTGTCTTAAAGTGAGCAATTGATTTTGAATGAACAAACGATAGACGAGGGACAGCGTATAATTCAAATGAAAAATATTTTCATGAAAAGAAATCTATTTACTATCTCTTATGACCAATAAAAGATAAAATATTGCTTGTCTCCATTATTATACGAAGAACTAGTATGCGCAAGCTGTACTTTATGTAACTCCTATGTTTATTTCAGCTTCTGTAGAAAAAAATGAACTCTGAAGATCATCAACTGACTTATAAATGTTACTTAAAATGGCTCTATAGTCGTTATGGTTTAAATGATTTTCTTTTCAGAAAACTGGATTGAAGTTCACTTTACAGAAAAGGTTAATCACGTGCGCATGAGACTTAGATGGAAACAGCAGTATTAAAAATAATGGATTGTATTAGGACTGGAAAATGACTGTTACAGTGCCTATAACAGAGAACTTGTGAGTTTATTAAGGTAAGGCTATGTTTCTAAATCAATGATATCTTATAAAGTCTGATCAAGTATGTGATCAGATTCTTGAGAATATGTACTTGATTTATCAATGCAATAAAGATTATTTTAGGATACATGGCCGAGAAATCGATTACATATTCAAATTCTTCGACCGCAAAAACTTTTACTCAAACTTTATAAAAAAAAATTGTGATTTTCCTTCTAATAGCTACTTTCTCACGATAGAATCAAATCCATAATGGTATTCGTTACTTGTTAATGTAACGGTAAGTGCCCTTCCCTATGTTGATGATTAGAATGATAGAAATCTCCATTTTTCCTCTTGAAAAATAAAGCATTTTCTGAAAATCATAAAACTCTTTGACGGTCAGTCATAATTTGAAAACGTTGAAGTTCTCGCTAACTCAATACTCTGAAAAGTAAAATCTACTTAAAGTTTAAAGTATATTCATACCTTGTGACAGTACATTGAAAACGATCTTTTGAATCTTTTTCAATAAGCATTCGATTTTTCGATATTTGTTCTTGAATTAAAATGACACGCTCAGTACCTAAGATACAATAATCAAAAGTTTAAAATAAAAAGAAATTCTTCTTGATTTATTTTACCTCGTGTAATGAAATAACCACCTGGATCAAGTGGACATTCTCGCATTTTAGCCATTTCAGCTTCATTCTTTTGATAAAGTACACATTTACAACTTCGTAACATAATTGGTAATCTAAATATTATTAATTTATTCAATAAATAATTTAAATTTCATAATCAAAACAAAAATTAATAATTTACCTTCCAATCACAAGTCCTTTTCGTATAACACGTTCTTTACCTCGTATATATTCAATATCAACAGATATTGGAGCTGAATAAGACATATCACGTAAACGACACTATTTAAAATAAATTCCCATAAAAAAAAATTATTAAATTTTAATCAATATACTTCATGAGGTGTTATTGGTCGTAGTATATTATAACCTTCTTCAATACATGGTGAAAGAACTTCAATATTTAAATATCTATAAAAACAAAAAAAAAAAAAAATGATTTATTGATAATTTATTTTTGTTTTATTATCGAACCTCATATAAAATGAAGGATCAGATTCAATAAGAATTTCTTGATTTGCTAACATAATTTTTTTTATCTATAAATATATAAATCATTAAAAACAAAACAAAAAAAAAGGAAATTTTAAAATTGTATTTACTTCAGTATTAACAAAATAATCAAATGAATCAAGATGTTGTTTAACAAGTCCTTTTATTTTAAGAAAAGCTGGTACAAGTTTCCATTTATCCTATTAGATTAAAAAATAAAAGCATTCAATAAAATCTTTCTTTAGAAAACAATTTACCTCAATACTTTTCACTGGTGCAGCCAAATTATCATGATCATCTGTAGCATCGTATGGGTTCAGATTTGAAGTCTTTTGAACCACCATTATTCTATTGATCTAGCAAATAAAATGAAGTATACAGTCGATATTCAGATATATTTCTATTGCATTAGATTTGATCAGCTTTTTTCAAACATTGCATAGCTGACAGATCTCGATGATGAGTCATCGTTTTAAAAGATATAACACACTAATGCACTTTGCATTGGACTTTAGTTAAATGTAACAGAGCCAAATATGAATATGGTTAGGAATAATATATGCACATATACGGATTTTCAAGAATTATCTTGAGCCATATTGATAAAAAAAATTCATTCATTTATAATTATACATAGCGAAAGACATTTATTAAGTTAATTATCTTGTCTTAATCAGCACAAAAGGATCATGAAAAATAAACTTTTCATTTTGTCTTCAAATCTTTATGAAATATATGCTACCAAAACAGAAGTACTTATATATCCCAATTTCGTTTAAACAGATATGTTGTTATTTGATAAAGCAAATAAGTCTATTAATGCTAGATATAAGATGTGAACAACGTCATTTTTTAATGATTGAGAATTCTGTAGATGTTTTTCATTTTTCTATAATCTTTTATTAACGTAATAAAACAAAGAGATGTCATTCGTCAAGCCAAAATATTTTCTGTTGATGACAGACCAGAAAAAAAAAATTAGAAAGGTTATGTTGTTATTATTTGAAATGCAAGATATAAACGAACATAAACAAGTTTTATTTATACATCATGTTCACATAAAGATCTCATTACAATTAATACAATCAATAAAAAGAGAACCATATGTCTGTTAATTTAATCTCCAAAACTAAAGAAAAGTTTTGTTTTTTTTTGTTTGCTCTCTTGTTCCATATAATACTTAGATTTGTCCATAATTACACAATTCTAAATCAACCAAACAAATTTTTTGCACATAAATTTATCATTGCTTGATTGTGTTGTTTGTTCTGTATTTCTCAATTACCAATACAAATAAAGTAAATAATCGAACTTACACAATACATTCTTCTTCATCATATCTGACGCAACCATTTCACAATCATTATACATTCTTCAAATCAACTCAACTCAACTCTTTCCAATAATGCCATACGAACACAATTCATTCTCAATATCAACACAATCACATTTTATTAAAAATAATACTTTTAGAAAACATAAACATGTAAGTTTTGGTAAGGTGTTCAAATCTAAAGAACAACTTATCAAGTTTCCATCTTTTTCTTTATTAGGTGGTAATCGTAAAGATCCACTAAATTTAAATGAGCTTATTCGACAGAAAAATCAATCAATAACAAACAATAATCATACAGACATGAATAGTCATGGTAATGATCGACTAGTTGAAATTTTACTTCAACCAAATATACATGACCCTCTTTGTCTTGATATTTCTTCACATAGTAATGAAAGTTCTATTGATATTACTAGTGTCAATCAACATTCAACTATCCAAACAACACAACGAAATTTTCAACCAATGAGACATAATCAATTTTATGATCAACAAGTACCGGAAACAAAGCAGTACAATTCAATAAAAAGATATTAACTTTTTTCTTGTAATAACCTTTTTTTGTGTTAATTAGAACTTATACATATGTATTTATATTTAGGGTGTCATACTGATTATGTGACATTCTCAATAGGTGTACATTGTATGATTTTATTTTTTATTGTAGGATTAAATATATATATATATCTACATATATTTAGGGACACAAAGTCAACTTGGTATATGCACAAGATAGCATGTATTTCATCGCTCATAATTATTTTATGAAAGATAATTGAGATATACAATGTTAAAAACCTTTCACCATTGATTATTTCATTCTTTGAAAATTAGAAGACAGTTTTCGAAAAATTTCCGTGCTCAACAATAACAAAAATTTATAGAATGTCATAAAAAAATATGATACGATGAATGCGTTTTGCTATAATAAGATGAATTGATTTTAATAATACCAGTTTTTACAGATGAAGATTTATTATCGTGAATATTGAAATTATTATCTCTTCTCTCCAAACTCGATTTCGAATTAGCTATATTCAAATCACATGCAATTTTTAGAATATGTTGGGCCTGTAGTGGAACAGGCATGCTATAATTTTCAGTCTTATATTATGTCGTTTTCAATAGATATCTAGGAAACAAAGGTCAAAAAAAGATAATTTGGCAACCAGAAACTCTTTGTGGATTCTTATTCGATACATTGAACATTTTTTACTTGAGAGAGTATGCCAAAATAGAATATCCGACAAAACCATTTTCTTTTAACTCTTACTTTCTATGCGTGAAAAAAAGGATGTCAAGTTCAATAACTCGACAAACTGTCAAAGAATGCTCATCTATTTATAGAAGTGCTTCTTATATATTAATCAAAAAGCTTAATGCAAAAAGTGGCCTCTGTCTAACACAGTAACTGCACATCATTTTTAAAACAAAACCTAATAAAGGCCAATTGATTACAATGAAGCTCCGTCGAGACTTCAGAAATATACCATAAGATGGGCATATCAGTAGAGAAAAAAAACGAAGCTAATTTCCGGTTCTGTCTGAAAAAAGCATATTCCTCAAGTACACACTAACAAAAATCATCAAAAATTGTTTCGAAAAAAATTATGTGCCAAATAAAAATTTATGTCACTTATGAAAAATCCAAGCTCAAGCTATTTTCTCATGTTTATATCTTAATTTAGATAAATCGGACGGAAAGGAGCTTTTTGTTTTTTTTTAAGGGGACACAGATTAATAAACATGTCATGACTTTCGCAACATCATTACATTGGGCAATTCATTTTTACATTCATTATTATTATTATCATAATTCTTTGTCTGATGCAATCTTTAGATGTATTCTTATTTGTCGTAATAGATCGCAACTAAAGCTCTTCTGGGAAATTTTCAAAAGTCTACGATGTTTGACTCATCTGAGGAAATATTGTTTTTCTTTTCATAACAATTATAATATATATATAGATGTTTTTGTCTTTCAGACAATTAAATTCACCATAAAATGTAGATTAACCAGCTGTCTACTAGAGAGAAAAAAGAACATATGTTCATTCGATAACGTTAGTTTTTAAACGCTATTTATTAGGTTTGATTTTCAAAATCGTTTTCAATTTTTTTTTCAATTTGTCCTTATACAAAGAAGAAGAAAAGTTTGATAATGTTAGTTGAATATTTTATTCATCTGATCGTTTAAAGCTGTTAGCCCAATCACTATAAGCAGGATCGAATAGACTACGCTTTTTTTCAAAATAATTTGACCAAGAATCACTATATGCAGGATCATAAAGACTTCGACGATTTAAAACTTGTTCAAGAGCATGCATTTGAGCAACTGTAAGCGGTTGTTCATTGACAAAATTTTTTTCATTTATAGCATTTTCAAGTTCATTCTATAAGGAAACAATAATTACTGGATAATTCAATAAATAATCAAAATAAGAATTACTTACTATTCTAAGACTGTGTATACAGCAGATTAGAAGAAAAAAAACACAAAGAAATGCTGTTAGTTTTTGACGAAATGAAGACATGATTATATATTCTTAAACAGTGTTGTTCAGTAATTCAACAAACAATCTTTCAAGAATGACTATCTAAACGAAAAAGAAAGAAATATAACAAGAAGACAACGTCTACTTTTTCTTTGTTTTCTAGAGTGGTGAAGATGCTCTTCTTAGAACTACTTACTCTCTTTATTCTATTATCTATTATCGTTTAACTAGTAAGACAGTAAGAGAAAGAGTGAAAGAAAAAGAAAATTTTAGTAGTCGTTACCACAGGCAAGTAATTGGCTTTCAACAACATGCTTCTAGATTGTCACTCTTCTCGTTTATATAATAAAAGACTCTTCTCGAACTTGTCATTGTTATTTATAATTTTCACATAACAATAAAAAAATGTATTTCATATATATGAACAATGAACTCCTGAGAGTGGTTTTTTATTTTTATTGTTTTTTTTTTCTGCTTACGAAAAACTAATTATTAATTGTTTCAGAAAATTTACAATATTTTTTACAATAAAATTCTTATGAAATATTGTTCAGTTCTATCTAATATTATATTTGACAAACAATGCTTCTCATCAATAGAACAAAGCTCATGTTTATATCTTGAGTGAAGGAAAAATTGCATTTCCCTTTTTATTTCTTTTGCTCTCATCAAATGTTTTAATACACTTTATTTCTTGATGTTATAATTTCTCTTATCGACATTTTCTCATACACACCATAAGCATTTAAATATTAGTTACATTAATGTAAGTCGTTATGACTTTTCTAAGATAATTCTCTAGTTGTTACAAATATCAGTAATTGTTGTTGATGTTAACTCATGACTAAGTAAAAACATTCGATTTTGATCCTAAATTTGTTTAAACTAATAAAAGATCACGATGTAATACAAAAACAATTATTGGCACTTCGTTTTGATTGATGCTCTAGGGAATGAAGCTGATTGCAAGCCAATTAATCAATCAGAACTTTTTTTTTCACAGCTTTTCTCTTACATTTATTAAATGAAGAAAATATTTATTTGCTAAATCAAGACTGTTACAAAATATTAAATCAATTATTTGATCTGGTTTTTTTTCTATGCAAACAAAACTTCTAACTTAAGATTGAACAACAAGTATATTAACCATCGTTATGAAAGAATGTTAATAATAAATAACAAGTGAAATGTTTTAATAACAAAATTCTAACAGAATAAATTCGAAGAAGTTCAGATATAAATCTATAACTGTTACAGGTCTGAAACCGTATGTGAACATACTCTAGCAAGAATATAATTCCATGAATTTTGACAAAAGGGTATTTATTAAATTTTGTCTTGCTTTTATTATTAAATGTTAGAGTAATCTTTAATATTTTTACATCTAACTGGAGCTTAGTCAAAGATCTTCCTTAGTTAAAAATAGAAATTTATTTGCTCAAATAATAGTGTTTTTGAATGCCACTAGCAACTTGGTATTATCAACATGATGGCTATAGCATTGCTGTATCCTATCAATTTTAAAATTCGTTTCTGTAACGAATAGGACAGTAATTTCCAACTCCAGAAGAAGCTATTCTAAGAGTATGAATTTTAGACGCTAAGTTATAAATGAATTCTAGTCTTATACAACAGCAGAAGATTTTTCTCCACATCGGTAGTCATAGGAAACTGTTCATCATTGTAGAAAGGACTCGCGAACTTCCATGAAATTGGTTGTGTAGAGAGTTGAAATACAACATTAGATAATAAGTTGTTGGTGTACCCACAAAACTGTTGTTTTCAAGAGTTGCAAAGTTCACAGGAGCAACAGATACTATTCATCGCCATCTATGATGATTTTCTTCTTTCTTAAACAATCTAAGCAGACTTTTGCCCTTTGATCTACATTATTGGTAGAGTACGTATGTTGATGCAAGTTTGTCGATTTCAAGCACGTATGATAGTTGAAATTGAGTGGATGGGAGACATTTGTTCGCTTTAGATGTTTTATTCGTAGAATAAAACTCATGCTATGAAATAAGTCAGTGTATGAAATCAAATCAAAGTTTTGTTAGTGTTCGATTGCTACATAACTTAAAGATAATTTCTAAAATAGGATAATGTGCGATTTGTTTTAAAGAGTAATGGTCGATTTAATAACCATATACGATGCTAATCATATAAATCAATAGATATATGTTGTTGTTTCGGTTGTATTAACTATTTTTGCACTTAAATAAGATTTGCATTCATTTAGAAAGAATCTTCTAAATTAATTTTATTGATTCTGTTTAATGTTCATCTATTTACATACATAATAGGAATATGAAAACATCGAAATTGATCATAAAGTGTTTCATTAAGTTGATGATAATAAGCAGAATTGGTTTATATTCCTTTGAAATTCTGTTTCATATTTATACTTAATATGATAATCAGTTCCTATCATTCTCTTATTTTTGCACTAGACATGATGAAATCACTATTCTATTCCACTCCGATTGTTTGTAAAACGATGTTTAATTTTGTACAGAAGAATATTCAAGCAAATTCCCTGAGAAAACATTTCCTTTTTGAATATTATGAATTCCAGTTCTCTTTTTCAATGTGTTTAATAGCTTAATTATCTTCAATTATAAAGGATGCGGACGTATAAAAACACATTTCGACTCCTTTCAATTTTCAATGTTCAATGTAATTGAGTTGTCTATCGGTTATAGGTATGAACAATCGATAGAATTTTCCAAGACTAAAAACAAACCACTTCGTATGGTCTACAAAGATTGGAACATGTAAGAAAGTGCTTAGTTCACTATTCGTGAGGGCGTATTCTCAATTTTTTCGATAGTTTTCAACAATAATAATAAGCATTTCATTTCAAATAAATATCATACTTAAAAGCAAAATAACAAGTTAGGTCAACTTATATGTTTCAAAATTTTTGTGCGACTTTTTTTTTGTCTGATTAAATATTCACACCTGAAGTTTCCTTCCGAGATATGTGAAAAAATTAATTTAGTTAAAAAGTCATTATGATACTGGAAAGCAAGTTCTAAATCTTCAAAATGATATTTGAGAACAAAAAGACGGGTTACTAAATAATAAAATAGTTCTTTTGATTAGATTCATTTCTTCTCATATGTTTACGGAGAGATTCAGCTGTGAAAATTTAATCAAAAGAAAACAGTCGCACAAAAAGTTTAAAATACACAGAAGTCGATTTAGTTTATGTGCTGCTTCCAAATATTATATTGATTTGAAATGGAATGGGTATTATTTCGCTTGAAAAACCCGTTGAAAAAGTCGAAAACTGATCCTCAAGAAAGGCGAAATAGCGATTATATTAGGTGGCTCACTTGTTTAGTTCATGAAATGGTAGTTTGCTTTGTGGCGTTTGAAAAATTCTATCGATAGCGAATTGAACTAAATGTTGAGAAAGTTTCATTAATACAAAAAAAATGACATTACGTTCTAGCAGATTCAACATATTATTCTAAAGGATAGATGTGTATTATGAAAATGTAGCTGAAACAAAGATCTCCAAAATAACTTTGAATCATTTTTCACCTCTATTTATTTTCTGTCAAATGAATGTTCACGTTGCTGGTTAGTGTCAATAGCTACCTAATTGATCATTAAGTATATCGTGGAAATTATGTGTATAAAAAGTCTTCGCAAAACATATCTGGACAATTTTTGTCAACTTATAAGTCTTAGAAAAGAATCAAAATTTCATATTCTATGTAACTGTATTTCCCAAATTGATTTTTCTGGCTAAAAGTTAATTCAATCGAAACGAACGTTTGACAGCGGTTAAAAAACAACAACTACACAAAACTTTACGGATAGTTCAGTTTTGTATTTATCTGAACCCAAATTATGAGATAATCTTTTTACACACGAAGTTATCGAGCGAAACTGACTCTAGAAAATATCTACTTGGTTTCTTTTTTTAACATGTTGCAACAAAAGATCGAAATTTATCGAATTCTAAATACCGGAATTCGAAAGAAGCGGTTTTTGGAAAAATGTCGTCTTACCTAATGAGTAACTGTTCAAAAAATGCATATAGAATTTGATCACATTTCTTTAAATTTTAACTTACTATAATGTGTAATTTAGTAAAAAATTAAATTCTGTGCAACACTAGAAAGTCAAAGCTATTCTAAAATCTCATTTAGACAAGTGATAAATAACAGAAGAAATTTTATTTGCTTGGTGCCAACGAGGTTATCGATTGAATTAAATAGTTGCTCACAGATGACACACTGTAGATTAGTAACACATTCTAAGCATACCTTTAAAAAGACCATCGAATTCAGATACTAACTGATTGCTTTTGAACCTCTTCTATAAGATCTATCTGTTCGAAAAAAAATGAGCAAACATGGTTACAAATACATTTTCATTTAGCGTTTTGTACAAACGTCGATTTGTTCTCAACAAACTAGTTTTGAGCCAAAAAGAAAACTTTTCAGATATATTGTGCAAAGACTTTTTACACGTAGGTTAGATCCTATTCGCAGCTATGATTGAAATAAATTGCCTTGATTCTAGCATCAAAATGATCAGTAACTCGTGATCGTTCCATCTATGTATGATTTAATTTAATTGAACGTTGAAAATTAGAAGGGAACCAGCAACTCGATTTCATATGCTTCCATCCTTTATTTTAAAAATACAGTCATTAACAAATATTGATTATTCATTCTTGGGTAACAAATTATAAAAATTTTATTTAATTAAAAAAAAACAATGTTGATTGTATTGCAAAAAAAGAATTTGTATCGTTGTATTACAAAGGTTAATCTTAAAAAAATTGAAACAATAGCTATCAAAATATAAAACATTGTGATTATCGAGGAGCTCGAGCATTTTCAATTTGTTTTGCTGCAACTGCCGATAAAGCATTAACATTAACATCTATAAGAATTAAAAAATAACTTTTTTGATCCATGTAAATCAAATTATTCTACCTGATGTATCATTCATTTTAGCAAAATGTGTATTACCACCTTCGGAATATTGTTTTAAATACATTTCTTCATCAATTGTCAATGGTTCTCCAAGTTTTCTAAGTGCATCAAGAATTTCTTTTTTTTGTCGAGCACCTTCAACACCATTTATTTTACCAATTTTTGTATCTCGTTCAATCTAGAATATATTGTTTTTTTATGAAAATTCTTTTTTTTTTTTGTAATGTAACGGAAATATTTACTTCAGCTAGATGATTTCGTAATTGAACTGGTTGTTTTTTAGCAAAAAATCGGATAACTTCAGGTGTATGAAATGCTTGACTTATAGCACATTTAATAGCCTATATGTAAAGAACCTATCTATGAGTATATATCTTTTATGTTTTTTTTTGTTTTACATACATTTTGAATTCGTTGTACATCATCAAGTAATGATAAACCACCTTCACCACTTTTCATTTTTTCTAATGACTTACTAAATTCTTCTAATTGATCAACTGTATCTTGTCTTGCTTCTTTATATTCATTTTCATCCATATCATCTTTATTTTGATCTAAATCAGTTAATTGATCAAGTAATCGTTCAAGTTGAGCATGAAGATTATTTCGTAATTTATCTGTTTCAGCTGACATCTTAAAGAACAAACGAAAAACAAAGAACAATATTCATTCTGCTTGAAATATATCAAAGAAAAAAAAACAATGAATAAGTTGAAAATTTTATTTAATGTAATAGCACAGAAAAGCAGAAATACAATTAGTGCTGCGTAAATGCTATTGACATGTGGCTAGAATGTAGTCAAACATCGTGGAATTACGATCTAGAAAATAAATAAATATATAAATGAAAAATGTTGCGTTTTACCAAAAAGGGAATATATTCAACCGTCAGATACTATTCCATTTTATGTTACAACTATGAGTAGATATCCATGAGACGAAGAAAGGCAAAACAATTCAGGTTCATGATTTATTGATGATTTTAATGAAAATTTTTAGTGAAAGCAAGGCTTTTATGTAAAATCCAAAACAAAAGATTTCAATCGTTTAGATATATTCTCCGAGACGATTTCTTCATTATTATCAATAGAAAAGAGCTTGAATTTAAAGAAGAATATTATATTTCAAATAAAATTATTCCAAGTTTATCAATCTTCTAAATATTCAAGAACTATACACAGAAAGACAAACGTTCTACATCAAGAAAATAGAACATAATCTTTGTTTCGTGACCAAACAATATAGTAAAAACAAGCAGACCCGAAAGATGAATGACTATGATGAATCCAATGGGAATCGACAAAAGTCTACATGAAATTAACTGCTTGTTATAAGGATTGTGACCTCCATTCAAAAATCAATTGATACTCTGATTTTAGGCTCTTATATTCAATAATCAGGATTTTTTTCCATTATAACTTTGTCTCAAATGGATTGAAAAAATGAGCAGTACATGAGGCAACAAGAAATATGTCAAACTCAAATATTTGAATTTGAGTATAAATCCTATCAGGTTTTCAGTAATTAAAGGTTGAATCGGCCAATTTATAATATTATCATATAAATTAAACTATATGTTTTATGAGTCTTAGCAGAACGAACTTTATTTATAACATACCGTAGATGAATGAATGCCATCGGTGGAATCGAAGAAATAGTGAACCATTATGACTAGACTATCGTAACAACGAAGGAGTAATGAGATGCTGATCTAAAACCCAATAACATATAATTTATATTTTATTTTTATTTTCTAAAATAAATAATGTAATTTTTAGAACGAAAAAAAAACAAAAACTTCTAATGAAACCTAAAGCGAATTTGAGATAAAAACAAAAAGAGCAATAAAAGGCCAATAACAATTAAAAATGAAACAGAAAAAATATTTGTTTGTGGCGGATGTACATTATGTACATAAAGATTTTTGTCCGCACTTATACTTAATACACTTGTTTCATATAAATAATTTTCTTCACGTAATATAAAAGCTAAATCGGTTACAAATATTGAATGTGCTTGATGTTCATATATTAATTTTAAACGATCACTTTCATATATTCGTACACAGCCACCTGAATCACCAACAGATAAATATTGACCACAATTACTAACAGCTATAGCTGATATTCGATCATTTGAAACAAGACGACGTTGTCGAACAACAAATTCACGTTGTTTATGTTCTGTCCATTGGACAATATGACTAACTAATTTATCGACAATAGCTTGAGGTATAAGACTTGTATATAAAAAATATGTTGCATTTGATGATGATGATGATGGCACAATACCAAAACGAACATGTCGAATACGATAAAGTGGTTTTGGTGTTTTCGATGTTTTATTCATACCAAATTGACATAAATCAAGTTCATCATGTTTATCGAATGTTGATGAACATTGGCGAATTTGAACATGATAATCACGTGATACACTAATAAGCCAAGTTCCAAATGGATCAACAGCTAAATCATCAATTTCTTTTTTATGTGCTGTAAATGATGTTAATAATTTTAATTGTATTAAACGATCTGCAGATGATGTAGCTGGCCATATTATTTCATAGATTGTTAATGAACCATCACTTGCACCTATCAAATAAACTTATTAGACTTCAGACATACTAAAAGTAGTGATGAAGATATTTTCATTTCCTATAAAAAAAAAGATCTTTGTCTCCACATGGTCTCATATTTGATTATTCTTCAACTAATATTACAATAATAAAATTTTGAAAGGAAATGTTCGGGTAGCTTTCCGATTAAGTGTGGATCTATGAAAGACCTATCAACATGTCCATACTCATCCAAAGTAAATGGACGAATTCAGGAAGCTTCTCATAAGACGACTTTTTACCAATTAAGAGCAATCCCAATCAGAGATGCTTCGCTGTTCGTTATGATACGAAACGGTAGTATCAAATTACATTTTGTCTTCGATGTTTTTCCTCTTCTTGATGTTCTCTTTGTCTTCGCCTCCTTTAATACCTAGCCGTCTAAATATGCTAGAGTAAAACAAAAAGTAATACAGAAACTCATTCATCAAGCTTTTACTCAAGTAATTATTTGCATGTGACACTTTATGCATTTTGGTTACACGACTTAATCAACCAAGATCTAAGCAATCAAAACTGTTCTTCATCATGGCATCATGCTGTAAACAAGTTCATGAATTTTTTAAATAAAGAAGTGCATAAAACTCGTTCGATAAGTGGATTCAACGAATGTAATGAAGTGTTAATGACTAGGACGATCCTTTTATGAAATCAAGACTTGGTAAACTTCTGCAATTCTTTTTGTTCTACCACATCACTTAGAAAAATATTACATCTTAGCCGAAATAACGCCCATTTTTAGTAGCGAACATATTCGAGCCGTCTGCACTAGCTACATCGACTGCTTCAGCTTACAATACGAGTTGTATTGTTTAGTATAGGTAACGCCATAAAATCGTTCGTTATTCAAAAGATAGAACCAAGAGAAATAATTGTATTTTCATCAAACAAAACATGTTGCAATCGATGCATTCACGACAGAAGAAACTAAATAAATAGAAAAATTAATCAAAAATTGATATAAAACGAGTGCACTGTCGCTTTTGCCAAAAAATAAACGACATGACATGTCATAACAAATAGCTCTTATCAAAATTTGATTATTATAATATTAGCTGAACGATGATCAAATATCGAAGGGTTGCTTTTACTATCAGACTATTTAAAGAAAAAGTATCTTTAAATTTTTTATAGGGCATTAAAATATCTCTGCCGCTCCTTTTGATATGTTCTAAGTATTATTTACTAACCAACAAAAAGTTTTGATTGTGTAGCTGGACAAACTACAAGTGCATTAACATATTCTTGTTCTTGTATTGGCACTGTATAAATATTATTCATCACTGTTGCTATTGCTGATGGAAAACTAAATGAATTTGAACGAGTTGTTGGTGACTGAACAATTGTATTTTCATTTCCAATAGCGTCAACAGTTGCTTGTCCATTTCGATGAAGTATAACTGATGGACGATGTTGCATATTTATTGGATCTGTTACTGATGATGTTGATGAATTATGTCGTCGACGTACATGTCTTGATAGTGGAACAACTGGTACAGTATCTTGAATATGTGGTGTTGAAGGTAATGAAACATTCATTGCTAATCCACTATCTGCATCACGTTGTGATGCTTTAAGCATAATAACTTTTAATTGACGATTAAGTGCTAATATAAGATATTCATGTTGTTTACGTAATGAAACCATTCGCATAACACTATCATGTTGTGTAAAACTATTAACATTTTGTATTGAACATTTAGTATTAGTTGGATCTGGTGATTGATTCAAATAAATCCATTTTAAATCAACAGCATTTGTTACACCAGTTTTAGCTGTACCACCTCCACCTCCAATTGCAATCATACCCCAAGATTTTAATGGTTGAATACAATATGGTGGATAAGCCATTTCTTGAAGAAAACATGATGAAGTTAAATTTGATGACATGTTTTTTTTGTCTGAAAAAGAAAAAAATTACTGATTAGAGTTTGTTGTATTTTGTTTCTTTTTATCGTCTCGAATAAATTTAAAAAAGAAATAAAGAAAAAAGAAAATGTTATGTTTAAATACATAGAGGTATAGAATATTACATATTACAGAATATACCAGCACCGTTTTAAAAAGAGAAAAAACAAACCAAAACAAATTTTATGGTCTTGCAAAACTACGAAAAACTGAATTGAAAAGACTCGATCCTCGATTTCGTAAAAAATCAATTGAACCACTCATAACAGATTGATGTTGTTGACCAGATGTTGGCGGTAATGATATAATACGTTCATGAATTGATGGATCATCCGGTATGAGATAATCTATTTGATTAAATAACAAAAAAAAATTAACAAATTTATTTTCACATTATTTTTTTTTATTTACCTTGTGGTATTGTTTCCCATTCGTCACTATTTAAAAGATCAATTACATCTTTTTCAACATCATCAAACCAATAGTCAGTAACATAAGCTCGACTTATTTCATTAACTTCTTCTTCCAGCATATCAATATATTGTTGAGAATATACAACTGGCTTTGGTCTAATTAAAATAAAACGGTATTAGCACAATCCTAATCGGATTAATATGTCAAACATGATGTGATTTATCCTGTTAATAACTACGAGTTTATTTTATTCTATCCATTTTGAGATAAATTTCTTAACTATCACTTTACTTAATCCTTCAGAACTACAATAAGAAATCAGTTCATATATTGTAACGAAACCTTATTGATATACAGTTTGTGATCGTATATCCACGTCTGCGATATGAAGGGGAAGTCTTGCTAAGGCATCTACAATGGCCACTGACTACTGTCTGTCACAGTCCATGGATTGTCTAAATTTTTACTTTTAGGCTTCACCAATCTTGTTATATCGTATTTGATTAACACAAGAAATGAATAAAACACACAAAAATAATACACTGACCGACTATGGTATTGTTTAAATGTAAGTAGTTTTAATAAATTTTCAAGTGTATGTGTTGCATTGGTATTATCTATTGGTATATCTTGTGATAAACAACTACTAACTATATTTGCATTTAATTTAGCAATATCACCACGAAGACGATCTGTTGTTAAATTATCACCATTGAATTCCCTAGAAAATTTGATTAATTTTTAATTATCATAATAATCAATCTAACTATTAATTTTCTTACAATTGATGTAAACGAAATGGTAAAGCAATATGAAGATAAAATGCAATAACATTAATTAATTGACAAGCATGTGATAAAGCTGAAAGTACTTCATATAATTCATGAGAAAGTGTTGATTGAAGAGAATCAACATCAGGAGTTTTATTATCAACGTCAGTTGTGAGAAGAACTAAAAGAAAACTTTGTTTATTCAAATCGAGAAAAATTATATATGGTTTAAAACCAATTTAAATACATTTTAATATATCACTGATAAAGAGATATTGTAGTAGAATGGAACTTATAAGGGAACATTGCCAGCTGTCGAATTACTTTTTCGATAGAGGCTATTTTACTATTCGATCAATCATGATAAGTAAAGAAAAAGTCTATTTGAGTTTTCTGTTCTGGTATTCTCTTATTGAGTTATGAGCATAGAACCACTAAAAGATTCTGGATGATCGAATTTCGAGCCGCATTTTTGTCGATAAATAGATCTTATAGTCACTAGAAACACTCCAAAGTTAAAGCGAGAATAAATATAATCGTATCAAGATATCAGCTTCTCATAGAAATATCCTCCTTTTGCAGCACAGTTCAAAACAGACGCTTCTTTAAAATCTAAATAAGTTAACAAGGATAAGTTCGTTTTAGTTCACAACATTGGTTATTTCTAACGTTTATAAGGTCTATCTATGAACAAAATCTTCAGCTCGAAATTCAATTATTCAGGTTCTCTGATTTTATACTCATACAGCAGAAAACGGTCAAAAATTTATAATTCAATAAGCGAAAACCGAAGAGTCAAACCAAAACAGACTTCTTCATTACTCATAATGACTGATTGAATAGCAATAGTGTTCAACAAAAAGCAATTACACAGTTAGAAACCTTCCCATTTTAGTTTATTATCAATATGGATTCTCAGCATGTTTTTGACTAAATTTCACAATGAAGAAATATGATGAGTCAAGATAGAAAAATATTAGATGACATCATCATATACATATCTATTTTTTTGAAAACGTTCTTTCTTTCTTTCTGCTGTCATGTGTAACCGCATAGGTGTTGTATTTTCTAGTAGATTCAGGTGTATTCGTTTTGTTTTTCTTTCTATGTTTATAAATCATGTATGTACTCTTCTGTAAATTCCTATCATTTCCCCACTCTTACATGTATATATTGTAGAGATGGAGGCAATATTTTAGCTCATGGTAAGGTGAGTCTAGACAAACGTTTTTTTTTATTCTAACTAAGAATTTATTAGTATTCGGCTACCTTCATAAAAGCTTGAAAATGAATACAATTTGTATTTGTACGGTAAGGAAAAGATACCAATTGAATTCATAACGAGATAAACTCAAGAATTTTAGTACATCAAAAATTTGAATTATTGTCATAGACATAGAGAAAACAAGCGCCATACTCTTTCAACTTATAGCAAATGCTTCCAATTCTGAAAACGAAACTGAAATCGGTTGAAATTCGAATTAAGGTAACAGTTATCTTAATTTCAAAAACAACTGAAATTTGTTGTTAATACTCCAGGTTAATAATTTTGACGTCCTATTTTTTTTCTAGTCCTGGGATGGACTGACTGTCAGGTTCCTGCTTTCTAATTTCTACCATTCTTTCGAGTTTCTCAACTGAAAACAGTTCATATTTCTTAACATAATTAAATAACTGAATAAAAGCTTATTTCAGAAAGTAAATAAATATTCATATTTCAAAAATGTGAAAAAACATTCGATAAAAATGAATGAAACTATATTGTTGTCAAAATAAAATACATACGTCTATCAATTTGATAATCTCCATTAGTTGGTAAACATGAATTAACAATTTGATATCTGTCTCCTCCTACACTTGGTGATTCATCATTCTCTGACCAATCATTATTGGTTTCGTCAACAATGGGTTGTTGAGCACTTGATAAAGCTCTTATTCGTGATGCAAGATCTCTAAAATAAAAAAAATATATATAATTTTGAGTTAATATTGACAAAACAAATTAATTTTTACTCTTTAATGGATGATACACGTTCAATAGGAAACACGTATTTATATACTTCATTGAGGCGTTGCCGACGAATAAAATGTAATTTTTGTTCTTGTTCAATTCGTAATTGATTTTTTTTTCCTATTTCATCTTTCGATGAATTTAATACCAAATTGATTTCATATATTTTCTTTTTAATTAATTGTATTCGTGAATGTCTTTTACGCATACGTTCTTGAGTTTCAGCTTTAGCCTTTTCACCTAAATAATAATATGAATTGAAAAATAAAATAACATATATATGTTTTGTCTCTTTTTCTTTGTAAATTTCTACCTCGTTCAATTTGTTCTCGTAATCGATTTATAGATTGATTAACAAGATTAAGACGACTTTTGCGTACAAGAATTTCTTCAGACTAAAAAAGTAAAATGAATAAATAGAGTTATATATTTGATATAAGATTATGAGTAACTATGTTTCGTTTCGTTCTGCTTCGACTTGAATGTAATGCTCTTCGCCGAAAACAAGATCGGCGAAAACTGACATCGCCGAGACGACGGGAAAACTTACCGTAAATTTCCACATCGAGTCAACGATGTGAGTTTTCGACGGTCTCGTTTTCAGCGAAGAGCATACTTAGCTTCGACTTGTCCTATAACAATTATCAAGATTCTAATAAACTATGAGCGTTCTGAAAAGAGTTTGGACGCCTATGTTATTGTTTGACGATACGCATGTTGACGGTAGATTTATATTTAATACGGCGTGCTGAAAAGAAGAACGAATTATTAAATTTTGCCTTGAAAATTTGCATAGAGAGACTGATCTTAATCAGAATAATTTATTGTAAAGCTTTCAAGTCTTTTCGTGTTTTCTTATTCCAGGAAGCGACTATGATCCAAGCAGGTGTCTTACATCGCAGAATCTGTTTTATTATGTCAAAATAGAAAGATATGAAAAGACTTGAATCTTTCATAATAAAGTATTTTAGTAAAAATGTGTTTCTGTACAAAGTTTCAAGTCGAAATTTGATAATTAGCTCTTCTGAGTAGGAACACAGCATTATCTTAAAAATTACCATCGCGTAGTATCTCTATAGCTATTATTGAAGAGTTCGAACTCTTTCTACCGTATTAATAATTTATTAGAGTTTACACGATACACATAATCCTAACTCAAAAGCAATTAATTATTTTTAGGAGTTTCTTTGTTAGTGTCTTTTTCCATCATAACAATCGATGATCAACCCTATGAAATCCAGCAATCTATTTTTTTAAATAAAATGATCAATTCTTGAATATAGTCATTTATTTCAGTATAATCGATGTTGCTTTTATTCGTCGACCTTCATACAAATTCTAATATAAAAAGTTCAGAGAATTCTATAATATTGAAATGTACCCAAACATAATTGTCAGGTCATACTCCAATCCACCTAAATTCTTATCATTAATCTGTAATCATATAATTATCACTTCAATCATCTACAATTTTCAAAATAACATCCTTATCATAGTATATTAAAATTCTTTCTAAACGACCCATATGATTCAAACCGGAGAGATGCCGCCAGTAGACTGTTCGATATAGTATGTGGTATACGGATAGTCTTTGCGCGGGGTGGCGAATAATCGTCGGTTAGAAAGCCTCGGATCGACAGAAATTTGGATTTGGATTCGACTGAGTCCGGGTCTGGAAAAACTCGCCGCTCCCTACCGCTGGTAGTGTGAACAACTGTTACTAACTAATGACTTTTCTCTTTCTATGAACTTTTAAAATCTTTGTAAAGATTTTATATTTTACCATTTGATGTACTCGAATTACTGGTTCCATTTTTGTTTGATATCTAAAAATAAAATATGATCTTGTTTTTTGTTTGTTTTTTGTGAACATCAAAAGTTACTCGGCTTGTAAACTTTTTTTTTCTGTATTGAATTTTTTTAATAAAAACATTCGATCAGAACATCTAAAAAAAAATAGTCGACTGAAACAATTCAAATAAAATATAATCGATTATTACTGTAAATGAGCTGGTGTATTAATCGAATATTTATTTGAATATTGTTGAAATTCTTCATAATCATTTGAATTTAACATATTTGTTAATGTTTGTCGTCGTTTATTTGAACATGAATCATGTTTAGATGGACAAAATCGACCAGTATTAACACATTTTGCACATGTTAATGTTGCATCATCAACTATTTTTCGACATAAACAACATTTATATGATGATATATTTTTTTTTATATTTTCATCTATATTCATTGAAACTGTTGATGAATGATCATCATTATGAATATCAATATTTGAACGAATATTTTCTTTATAAGTTGAAAGTAAAAAATGATTTGGTGCAATTGTTTGTGTCATTACATTTGATGGAGGTGAACATAAACCATTTGAATTCGGTTCATCTTCACTATCCATTTTTATTTTCTATTAGATCTAAAACGATAAAATATTTTTTAAAATAAGTAAATATATATATATTAGAATCACTATAGAAGAAGTAATATCACAATATAATTGCAAGGAAAAGAAATTATGACTAATAAATATTAATAACACGATAGATTATGTCAATATTATTTGATTGCGTTCATCACAGGAAAATGAGGAAAAAGTTGAGTTATTGTCGAATTTTTTTTACCAAGATTTAAACTATTAGACAAATATTCTTGACGTTCTTCATTAGTTCTTTGCTGACCAATTTGTTCACCCATACGAACAAGTGTTTCCATAGAGTTATCAGAATTATGTCGTAAATCATCATCCCATTTTACCATACCCGCTTTGAATACGACAACTATAGTACTACCACCATAAGCAAAAAAACCTAAACAAAAAAAATAATAAATTTTGTAATAAATAACTTAGATTATTTTCCTTATCACTAATGTAGCATATGGTGCAATTTTTGTGTTGTTGTACTTCTATTCATTCACTAAGTATCTTCCTTTCACTCTGTAATATATCTCTTTCGTTCTATAGAATATTCAGTTATGTCACTACATATACAGATAACTGTGGCCGTAGAGATCACTACAGTCAACGCTGTGTTCTGACTTTTCGATTTTTTTATCATTTACTGTAGCAATACATTGCGTGGAATGTATTAACTAAAGTAGATCTTCATCGTAACTTCACACTTTCTAAATCAACATTAGTAAGTGACAGAGTCTAAACTATTATCAATCAAGATTCTCATATCTTACCAAGTTCATCTCCTTTTTTAACTTTTTGATTAGGTTGAACAGTAAAATTAACTGAACCAACAAGTAATGCACCAACAGCAACAAAAGCGACTTTTTCAAAAGATTCATTTTCAATTGTAATCATTGTTCGTTGGTTTTTTGTTAAAACATCTAACTTTTCTTTTATTGCAATAGGGTTAACAGTATAATAAGTTCCAATTATTGTTCTCATATGAGAACCAATTTTTCCATTAATTGGTGAATGAAATCGATGATAATCAACAGGTGCTAAACGAAATATAGCTATAGAACCACCATCAAATTCGTCTGCTAATTTTTCATCATTAAATAAATGTTTAAGAGAAAAACTATATCCTTTGACCCAAATACGTGTTGCATCATTTATATTGTCAAATATAACTAAACGACAATCAGCAGCTGAAACAATTATAGTTGGATCGGCTGGACTAGCTATTATTCTAGCATCTGGTTTTAATTTTCTATAAAAAAATTCATTAAATGTTTGATAATCGGATATATTTGAAAGAAGTAATTCATTTAAATTAATTTGATACATTTTAACAAATGATGGTATATGTTTGCATGATTTTGGATCATCAAATGCTTTACCTAAACGTATTGTTTCACGAGCAAAAAATTTTTTTATTGCATTTGTATGTAATAATTCACGTTGAACAGGACCACTAAATAATAAACGCATACCATATTTATGATATGATGGCATTTGTTCATATGTTAAACGATTTGTACGACGATCAAGAACTTTGAATGCATATTTAACACCTTCATTGCCTCCATAATTAAAAAATTGTCGAGGTAATTCGTGTTCAAGATGTTGTTTAACTGTTTCTTGTGTTGGTACAACAGAACGAAAGAAGAAAGCATACCAATCTTTTGGTACATATGTGTGTTCAAAAATATTTCCACTAGAAGCTGCACCATCTGAACATGTTTGATCAATCATATCGGAAAAAGCGTTTTGAACTTGACGCATTTCTTCATCATCGATCGGTGGAAGTTCAGATCCATTGTCTATTGGGAATAATGATAATTCATCATCATTACTTGCCGAAGTTATTTCGCAATCAGTTCGATTCATTTAGTCTAAAAAAGTGTTATGTTTCTCTGAAATATTAAAATTTTTTTTCTCTAATGTATATAAAACAAAGCAATTAACTTTTTAAAATGAAGCAAAATGGACCTGTTTCTTCCGTTCAAAGATTTCTACCATATTTATCTTCATATGATGACTATATGGAGAATAAAAAAAGAGGTACTTTTCCCTTCTTCTATAGTTCATAATAAAAGAAAAATAAATTTCATAATCTTTGAGATTTCTTTTTTTTTTTTGAAAAAAAAAGTCACGTTTTACAATAAATAGATCAATTCTGGTGTGTTTGCACAGGATGCAACGTGTGCGTAATGAAAAGAAAAAGAAAACATCAAGAGAGTAAAAAACAAACACTAACAACAGAAAAGAAAAAAAAAAGTATATCTTTTTTCATTTTTTTTTTGAAACAAAAAGACAAGAACACATCTGTAATAATAATAATAATAATAAGACAAAAAAAAAAAAAAGAAGAAAAAAGAGAGCCAATAAACAAGTGAACTGACATAACTACACAGAAACATAAGTTTTATAACGCTTATTCGCATCATTTAAGAATCCAAGAGATCAATTTAAAAGACAAAAAAAAAAAATACGAAGGACCGGATCGGAATATTTTTAAAAACAAAAACAAACAAAAACTTAGAACTCATTCGTGGAAAGCTTGAGCGATGTGTTGCTAGAAACATTATCATTCCGATAAACGAACAAAATAATATGAGACAAAAAAGCAGCACCTATAGGAACCTTAAACTAATCTTCATATTTACGTACTGTCTTAAAATAAAAGGAAAAAAAATAAACAAGACAAAACTTTAATGTATAAGTGCTGGTTCAGGTGGTGTTGGACATCTTAAAGGATTTGTTGACGACGATGAGACAAGTGCTGCTGTTGTATTTGTTAATTCGGCACATAGATCATGAAAAAATTGTTCTGTTTCTTCAAGTGTTGTCGTTTCAGATAAATGATTATTGTTATTATTATTATTAATATGATTATTATTTTCATTTAAAATTAAATTTTCTGTTGAAATTTTTTGTCTTCGTTCAGCACCAATTGCACGTTTTAATAATAATGTTACATCAGTTTCTTGTTCAATATCCATTGTGTCACAATTTGAATCATTTGTTTCATTATTACTTACAACAGTTACTATATCAGAATCAATATCCATATCAATTTCATTAGAATCACAATTTTCATTTAAATCAAGTATCCATGAACTGTTATTGGAATCATTATTTGTTAATAATTGCTGTTCAGAATTGATTATTGTTGATACTGGTTCATTTTCAATTTTTTTTAAAAAACGCCAAACTAGTAAACGATTTCGTAATGATGCTTCGATAGGACGTTGACGTTGACTTATTGTTGAACGTTGTAACTAGAAATGAAAATTATAAATGGTTAGTTTTTTTTTTTTTGTTTTGTTTTTCTCTTTTGTTTTTTTTTTTCAGGTCTTATTTGACACACCTTTTCATATGATAATAAAATATACAGTTGCGATAAATCAGTTGGATTAGTCATAGTCATAAGATAAGTAGCTATCTATAAGAAATGAAAATACAAAATGTCAGTTTTTCTTTGTACTTGCTTAAATACGAGCAAAAAAAAAGGAAGAAAATATAAATAAAGAGAAAACGTAGGTGGAAGAAAATTTTTCCTTTTCTTTTGTTGATGAATCATCATTCAGATGAGCACAAGACCTTAACTTAACCTAGAAAGAAAGAGAATGATGGAGAAATAATAAACAAGTAAACAAAAAATTTTTATTTCGAATAAATATATACTGGAATTTTTATATTGATTAGTTCGATAAAAATAAAATGTCAAACATGTTTTTGGATAAATGAATATTAGATAATGCACTTATGCACTTTGATGATGTTTCGTTGCTATGAAAATAAAATGAAACATATGTTTAAAATGGCATTAAGTTTTGCTTAATAAATATATTAAACTATTAAAAAGGTACTGTAGAATTAGTAATTGCTTTAAATAATTCTTTGAATGCACCAAAATAGAGTTCTAATTAAATGAACAGATTTTCGCCAGACAGAGCCAGACAATTACAGTTCTACTCAGTAGAGTTTCGATTAAATTAGATTGTTTTCTCTGATAATAATTAATATTAGAGTTTACATAGTCTTATTTAACACATAAACCGTTTAGAGTATAGCAAAGGTAATGCTGGTGGTATATTAAATAGCTGTAAAAAGCTTGAAGAAACTTGCTCTCTACGTGGTCTAATAGTAAAAACATTCTTCCGATATTTGATCTTGTTTTAACTAATATTATAATCATAAAATTTCGATAAGAACTGCTTATTATGGTATGCGACGATATTATTAAACCATATTTCATCTTCAATGTGTATTCTGTTTGTTCTTCTTCTCTTTTTTACATCTTCTCTAATGTCTAGCCATTGATATATATATTCGAATATACAAAAGTTGTTGTCGGTGAAACAGAAAAGATATACAGAAAACAGGCTAGTCAAGTTTTTGCCGAAGTACTTTTCTAGATCTGGTATCATGTCATTTTATGACTATTCGAGTTAGTTAAACAAAATGTAAGCGATGAAAACGATTTCAAATCGTTACATTGTGCTTTAAACAAGCTCATGAATTATTCAAATTAGAGATAAGCAGGGTAATGATAAAAATATACACCCAAGGTCCAGAAATTGAAAATTCAAGAAAATCAAGTGAAGTTCAGTTTGTGAAGCATCCACATCAGGATTGTATGCATTAATCTTTGTAAACTTGTCATTGTGTCTCAACTCTACGTTTGTAGAAAGTCTTGAATGCATCGAAACCCAAATAAGTCAATAAAATCAAGTGGAATACATTGTCTCAAGCTCGGGAATTGAGATCAGGAACCTACAGATTCGTCTACTGTGGAGCCTCGATCCAGAAATTTAGCTTTTCTTGGGGCTCGGTCTAGTTCACAGAAGCGTAGACTCTCGGTTATCCATAGGTAAGTATCGACCAGCATTAATACTGTTTTGTTCTGCTACTTGTGCTTATTAAACATGAGTGGGCCTAGTAGATAAAATGTGAACTGTCCTTGTTACAACGCTTCATTTGTCAAAAAAAAATGAAGAGTAAACAGTAATAGAAAATTTTTACAATAATTGTAGTCTAATTAAGCCTTTACATGTCCATTTAGGTTAGACTTGAGCCTATTTAAGCTTTGTGGCTTTGCTGCCTATACTTTGATTTCGAGATTGAAAACTGAAAAAAAAACAAAATTGATTAACAAGAGAACGTTTTCAAATGATCGATTGTTTTCTCACTGAAATCTAGTGAATCATAAGTTATCAATCATGTTATTTTCGAATATGATCATAAGAAACCTCTTTAGACGTTCATATACTAGTTTTATAGAAAAGTAGCAAATAAAGACTTCAACAGCTTTTTTATGATCTTCTTCGAAATCAATATAACCAATAACTTGTAATTCAGCAGCTTTTGGTGAGAACACAATAAATCGATTGAAAACTTTTCTTCATCAGAATAGTTGATTCAATTATTTGAACTAGCTGTATAAATATTTTACCAATTGATGTTTTTAAAATTGTTTTGAGAAATTTTATATCGGTTTTTATACGAATTTCGACTTATATCGTATCTATATGTTGATCAGCTTAATTCATAAACGTTACTTTGTTGTCTTTTTTCGTTCTAATTTTATAACCATGTTAAAAATCTTAGAAATCATGTAAGTGAAGAAATGAGAATAGTCTTGAAAGAAGAGAATAGTAAACATTATTATGTACACAGTGGCCTATAAATAACTAGACGATAAAAGCACTGAATTTCTTCTATTTGCTCTAATCAATTAGACTGATTTTTTTCTTCAGTGATAGAGAAGTCTTCAAATTTTTCATTCATGAGAAAATCATGAAGTAGGGAGTATGAGTATTGATATCAGTGAGAATATTATGTAACGTAACCCATTCATCTTCAATGCTTCTTCATGCGCTACTTTAAAATTAATATGTCATACGACCAATAGTCCAAGAATCTATCAATAAATATGTTCTTTTTTCTATTCCCTTCTCATATAAAACAAACACACACAAAGACGAAAATATGTAGCTCAATAAGGAAATTGGCAGAACTGTGTTTAAAGATATTTGCTTTTTTGCTCTTAATACTCGTTGAATTCATTCTGGAAATGGCAGATGTGATACAGAATTTTTAGTATACATATTTGTTGTTTTAACAAAAAATTCTCTTGATTCAGAAATCACCGATATAGTCTAGTAGATTTTGGAATTTTTAGAAAGGCTTTTGCATTGCATATGAATTACTGAATAGTATAATATTGAATATTATACAAAATAATTCTACTAATAAGTTTATCAATTATTCTGGAATAATAGAGCTGTTAAAACAAAAAAAATCTAAAATTTTATTTATTTTCATGTATATCTTGTTTTTTTACAGTATTTTTCGCTACGTCTATTATCACATTTTATTCAATTCTAATTGAGTTATTAACTAATATAAAAATAATTATTTCGCTTTGTCTTCAATCTGTTGTATTAATATGATAATTTGTTTTAAATAATTCGAATAACGTCGTAATAATTTCACCTGTTATCACTTCATTCGTATTAATTTTAAGTAAATATAAAACAAGTGTTCCATCATGACCAAGATAATCTGTTAAAAAATTCTTCACTATTGTATTATGTTTATTTGAAATTGAATTAGATTGATCAGGTAGTTTTTGTTGTGGACTTGATGATCGTGATTGTTCATCTGATGTTGATGTTACACTACTTTCAATAGTTTCTCCGTCGTCTGGAATGGAAATACTAAATTGTTCACGTATACGTGGTAAATGACCTGAATCAAAATTTGGTCTCAATGTTCGATTAGCATATGGTGATACAAGACTATGATGATGACGAGTACTTTGCATTGAATTATAATGTGAATGTACAAATGATTGATGACGACGACGATGAGATTGAGAATGATGTCGATGATGTACTGGTGGTTCATGAAATGGATTTTGTGGAAAATGATGAATATTTATATGTTTCATTGATGATAAATAACGTATGAGATTTGATTTATAAAAATTTGGATAAAAAAATGATATTACCCAATAGATAAAACCGAATAATGTAAATAATGTTGTAAAATAAAGCCAAAACCAAATTATTAAAAAAATTTTTTCATTAAATAAATTTATCGGTAAACTACATTGAACAGTGTAAGTATGGACATTATCGGCTAAATTTCGAACAGCAAAATTGCACCTAAATAAAAACAATTATGAATTAAACTATGGCATGTAATAATTCAAATTTTGAAATGTTTTTCTAAAACAATCTTTAAGAATTAGATTTATGATAATAAAAAATTACAAAACATTATTAGCACTTGTTCTGTCCTTAAGTATAATTTTAAAGAGTATTAATCCAAACTGATGTTTGGAAGCTTGAAGTCAACAAATAAAAATTTATCAGGTTCGACACTATACTGAGAAAAAATTATTGAAATCAGAACTAAAAATTCTAGTTAAACTTTTTATGATTTTTAGTGAATTATATTATTAATCAATATCAATCAAAGTAGAATTCATGAAGAAGAAAACTTCTGCCTTTCGGTATGGAATGTTGTCTAGTGACAAATTCAATAATTCGATATCTTCAGGACAACTATTACTAATTGTAGCTCTAAACAGAAGGTTAGATCGACATCGGGTTTTAAGGCTGTTTAGATTTAATATAAATAAATTTTGAAATAGCTTTCTCTAAAGTGGCTTCGGACTCGATCAGATTTAGCAAGCTATCATCGAAATCACTATCAAAGAAAATATCGAGAATGAAATTAACACAAAGCTTTCGATCTATATCATTCACTATGGATGAGAAATTGTAACAACACTGTCATGTACTGTTTCATTAATCACCTATTAACTTGCATTGATAAATGCTTGGAACATTGTCAAAGTTTTATCGATGAACGATTAAAAAAAAGCAATGAAAGAAATAAGTGATTTACGAAACCTAGTTTTTTAACATGATCATGTTCATAAACGGAGGATGAATCTTGCTTTAGATGTTGTGGAATATGTTTTTGTATGCAAATAAAATGAACCGAAAATTTTCAATGAAAAACAAGTGGATGTTTGGACCAATATAAAATATTTATGAGGTATTGACAGAACAAATTACAAAGGCAAGAAAACAATAATATGAAATAATAGAAAAACAACAATAAAGAGAAATGGAAATATTTTGTCTTGCTTTATATTATCCAATGATAGATAAAATACCAGGACGATCATAATTAGTTATCGGTTATGATAGTAATTAAATAGACATATAGTGACTCTGAAAAATGATCGTACAAGCCAGAGATCGCTTTCTTTTTCTAATATTTTACGAAAGGTTCAATGAATTGAAGTGCTGGCTGTAGCAATATATATTACATGTTTTATAGTTTATTTGCGTGAAGTATTATCCTTGTCTACTATAAACTGGCTGGCTAAAGAAAAATTACTAAACATGATGCCATTTAGTTTAGTTCTAATTTGGTTATACGTTTCATGCATAAATATTTCAATAAACAAATTCCTATCTTATAGTTTTGAACTGAAGAAGCATTTTTTTACAGTGCTTCGATGAAATTTATCTCACTCTTATTATAGCAACAACTTTGGTATATGTTTTCTTTTCGAAATTGTAAGATGTGCGTATCTTTATTGGACAATCAATCTATGAAATGTACGATTAATTTAGAGCCAAATTCATGGACTTCACTTTTGGTAGGTTTTTTTATCTAGTACAGTGAGTTCACAACGGAAACAGATAATATTTAGCCGAGATGGAAAGCTGAAGCTTCGATACTCTGAAGTATAGTGAAGTACGACTGAAGTGGCACCACTGACTCTACTTCTGTATACCGAAGTCTTACTTTTCCTTCTTTTACTTGGCGCAAATAAACTAACATGTGCTATTTTACCACAAGCTGCACCTCAATACATCGACGTTCTCTTAATATATTAAAAAGACAAAGTCATCTCTTGATTGTACGATCAATTTAGAGAGTCACTCTATGTTCCATTTTTGATTCACTTTATAAATATTAATTAAAAAGGATCATAAATATTGATAAAATAGTATATGAAAGTATTGTTACAGTTTCTCATCCATAATAAAATCTATATACCTGAAACATTGTTCAAAAATAGTTTTTGACGCCATTAAAATATTCTAAAAATTTTAGCCAAAACTAATGATTTCTTCTTGAGATATCGAATCCTCCCAAAAAGGGCAGTCAATCCGGTTTTCGAAGGGATTTGATATTTCAAGAAGGAATCATTCGTGTTGGCTGAAACTCTCAGTACAGTCTAATATTCTCCAAAGCTGTTTATGGATAAAATTTCAGGTCAGAATTCGTTTGTTCAATTTTCTATAAGCAACGCACCCAGAGTAAAAAACTCCTTCCTAATGAGGGATGTCTTATCGGAAATGCGAGGTACTAATAAAAGCGGCTTCTTTAGAGATAGGTGCAACACTCTGCCAAAGTCAAAAGGAGTTTTCTTTTGTTAAGTATAAAAGTGATGAATTTTAAAGCAGTTTCAGAACGTCTGAAACATCCTTTATATATTATCGTATTTAAAAATTAAAAAAAACTATCAGAAATGTATATCATTAAATTTTCTCGAACGTTATTCATCTGATTTAATATTATCATGCTTTTGAAAAGTATTTTCCATTTGCTAAATTTCTAATAATTCATGTTCGATAATCGGTTCGACTAGAATGCGTTTTGTCTTCAATGTTTCACTACCATAGATCATATTTCAATAAAAACCTATCCATTAAGATCTCTATTTGTTTATGAAAAGAAAAGTGTATTAATCGAAAACAATAAGTCGACTTTGTTGATGAAATGAAACAAACTCTTACGAAAAGGTTCATGTTTTTTATCTCATCCATGATTCAAATCTATCGTAATAATCTGTTAAATAATGGAATTTGATTTAGTAAACCTACCATGTTACTCTTGGAAATCTTTGTATTACTGTCCAATTTTCATTATTTCCTCTAAATAAAGAACGTATGACAGCAAAACCATACATATGGTAGTCATCTCCAAGAAATAAATTGAGCAAATATAATTGCCCCAAAGCATTGAGCAAATAAAGAATCTTCGTGAATAAAAAAGACCACATTAAATGATTGTCACATATTGTTATATGATCATTGCGCATTAAGAATGATAGAAATGTTGAATATTTTACTGAACGTAATTGATCAAAATATTCTATACGCTTTTGTCTATGATATTCAAGTATTCGATCAATATAACGTGCTAAATATTGAACAGATGTTTCACGTATATCTGATGTATATGTGTCAGTTATACGAGCTTGTGTCACAAGCATACCTAAATCATAACCACTTTTAGTATTTAATGTTGACCATATAAGAGATGGCATATAAAAAAATATTGCTTGTATAATTAGAATAAATGGCACATATTGATAAAAATAAATAAATTGTTCAGTTTTTGGATCAGGATATTTTGGTAATAAACGATCGAATGAAACAAAATATGAATTTGATATCCAACATATATTATTTGTATATTCAACATGTGTACCAGTAAAATGTGCCGGACAAAAACATGCTATAGGTTCACCAACATATTGTTTTGTAGACACAAGCATTGTAAATATAACAAGAAGAATAACTGAATAACGGCGCGATATACGATCATAAAAATCATCATCGCATGCACCATCATGTCCATGATGACTTACCTTAGCAGCAGCATCGAATAGAAATACTGCCACACTAAAATAAATAATATAGAAACTTCAAATAGAGTACTATTAATTGGAATAGTATCAAGAAATTCTGATTAGAAATGTTCAAGGTAAACTTTTTTTGTACTCTAAATAACGAAGAAATCTCTTCAGTTACCTCTTACAGATTTCAATGGTTTTTGACCATAGATAATGCATAATGTTCTAATAAAAATTCTAAAAAGATTTGGGTTCCTATTGAGATTTGATTCAACTATTGAATTTTTAATATGTCTATTTTCTAGAAGTTCCACGTTTTTGAAAAACTCGTCTTTTTTTGAAACGTTTCTTCGAGGTATGAAGCTTTCAAAAAAAATGCATTTTGTATACGTTATCCATGGAAAAGGATGTATAGTTTGAACGTCTCACATCTCGAAGAAACGTTGTTCAAAACTTCTGAATTTTTTATAGAAGCCAGTTTAGTTGAGTTATCTATATGCACAAAATTTCAGATCGAAATTCGAAAATACGAGTCTTGCGAAAACTTGGCACCTCTAGAAAATAGACATATTAAAAATTCGATAGCTTAGTCAAATATTAATAGAAATTAAATCCTGTTAATATTTTTACTAGAGTACTATGTAGTATCTATAGGCAAAATATCATTGAAATAGGAAAGGGACAATTAAAAAAATTTTCTCATGAGAAAAATTTTCTAGTTCTTACTCACCCTGTAGAACCTCTAATCTTATGTTATCTTACGAAGCTTTTATTTCTCTCGCGATCAATTCTCTACTCTGTCTAAAGAGAGAATCTATTTGACTGATAATCTTCATTTCAGTTCATCTTTTGCTCATAGATAAAACTCATAATATAGATAAAAATCTTGAAATGGTTCGTACCATTAGGCTTTTCTTTTCGACTTCCGATCATTTTACTGAACTTTTCGCTTATTGCAGGATATCACGGGCAAAATTGCAACAAACAGTTTCGTCCTAAAATTCAACAAATTGACCAACGTTTAGGAATACAATATCTCAAGAAGTAACAACTCATTTGAGCTGCAACTTTCAGAATATCATATCAGCCAGTTGAGCTATTGTTGGAGAGAATTCTAGATCGAAACTTCTTGTTGCAATTTTTAGTAACTCGAGAAGAAAGATATAATGACACAAAGATTTTCAGTGTTTTTATCTATAGTACGTATCCTACCTATAAGCAAAATCTGAACTTAAGTGAAAGTTATCGGTCGGATGAGTTTCCTAGTGAGACACCTCTATCGTTACCATGCAGCGTAGGATAATGATGCGCATCGCTAAAATTTATGTTAAAGGTCATTGATCTATGCAATAAATGTTTTCCAAAATAACAAAATATTTTTGATATTAGCCAAATATATATCCTTGAAATGTTGTATGGTAATTTGACATTAATAGATGACAACTATTTTTTTAATGATATATTCATTGACATTAATGAAATCATGTTTTTTGCCGTAATTGATAATTGTAAACTAATGAGTCTACGGCCTTTTTTTCATATTCACTGAGAAAATCAATGACGATGGGTTTTGTTTTTCGTTTCTTTTTTTTGTTTCTGAACAAATATTTTAATATATATTTTTAATATATACTCTTTTATTCGATTGTTACGTTTGATTTTTATTTAGAAAATTACATTATTTGTCTTATTCTTAATGTAAATCAACTTCGTGACAGATTCCTATCATTGTACAATATCGTTTATCAGACAGAAAAAAACACCTTCAACATCCATCAAAACCAAAAGATTATAGTGAGAAGCTGTCTAAGTCGTGCCATCTTTTAAAAAGGCTTACAAAAGATTATCTTCTTAAATCAGTCATGATTACAATCAAAAAAATTTTCTATGAATTACAAAGCACTTACTGTTCTAATGCTTCAAATATCCACCAGTAGAACATGATAGTATATTAAAATGAATATATAATTATGATTAATTGAGGTTTTGTTTTTCTAGAATATAAATAAAGAATTAAAATAACGAATAGAAAAACAGACGAAGATTTATAGTTGCATGCAAGTAAAAGAAAGAAGCAAGAAAGTCACTTGCGTTTTTTTTAATACAATGAGTTGCATAATATTTGTTATTAGTAACATGGATAATTATTTTCTACTAACATTGCTTCCGTTGTCGATTTTTTAAAACAAGCATTATTCTGGATAACTGAGTGCGCCAATCTACATAATCATTTTCTTTTTACTTTTTCTTCCTTCATTCGTTATCTGTCAATTTTTTTCTCTCTAGAAATCTGTATAATTTGTCTACAAGCATATCTACAGAATGTTTTTCTCCTTTTCTACTAGAGAAAATCTTAATGTATGTATGTGGATATAACAAGCGTGAAAGAGACAGACAGACCTTTATGTATGATGTAATTAACCAAAATAGTAGAAAGCTTGATTAAAAGCCGATTAATACAACGATGAAAGAAAGAAAGAAAAGGAAAATTGATGCCTATAGCTAAATGTACTTGATGTTAATTATTTGTTGTTATTATACTATTGAATAATTTAGTTTATTGCACAGGAATAAATAGTCAAAAGCTTGAAATATTTAACTATAAATTTGATGTCTGACATATTTGACATCTTATGCAGACATATGTATATTTGACTCTACATGAAAAAGAAAAAGGAAATCGTTTGAATAGAAGAAATGGATCGAATAAAGTTTGTAGGAAAACTAATCATTATTTGATTATAGTAGTTGATTTCCTTTACTACGATCATAAATTCATTAACCAATACTAATTGAACACGATGAGTATGTATATGCATCTTGACTTGCTCTAGTATACAGGAACTAACTTTCAATGACGCTCATGATGATTAGCCGACGAGTATGAGAGTCATACTTTTCATGCGTATGAGCAGTTTCTCATTTGCATCTTGGTTGAAAAAAAAGACAACTCTATAAGAACAAATGAAAAAAACATTGTTGATAAACCACTTGATGAGTTTGTCGCATCATTACTATCGACTCTCTAACCGATAGCAAGAGAGAAAGAGAAAAAGAGGAAAGCGAAAGAATCAAATTTATACCGGAAAACATCACTCGATTTCTCTATATTATATTTCGACGGGAACGACTATGTCATATTTTCTTTGTTTACATATGTGCATTTCATTGATTGCATGAGCTTTAGAAAAAAAATGTATGTACAGGTAGACATCGTCGTAATCTATTTAAGGCCGTAAGCGATTGAAATAATCCATTTGAACATGCAATTCAAGGTTATTCAAGTCCTTTGAAATTGAAAAAAACATGATTAGAAGTACAAAAAAAAGTATATATATATATATATATATATATATATATAATTATATATTTTCTGAAGACAAAAAATTTGCTTTTCTGACGATGATGAATTCATGCAAGATGACACTTGTTGAAATCAGAAAATCAGAAACAGACTTATAATACAAGGAAGTTAATTAAATTTTTTTTTTTCCAATCTTAGAATTTTCAATTTTTCACATGTACCAAAAAGAGAAAAAAAAGTATTCGTGCGTATAAAATTGATCATTATTATTGTTGTTATTATGCAATATACTATTATTAAACTAAACTTCAATATTTTGATTGCAGACCTATGAATCGAAGTTAAGTAAGCTTTCGAAAACAAATATAAATTCTTGAGATAAAATATTTTTCTTATTCGAAAGATTATTCTAGGCAATAACCATAATAAAGTTTTCATCTATTCTTATAGAATATAATCATATTATCTTTTTAATTATTCATATCTTCATTTTGCTTGAGGACATAACTTGATAGGCATGAAAAAGAAAATATTATGAATAGTTTAGAGAATTGATATATATATATATATTGTTTTTTGACTTTTGAATTAATAATGTGAATGTTCATCTAATGCGAGAACTACATCCACTAATTTCAAGTTTTTACCTTTAATTAGATCTCAGTGACACTAAGAAAACTCTAGAAACGTTCGTGTTTGTGGTTCTTCATTTCCGAGATATGATTTAAGAGTATATTGTAGAAAAAAACACCGGTTTTTTTTCATTTTTGAAATGTATATATTTTTTCTTGTCGTCCAAGTTACTATTTTTATAACTAGTTCGAATAATAATTTATTTACTAGCGTAATTATAAATTCATGGTCTACTAATATTCAGAATATTAAATTATTATGATTGTATATGATGTAGTGATGTATGATATTACGGAGAAAGAAAGAAACATAGAAAGGAAAAACATCGACTGCCGATAGTTTTTGATCATATTTGCATCATGTTGATGTAAGAAAGAAATACTTTGCTCATATAATTAGTATTCGTGTCAACTATTTCCTTCTGACCTGAACATGATGCACATGTGATCAAAATTTATCGACGGTCGTTTTTTGCTGTTTGTCTTTCTTTCTCGGAATATCAAAAATCACTAAGTCTTATACAATTATAATAATTTGCTATTCTGAATGTTAGCAAAACCATGAATTTATAATTACTCTAGCAAATAAACCATTGTTCGAGCTGGCTATAGAAACGTTGCCTTAGACATATTTTGATGACAAAAAAAAAGCATGAATTTTAAAAATGAAAAAAATTTACTTTCTTTTTCTACGACATGATTTAAACAATACCTTAGGAATGAAGAGCCACAAGCACGGATGCTTGTAAGTTTGTTTTAGTGTCACTGAAATCTAATTAAAGCCGAACAGCTCGGAAATAGTTGAGGTGTTCCCTTCTAAGTTATTTTTAATAACATATCAATAACCTTGAAAAAAACAATTATTAATGTAAAATAGCGATTCTGCTTCATTGTGTTTCTATATCATTTAATAAATGTATATTGATCAAGTTTTCTGATATTCTTATTAATCAATACGTTGATGATATAAGAAATAAAAATTATAAACGAAAAAAATTTTGTAATGAATCAACCTTCTATATTTATTTTAATATTAAACTATTTTCGTATCACTGTATTTTCATTTTAATTAACTAGTTCAAACAATACTCAAATGTATTATTTCAAACAGAAAAGAAAACGTTACCATTATTACCTAAATATAATCATGATCTTACAAAACATATTGATTGATATAGATACTATCAATGTTCATCTAATTAGATTTAAAAATTTATCCTGACAATTATTCTTTGTAATTTACTATCCCTCATTTCATCCTGCCACTACCACTTGCTGTCCATCTGGAGCTTCTGCGAACTTTTATTGATAAAATAAATATGACGCATGAAGTTGTTACTACTTCATAGTGGACATGTGAATGCCTCAATTACAAGAAGAACCAACAATGAAGAGGTTACTTCAAAATATATTTATCTAGTCTTTTTTTCATGATCTTATCTTTCACCGTTTTCAAAGCGTTTGAAATCATGTATCACTATTCATATATACTTTGAACTGCTTTATATAAGAACAATAATTGCACATGATTAACTGATGTTATCCATGTACTGCAATAAGTGTTCCCAACATATACTTGCAAGAACATAGTTCGATGAAAGTTCATGAATACATAAGATAACAATAAATGTTACTGTGGTTTGAAAAAGCCCTATGTAGTCAACAAAAGTTCATATTCACTTCGGAATAGTCTATTCACATAAATAATAATTCGGCGTAACTGATAGATGATATTATCAGCATACTCTACTGATCTTCAATACAGAATATTTAGAAGATGAAGAGTCTGATTATGATCCGTACGAACCTTAGGTGATCGTGTCAGAATTAAAATAAAATATTAAATGAATATTTTTTTTAAATAATAATTTGCTAATATGAAGAATTCACACAAACAATCATTTATTTATTAAATTGTAGAAAATAAAAACATAGACGAGATTTTATTTGTATAAACATTAAACGACATTGCATTCAACTGGTGAGTGATGCAGCTAACATACCATACATAAGACCTATTATAAAACCCGAACAAATCATTATAGCAAATATACATATGGCAATAATCACATCATTACGATGCCATGTAACAGAACTAGAAAAGAAAAAATACAAATTTCTGTTGGGTATTTTTATATTTTTCTATTATCACAGAGAAAAAGTTCATAGATAAGATAATGCAATTTTTTTTTCAAACCAAACTTGTTCTAATGCTAGTGATAAAATCTTGGTAATTTATAACTTTCAAAAGTAGAGAGAAGACATAAGAAGATATTTTTTGCATGTAAAATGGACTAGCATTGGTAACTTATCCGAGTCATAAAGACAAATGATTGCTTTTCATGAATAAATAATTTAGGAATATCAAGACCTTTTTATAACTGAAAGGTTGGAAATAAATATATTCAACATGTGCAGCAATCACCCTGTTAAACAATGGTTGATCCATAATAAAACAGTGAATTTCATATTTTAATCTCTAAATACGTTCTATAAAAAAATGTCTATTGGTAAACGATTGATTCACTTTTTTTACATGTTCGATGGAAGACAATTCTATTTAAGGACAAAAAATATATCCCATTAGAACGTATTAATGGTTAGGCGCATACAAAAATGATCCTACATCTACCATTATATTTAAATCTGGTAAAATATTGTTACATGAAAATTATTTTGAAGTTTCTCTCCCATGGAAACAGGACAATTGTTCGTGGATGTAAGTGTGAGCGCTGATGTGGGTCTTTTCTTCATCCACATTCCACACCAACACTTCATGCATTCTATAGACAATCACTAATGACCACCAAATAAGGTTGATCTCAATATTTTGGATTGTTACATATGAGACAGTATTACCAATATTATGTAATAAGAAAAATTTTAAAACTATAATTCATTAATTGATGAAATAAGAAACAAACTTTTCACGCTGTATCTTGTAGTATATTCTGTTTTTCTTTATAAAACATATTTAGAGACTAAAATAGAAGATATAAAATGTGATCATTTATTGTGAATCACTCGTTATTTGTATAGTAATTCATACATAAACAGGTAAAAGGTAGTTTTCATAGGTTATTAATTCAAACTATTCATTTCAAATTTGATCTTTTTTCTGATTATAATAAGTTAATAAACTCTCCATTGAATTTAGAGTCCTGCTGAATCAAAGTTTTTGACTTTAAAGATTTTCTTCATCGCAGCTCTGACTCCGAGAATTTTTTTGTTGACTAACGTATATACTTTCTTTTTGTGTTGCTTGTTAATGACAGTTGCTCTAGTGGTTTTTTCTCTGGAAATATATTTGTGCATCTAGTGCATTTTTGTTCACAAGTAACATATCAAAAATAAACTTATTACTATGTAAGAACTAAAATATTTGGTTCTTTTTTATGGATATAACTCCAATATTCATTCTAATAATACGGTCTTCACGAACACTCTAACTTTGCCAAAGTCGAGGTCCGATGTAAGGCTTTGATTCAATCTTATATGAATTCATATTCTCTGCTAACTCTCTTGAAAGTTACAGATTGTCAAAAGATATCACTTTTTACTTCTTCGATTTTTAACCTAACTATCTTTATATAAATCTTTAAAATTAATTAAGAACTATAACTAAATAATTGTTTTACAGTACAATCAATCATTAATAATTTCTTCAAGTCATTTAAATTTTGAAATCATTCTCGAATGTGATGACTTACTTCTCCATTTTCTGCATATTTTTTACTTGACGATTAATCAATGAAAAGAAAACATACGTGTACAAACATTTGTTTCATGCATCTATATACACAGCAGGAAAATATAATGAAGAAAAAAAAATTGAATACTGAATTACTTATGAATTATTGTTAAAAAGAAACATTTTTTTTGTGAAGAGAAATAGCAGAATGAAAAGTTTTCATCAAATCTTTTGATAAATAAGATTTTACAGCATAAATCATTTATTTAGTTTTATTTTTGAGCTTATTCTTTTTTGATAATTTAGATTTTTTGTTTCGTAGTTTTCGTTTATTCATTCTATTTTTAACATTAATCGATTTCAGTGTTCGCTTGTTTTTTAAAGATGATTTTTTTGTTTTCTTTGTTTTTTCTAGAAACAAGAAAAAAAAACAAGAATAATCAATTAACATATCTAATAGTATATTACGTGATCGTGATGTTTTAGCTATAGGAACAGTTCTACAAAAAAATTGATAAACAAGTGTTTATGATAATGATTTATCATTTGATTGACTTACAATGTAGACTTT
The DNA here is from genome assembly GCA_905250075.1 of Rotaria sp. Silwood1. NCBI lineage: Eukaryota > Metazoa > Rotifera > Eurotatoria > Philodinida > Philodinidae > Rotaria > Rotaria sp. Silwood1. The sequence goes on along the minus strand of CAJNOP010000016.1, from coordinate 2,797,553 downwards.
TCATAATCATTTGAGTTCAACATATCTAAATAAAGAAACATCGATCGACAGAGAGGAAACACACAGTTGCTCGTCATCCAAACGAACTAACCACAAGAGCAAGCGTATGTTACAATGTATTCAGCACGCTATAGATTGGGTAAACAGAGATAAAGAACCATAAGTGACTTGTCCACAGTCATTCTATGGTTAGTGGTACTGAATTTTGAACACAGCATCTTGAAGATATGTATCAAACAACGCATCCACTCCCTGGAGAAACACAATAACGGTAAACACGGCGTTTAATCATCTCAATATGTAAGCTGTGAAAAATGTTGAATTAGTCGCCAAAAACACGTTACAACTGTTTTAGATTAATTGTTTTGTAATCACGTTTTGGGTGTTTAAGCGCTAGGAGTTGTTGAAACTTTCACTGTTTTAACGCGTTTTGAGTGACTAATTAAACATTGTTAATGATTTGTATGAAAACGTCCAGTAATAATTAACAAACATGCCTTGTAAATAATGAATTGACACATATACTAGGTGATCTAAAAATGTTTTTTTGTATGAATACACTACTGACTGACCTGTATCAACTGACTTTTTTTTCTTACGATAGATGAGACTATCAAGCTATAAAAGTGCCCTTTAAAATGATTAACTTTAGCTAATGTAGAAGAAATTTGTTTTAATTGCTTCGATTCTTTGGGTTATTCTGATTTTTAAATTGTTCACATCTAGACGAGTCGTTTTATAGAATTTAGTTTTAATGTGTCTTAAAATATTAGAAATCGAATGGTCTATTCCGAGTAAAGCTAATTATTTCATATAGCACATTTCTATAGTTGATCTATAGAAATAAAATCTTGATGGTGTTGCCTATCATACAAAGAACAGTCAGTTGATAAAAGTCAATCAAAATTGAATCTATATAATAAAACAATATTTTTGGATAGGGACTTGTAAAACACCCTGTAAATATTACATGCCATCTCCTAAATAATACTGAATTGTCATTTACAATAAATTCACATATTCTAGCGAACGCCATGAATATCTTCTTGCTAGAAGGTTTTGTTGATTTTTTTTATAATGAAAAATTCAAAATTCATATTTCAAGTAACAGACGAATTAGATTGTTGGATGAATATATCTACAAATGTTACGATTAACATAGAGATTGATGAAAGAAAATAACACAGTATTAATTATCTCACAAGTCTTTAACACTTAGAAAACTGCAATTATAAATTGCAATTACTGGCAACATTCTACATTATCCGAGGCCCTACATTTATCGTTATCCGAGGCCCTACATTTATCGTTATCTGAATCTGTTTATAGTATCAAAATTTGATAAGAGAATTTAATTGATAGCAATTGCGATACTCTTTAAGAATTGATAATGGTCACACTCTTCTAGACTAGTCTGAAAATTATGGTGTGTCATCTTTACATAAGTATTTCTATTTACTTTCTCTTGAATGATAAGATTTTCTATTATTTTTCTAATTGATAATTCTAATATAATGACAAGTTGTATTCAACGAAACAGATATATATCTATATATGTTAGTGTTTAAACTGAGACTACGTTCAATCTTAGATCTGATATTCGCCTTGGTCAACCCGAGATCGCACTTCATACTAATGTGAAGGCTAACCTATGCGTATAAGCCCCGCAGACTAACAGAATAACCTCATAGAAAAAGTAGTTATATGAGCTGCTATACAAAGAACTTCTAAAAATGCATCTTTATTAATACGCAATCGCTATTCATTAACAATTCATCTGAAAAGTGACACAGTAATGCTTTCCAAACCTCAATATTCTAGAAAATATGCATATCATGAATGATTATGGGATATGAGTGTGGTCAAGAGAACACTCACATCTCCATGAACAACTGTCCTAGACCGTTATAGGGAGAATATAGATTAATTTTTACCGTTTTTAGAGATTAACTGTGGCACAGTGTGATCGACATCAGATGTTAATGTTCCATAAGGAACCGCCGATATTGAACTTGATTTTAACGTTGACATTGTGTTTGTACTTGATGGTTGTGATAGAATACTATGAGGAGAAAAAGATTCATTATCAGTTAATATAGACGAATCGGACGGTGATTTGTAGCTTGACGATAATGTTGTAATGCTAATAGACTCTGATTGATTCTTATCAAATCTAGAAATTTTAACGGAAAAATATTTTTAACTTGACGAAAAACAAAAAAATTACTTTTGATCATTAGAAAGACAATCTAATATTTTCTCTTCAAGAAATTTGAAAAGTAACGATTTGCAAATTGGATCATTAGTAGCAGCCTTGCTTGTTAGAAAATTTGCAACGTTTTGTTTTAAATCATATTTCTTCCGATCGTGGTAAGGTACTGGAGTCTTGGAAACAAATGAATTACTAAAAACAACTATGTACTGATAGTTAATTAATATAGAACAGGTGATCTGAAAGTTTTTAGATAAGATATTTGTTTATTGTTTATCCGCTAGAAAGTATTTCCGACGAGTCAAGACATGAAAAATTATTTTAAATGGTAAGCCAATAATGTTTGTAAATCCTATAAACCCTTTTTTAACTATGCTAAAAATTGTCAGAGTCAATCATTTTGTAGAGCAAACACTTCTCTATCAGATGTGATATTAAATTAAATCTTAGATTTTACCAAAGAATTTTTCATGAGTTTCATTCAACGCAAAGCGGTTGTCGATTTTTCAAAAATGAATATTTATGAGAAATGAATGTTGAGGTGCCTTGATGAAAAACAAACTGCATTCTTTTATAGGGTGACTTCTGACCTGCAGGCTAACAAAATAAAGAATCGAACTTTTAGTTTCCAGTCGCAATCGCAATCGTAAAAATACAAAAATTTCCATTCAAATTAATTTTTTAAACATTTCAAAGATGATTTCACTACTCTCGAACAAAAGTTGAGGCAAAATTTTTAACTAAATCTTATCTAAAAATTTTCTAATCGCTTCTTATATTCTCTTAAAAGGCAACTTACCTAAAAAATGAAGATGGGCTTGTAGAATGATAATCATCCCAACACTTATTCATACATGTATTACTATGATTTCTATTGATAGTACATCGACGACAACATGACCAACATTGATCTATCCAACTTGTCTTTTTTATTTTATCACTTTTATAAGCTTTGTTTTTCAATAAATTCTCAAGTCCATATTTCAATCTATGTAATTCTTTTTCGCATACATTTCGTTCACATTCTATTCGATCTATTATTGCATTTGTATTAATGTTATAAACATTTCGATTGATGCAATAGTTATTGAAAAAAGTAGCAATCGTCTTCATGAGTTGAATGAATGATAACATGAATCTGTAAAGATAGTAATCGTCGATTTATGTACATGTTTATTAGAAAAAAATCATAAAGTACAATACAAGCAAAAAAGAATATTGTTTTTTTTTGGCGCTGTATTCATTCTTTTGTTCTTCTATCAATGATTTCTTCAGAAATTTTATCTGGATTTAACGTTGATGATTATTATGAAAAATCAATTTTCATTGGAAATACAAGCAAACAAATAGATTCGAACCAACCATTAAAACGGATGAGAACTCTTAGTATGGATATTCCTATGATAAAACATTCAGCTGAACAATTCTTCTTTCAATCACATCCTTTTAGTGATTTAATACTTGTTGTTCAAGGTATATGACATAGATTTAAATGTAATATATATATAGAAGATTATCATTTAGATAAAGAATTATATGTTGATAAAAGTGTATTAGCTGCTGGATCAAAAGTTTTTCAATCGTATTTCCAAGATGAAAATATTGATTCAATTGAAATTCTTGATGTCTCAACTAGTGAAATGATCGAATTACTTCAATTTTTATATCCACAATTTCGATGTACAATTAATAATGATAATGTGACAATATTACTCGTTCTTGGTAATAAGTTCTTACGAGAGAAACTTCCCGACTTGAAAATTGGTTCTGTTTTGAAAATTAGTAGTCATTAGATTATCGACAGTGTCGATTTCATCAATAGCACAAATCTATGTGAGAATATATCGGTTTAACTCCTACTTGTAGCAAAGTAGGACGAAGCCACAGACTCAATTTCAGTAAGGATTGGTATCATAGATGGGTATGACTTTTCGTAACCGGATCCGGCCCAGAGCTAATCAACATCCGACAAATGCTTCCATAGTCATGGTACAGCTTTTAAGCTTTTAATTTTATATAAAAAAATGTAGTGTTTAGTTTGTTCCATAAACTATTACAAAAAAAGAGAAATCTCTAATTCCAAAAAAACACAACAAGTGAGTAAAGTGATTCAGAGTTAATTAGATGTCTTTCTGATTCTAAAACCCGATCAATTTTGCTAAGTACATATTTGCTTGTCAGTGTTGAACCTGGAATGAAACATAGCGCTGGTGTCATACGCCATATTCGTGGATATATATATGGACGATTTTTCTCCCAAGAAAATACATATTCATATTTTTGATAGTTTATTTTTCTCATCGTATATTCGACTACTTCGTCATATGGTGCTTCATCATTTGTAGATGCATTTTCATTAGAAACGTATTCTCTTAGAAAAACAGTATTACTTTTCATTTCTTTGACCCGTTCTCAATTACAATTATTAGTTCAATCATGATCGAACCAGTCTTCAATCCTATGTTTTCATATAAATAACAGTTAGAAAAAGTAAAAATATTTTGAAACATCGAGATATGATTAATTGTGGGGTTGGGTACCGAGTTTTTGATCCAGTTGTAGGACAGTAGAATGAACGACTTACTGCTTTGCATATATTTCAATAGTATTATAATGTGAAGAAGCAAAGTCTCTCTTTGAGGATGCATCTTTTAATTCTTTAGAACCTCATATTTTTCAATTGATTTGATTAGATCTCAACGACGAAAGATATATATCGAAAATTCGTAAGTATCAGAAGAAAAAAAACTTTTTGTCAAACTTTTGTTCTACGTGCTTTAACTCTTGAGTAAGACGTTTTTCACTTTCTCAATTAGTTTGAATCAACAAACAATAAAAACATATCAGCAATGAAGTATTTCCAAAGTCTCATAGTTGATTTATTTTCTCTGAATAAACAGTATTATTCATAAATGAATATATTTGTTAATTCTATTGCTGTTCATATATTAAATAGCTATTATGACTTCTCTTAGATTTATCAAAATTTTCAATAGTTTCAAAAGATGATCGGCAAATGTTCAGTATGTCAACATGTTTCCTGTAATGTATTGATTCATCGGTGATGATATGCACCTACTTAAAACTCTTAAAATTTTCGTGAATTAGGATAAAATCGCAGCAACAGTTTGACATGAATAACATTAGCATACATTCTCATGTATTGAAAATACTATTTATTCAGAAACAAATAAATCAACTGTGAAACTTCTAAAATACGTCATTAGTAACATGTTTTTATCGTGTGTTGATTCAAAATAATTGAGAGACTGAAAAGAAACTTACTTAAGAATTGAAGCGCGTAAAACAAAAATGATAAAAAAATTTCTTTAAAAGTTGTGGATTTCAGACATATCTGTTTTGCCGTTGAATAAATAGGAATACGTAAGAGTGTAGATGATTAAAAAACGTATCTTTAAAAAAATTTGCTTCTTCACGTTTTAATAGGCTCAAAATATACACATAACACTAAACAGTCAAATCAATGTCATTAGCTATTTAAAGAAAAGCATTTTTCATATTCTAGCCCATCGCTTTGAATTAAATTTTATTTCATCAGCATGTCGAATATTCATATTACTTTATTTATCGAAACTTGAATATATAAATATCTATCCAAATGGTGGTGAATTCATTGAACAAAATGATGGAATACGTTTATCGATTTCATCGATTCTTGATATTTTATGCATTTGGTTTCGTGAATTTTTACTTATTGATGATAGACTTGCTTGTAAAACTGTTTTAAATAAATTAGCTCAATGTAGTATATCAAGTATTCTTGCATCAAATGGTTTTACAGATTTAGAAGAAAAAATGAAATGTAAAATTCTTCAAGCACGAGCAAAGTATTTAGAAAATGAACGATTATCGACATTTTAACAATTCAACATGACTAAATTAGTGTTATTATAAAAGAAAAAAAAAATTATTTTTGTTTTCTCAACTTCTAAATATTAAGAACGAGAAGAGTCTGTTGTTGTGATCTACGCAAGATTGACACTTCTATCAGTGAGTTATAAGACTTTTTCCAAGACCTTTGATTTTAGTCAATTGACCTGTGATAACCCGGAAAATCAACTAGGCAGGAACCAATTACCATGCTGAATCGAATAGTGGTTTTATTTTTAGGTTCGAAGTTATCTGCCAATTATTTCTATATTTCTGAAATTCCACAATCATTCCCCATGTCATGAAAGTGTGGGCATTTCAAAATTATTGCGCTAAAAGTGCCAGATTGCTTCGAACATGAAAAAAGAGTTTCACTATTTAACTGAGCATGATGAATTGTTCCCATCTAGCAGCTTTTCTAAGTGACCATAAATCAATTGACAAACATCGGAAGTCTCAGGAAAAGCTTTATAAACTGTCGAATGCAATTAGCTATGAGTGTTAGTCTTGCGTATACCGAAAGAGAAGAGCTTTTCTATTGGGTTGTCCTATTAAAAGTTGAAGTTGAAAAGAAAATAGACTCAGAATATTGTTGTCGAAAATTTTCATCACGAACTTATTTGATTACTCAATCATTGATCAATGACGTATTGAAAACTGAGTCGATGTATACGTGTTTCATAATATTCTGAGAGCTCTTATTTTCCTCCAAAAACCTTTCCCTGACTCTCGTCAAGGCTACTTCCAGAAGTCAATTTGCTCAAAACAGTACTCTAACTATGTGACGAAGGTCGGACATATGCGCCTATTTCTAAATCACAATAACAATGAAGATGATTAACTAACAGCAATCTTTCGAGAAAAATGACTTTTCTAACTAACTCTGAGGGGAGCCAGAGAGAGATTTTTGATGGAAAATAAGAGCTTGCAGAATATTATGAAACACCTATATGCCGACTTAGTTTTCAGTGCAACAGTGGTAAATTCAGGAAAAGCATTCATAAATTGGTCCCGAAAAGACTGATTCTCACATGAGTTTCAATAAAAATGAGTTTTCTCTCCAAGCGAATGAAATCCAGAAAAACTTTAGCGGTCCTAATGAGATATGAAAGTCATTTGTATCACTTTCTTGATAAAATTATTATCGGAATTTTAAAAAAAGGCCATCGGGCAAAATGCTTATAACTTTTGAACGAAGATAGTCAGAGCCCTGCGGTTTTCACCATTCGAAAGGGGAGATAAGGGGACGCTTTTTTCTCCAATATTGTATAGGACGAAATCATTTAAAAATCAGTCATTTCTACAAAACATCGAAAAAATGCATGAAAACGATCTGTCATTCCGATGGAATTTTGGTTCTGACATCTGGTCTAGATAGAGGAACTTCAGATGTATAGTTCAAGATATAATTCGAATGATTATCTTTCCACCTCCTAATGTTGAACAAATAAACTTGTCTGTTCAATTGCACGAAAATTATAGAGTTCTTTTAATTTTTAAGAATATTTTCTTACTTTTCGTCTAATTTTCAACTGAATGGCAGACCGTTTTTTATACATTTTTTTCGATGTTTTGTAGAAATGACTGATTTTTAAATGATTTCGTCCTATACAATATTGGAGAAAAAGGCGTTCCCTTGTCTTCCCTTTCGAATGGTGAAAACCGCAGGGCTCTAGCTATCTTTGTTCAAAAGTTATAAGCATTTTGCCCGATGGCCTTTTTTTAAATTTCGATAATAGTAGCTAGTCTTCTAAACATTAACTGGTTCGTTCAGCTTTTTCTCTCTTTATTTTCCTGTAATAATTATCTCGCTATTTTATTTTAAAAGGTTGTTTTTTTAATATATCTAATCATCATCTTACACATTTCAGCATTATCAATAAATAACTTACATCAAAATACGGCAAAGATCTGCGAGTTTATTGCGTTGATCGTTTTCCAAGCTATTAAAGAAATAGAATGTTGCAAAATGTTGACCACATGCATCTTATCAATTTGATTGATAAGATCATTACTACATCCGGGACCTGTGAAAAGGAGATTTTATGTTTTGTTTTATTTGATGGTAAATCAAAAGGGTACGACAAAAAATAATGCAAAACTCTTTTTTCTTTGTCAATTATCGTAAATGAAACAATAAATAGTTTAATCTTCATGCCAGAAGGTACAGCACTTTATTTACGTAGGATATCTTACGATAAGATTCAAGTATTTCTTGAACGGATTTGCTGTAAAGCTCTATCGAACTAACGAGGGAACATTCCCAACTGTTACACCGTTGGCGCTCATCTTTTGTTGGTAGCTAGAGTTGATTATATATATAAAATACCTAAAAAGATTTATGCCATTGCTGCATGGTTTCAGGGTTATGAGCAAAACAGCTGCTATGATAAATAGCGTCCTAATCAATGCGCTATAAGTTGTTCTTTTCTTATCCTAATTAGAACCTACTTTTTTTGATTGACTTTTTATTACCAGCTTATCTAATTTTATTCAAGCGAAAAAAGTATAGAGAAATATGTTCTAGTTAACATATGAAAAGAACAAAACAGTAGTGAATAAATAGTGGCACTACTTTGGTCGATCATTCCGATCATCTGAAACAACATCTTAAACTGCCTAAAACGGTGAAAAAATGGCATGCTTGCCGCTCTAAATGATGAAAAACCACCGTCGTTTAAGGCCGTTTCCGACAAGTAAGATGTGTAGCATTATGGCAGTATTCTCGTCATATAGTGTCCTATTTACACCAGTTTTTCTAGTTCACGACATTATTCATCTTTTGTCGTGTCCTTAGTGCAGAGGAGCACTGTATTAGGCCCCCTCCTCATCTTCTTTTAGCTTAACAAACAAAATTTATTTATTTTAATTCGATACTTACTACTGAATATTTCATTGAAATAAATCTAGATTAAAAAAATATAATTATTCAAATACAATATTTACTATTGCACTAGATGGTGAAAGAAATCTGATAAAAAAAAGTATTTTTTTTAAAATAGGCAATGACCAAACGATTATTTAGCATTAGAAAGGGTCTAATGAAGATTTTAAGATACTTCTTGAAAAGACGGAAAACGATGTAAAAGCGACTGTCGTAATGGCAATAGTTTCCGCTAGTACATAAACGATCAGCGTAAAGATCATTGTTAATCACTGTAATTCTTCGTTGTACGGCAGATCATTAACCACAATCACCATCGTAACCACAAGCGTTTTTCACTGCTTCCAAGTGGTTTAAGGCAGTTTACGAGCTGTTTTATACGAAATGGGCATCTACCAAAGCAGTTGTTTCACTCATAACTTTGAAGCTATGTATAGGGTGGGCCATAAGCTAGGTAACACAGTTTTTTTATTCGATTTCTTTCTTATACATCAATAGTTAGGGCTCATATTTACACCACTGATACATCTTTGATTACTTAACTTACTCTGAAAGTTTCAGCCGTATAGAATGAGGATGCGTTGATAAAAGTATAAATATATCTCATGTACTCAAGCAGCAGTGAACCAAAATTTGCTGTTTTCCTGCTAAATTTTCTTTTTTCTGTTCTCAACAATAGTAACTTTGGATGGATGAAACTGCTCCTATATGTTTTTTTCTAGGCATTATGCGAATAATTCTATCTAAAAAAGATTTCAATGGTAAGAACGAAACTGGAATTACCTAATTTAAGCGGCAGAAATTGAATATGGTTGAGAACAGAAAAAAGAAAATTTAGTAGGAAAACAGAAAATTTTGGTTCACTGCTGCTTCAGTACATGAGATATATTTATACTTTTATCATCGAATCCTCATTCTATAGGGCTGAAACTTTCAGAGTAAGTTAAGTAATCAAAGATGTATCAGTGGTGTAAATATGAGTCCTAACTATTGATGCATAAGAAAGAAATCGAATAAAAAAACTGTTACCTGACTTATGGCCCACCCTTTAGCAATAGCATGAATTATTTTAGCTAAATTATATTCATAATCAACTCTAACCATCAACAAAACGTGAGTTCGAACGATGCATAGCAGTTAGGAACATTCCCTCGTCAGCTGAACTGGTTACCGAGTAGAGTTCGATATACTCTATTGATTCCACATCTTTCTAACTCAGTTTCAATGTAGTATTGATCGGACAGCGGATAATTAGCCCTTTAATCATGACTAGCGTAGAGAAAAAATTAGCCATTGATTCCCTTACTTCGATCAATCAGCTCAAGAGAAAGAAAGATGATTTAACTCCTTTATTAGTAATATCATCCTGTAACCGTGAGTGCACGCGGATGTGAAAGGAGATACTACAATGTGTGGCGACTCAGCTACAAGTCTCGCCAATCCCTATGTCGGCTCAATTTTAAAGTTGAAAAAGAATCAAGTTGAAACGAATTTGCACAGTTGTATACGAAGTAGAGAGCATTTTACACGATAGTGTGGTGTCGAAACTGGCATGGTCTTTATATATTCCGGCATAGGAAATCTTCCGAAAAACAAATGGTTCTACTCGTTTTTAAAAAATCAAAAGGATTAGAATTTTTATTATTATATAGGCAAAACTATATATTGATACATTCATGGGACTCTACGTAGATATGAGACTCGAGATCGAAAGCAATCATATGCTATGTTTTAACTATTATGAGACATGACACTAGTTATTACTAAAAGAGAAATCTCTGTGTATTAGTTCATCGAAATGTCGAAATAGTTATTAATAAATTCAATATTTAATTGTGTTACTTAAAGCCGCTATCATCTTTTCATTTATTCGTGAGCAAGGTCTCTCATAATTGTGTTTATTAAAATTAAAATGCAAAACAGGATTGGCAGCTCAAGCGTACAAGACGTTGAAAGTAGCGCTACCTTTGATGAGGTGTATCTTAGAGCTGATAATCCTGATGTAAAACATTTTGTCATTTTAAATTCTAGCAGATATTGATGCTTTTTGATTGCTATCCTTTTCATACACTGTGTTTGAACTCTCATATATTCATTCCGGAACAAAAAACTAAATCTTTCACCAATAACAATGCAGTCATTCATTAGTTTATTCAACGAGGATGCATCGTTTCCGGTATATAAATTTTATCTTTAACAAACGAACATCCAATGTCTTAATCACCTTTACGAAGTGATAAACTCAAATGGTTTTCCTTAACGAAGTTTGAGCTCAAAACAAAAAAGAAAAAACAATGAAATAGTTCTATTACACTTAAATTAAGAGTGAAAGAGCCTATACGATCATACTTTTGTAATATTAAAATACAAAGCTATCGGTAGAACCTCTCCATATGTTGTATTACTTTTCTTTCGAAAAAATGTACATTTGGTGAGTACTAGTGAGTAATAAAAAAAGTCAAGAATGGTTTGGTTTTTTGGGCCTTCATTCTGATGATATCGAAATTTGGACGGATTTTTCTATACACAGCTGCAGTCACGTAGAAAATAGACTTTCGATTTCAAACTTTGCTTACACGAACTTCTCAATAACATTAGTTTTTTGACCAAGTTGTAACTTTTTTAGTATGTGCTACCCCGAGATATTCAATATTCGAAATTCTCCTATTAAAAACTTTGGTCATGCAGATATATTTATACTTTTGAAGAAATACAATGACATAAAGAAGTCAATAGATTACATTATCTTTTATTTACCTAGAACGATTAAAAAATTAAATATTTACTATTGATAATAAAAAAACGGATTTTGATTGTATGCAAACATATTAATAACATCAATAAAGCACATAGGTTCTTGTGCCTTTCTCAGTAAAATTCAATGTTTTATCTTTAAATGATCGGCATTTACTCGTTTTCTTCTTTTTTTTTTATTGGTTTCATAGAATGAAAGTATCCAATAGTTTATTTCATATTTAAAGACCTTCGACAACAAAACCAACAATTAAAATCATTTATTAAATTTTCGGCCATTTACAGCAAATATCAAATCATATTTCTGTCATGTTTTTTCTTGGTAAGGAACCATTCAATTTTTATTTCTATTTTTAGTATAGCTTTGAATTTATTAATTTATGGCAGACATTTCAAGTGCTTCGTATATCTATTTGCATTCTTTTTATCTGACAAATACACACGCATGACTCTCGCCTTTTTTTTTGTTAAAAAGTAAATGTAGTCGCTACAACACATGCGCCTATTTATCTTTTCTTTCAAACAATTGTCATGATTATCTGTGAATCATCATACTTTCAGAATATTTTATAAGAAAGAAATGCTTGTTTATTGTTCAACGAACGAAAAAAAACCAAAGGAAAAAAACATAGTGCGTTAGCATGAGTTTCTAGTAATCGCGTTAACCATTATACACATCTTGGTTTAAAAGAGCAGAACTTTTAATGAGAAAAAAAAACTGAACGATAAAGTTAGTCGATTTGTATATACAGAATATAGGTGCAACTGACTCAAAAGAAAACCTTCAAATTTCTAAACACAATGAAATAAATGAAAATGTTCCAATACGAAAAAAAAAAGAAAAATAATGTAAAATCAAGAATGTCACGTATTTTTAATGTTAATTTTAAACACTTTGATATCCATTACGATAACGTCGACGACGAACGACATATACAACAAGTATAAGAACAACTAATACCGCAAGACATACACCAACAATAATTGGAATCAAAGTTGGACCTTTAAATATATCCATTGTACAAACTTTTTCTAGTAAAAAAAAAACAAATGTATATTCCAAAGGTTAATATGATGTTTTCATAATAGAAAAGAAAAAGAAAAAGGCTTTAAGAAAAAAATAAAATTTAACTTTACCAGTAGCATAATCAACAAATTGACTCTTTTCATCAACAAATGGTTGAATGCGTAAATTTTCTAGATCAATCGATTTAATTGTAATATTATTATTCTTAATTTTTAAATTATCAATTTTTGTTTTCGTATTACATCGATAAGAATTACTACGATCAGTTATAAATAATGATTCATTTGCTATAAATGCCTGTGGACCTTTAACATTCTCACTACAATTCGGAAAATAATCTGTATTATCAATAGTTACAGCACCAGAAACTTTTGTTAATGATGTTTGATTTTTTTCATTAAGATCAAATTGAAATGTTATGGTTGTTAAATTATTTAACATTCCAATTGTAAGTTTATGAGTATTAGATGGTAAACATTCTCCATCGTAATATTGAAAAGTTTGATTATTCAATGGAATTCTTGAAATATTTGTTTTCTAAAGAAAAATAATTGAAATAGTTTATTATTTATAATTAAAATTGGTGACTCACTCCATCTATTTTTAGATATTCAATATTAATCACAAGATCAAATCGAGCAGCAAAGCATAAATTTGGTGAAGATTTTGGTAATGTGTAATTACCAGGAAGGTTTACTCCCTAAAAAAAAAAGAAAAGAATTAGGTTGTAAATAAATTAATTGTTTGTTGGTTTTTTTTTGTCTTACATTAGTTGATGAAATAAAGATGGTACAAGCTAATAAACAATAAAAACAATGAAACATTCTTTTTTTTTGTAAAGTCGAAATCTTACCAATTAGAAGAAAGACAGAAGTGAATGCTGAAACCATATTTTGTTATGAACTATCTACAAGAGTTAAAAATTATTTCAGTGATTGTTTACTCATCACTGCATGTGTTTCTATAAGTATATGAAGCTACGTCAACATTTGTTTACTCACACTGACAATAAGAAAGAAATATATATTCTTATTTCTACTATTTTCGTTTCATGTAGATTGCTGAATACGTATAAAATGACTGAATGATCATATACCTATTTGATAATATGAAGTAATTTTCATAAGAAAAAAAAAGAATGAGTCACATTGCTATATAAAAAATCCAAACATTTTGTTTTTTTTCCCTCGTAGAAGAAGAGAGAAAAAGCTACCTCTACTTTCAATGTTAGTATGCAGAACGCTATCGAGGTTCAAATGAAAAAGAAAAAGAAAAAAAAAGAAGAGAGAAATCGACAAAAGGGTTAATATGAAGAAAAGAAAGGGTTAAGAACAACGCAAAAAGGTAAATATAAACGATAACAATGAAAACTACACGAAAAAACACTAACGCAAATAATTTTCAACATTGAAACACGAAAAAGAAAGCACTTGTCTATCTTTCTATTTTCTCATTGAATCATAGGTTTTCAATATATAAATATGACTAATATATTATACTGTCATGTACTCAAGTAGAAAAGAAAATTGAATAATCTTATTCTAGAGCTGTTTTCAATAGCTTTTACATAGACTGTTGTTTTCGTTTTCTATATGTGTCGATGTGTAGCAAAAGACTTGTCAAAGAAGTATTGGGATACTTCTCCAAATTAGTAGTGACACTACCGCTTACATATTCTACGATTGTCTCACTTTTATTCTTTGATATGTCCTTGTCAATTAACAGAATCACTACATAGGATTTTATTAATCTAAAGAAAAATCGACAGATTATAAAATGAATTATTTTGTTTTTTTTTGCAATAAATGTCATCAATAAAAAAAGTCAGGCAGAGACAGCCTGCTGATCATAATGAGTCATTTTACTTTTAACCAATCATAATATATGTCGTTGTTTTTTCTGTCACCTACGAAATAAATTTTTATAAAAAATATTTTATATCAAAGAATTGATGGAATGATATAAAATAATCTAAAAAAAAAAATATTCAAATTCTAATTAAAAAAGAATTATTCGCCATCCATGTTGATTTCTTTGTATTCATGTGCCTCTAACGAAGAACAATAATTTCTTCTGTTATAACCTCTTTTCATGCGATTTCTTCCAACGATTGGTGTAATATACAAAGAGAACACGTCGACGATGGGTATTCTGTAGAAGTCAGCATATCGTCGTGGATCATTTTGGATGGTGGAATCGATCACTATTTTTTCTTTTCTTAATCCTGATGGGGCACAGTTTATTCGAACATATCTATACATACTAACAACGTTATATATATATAGATTGATAGATATCGAAGCCTTTTTTCATTTTTTGCTTTCAGATCACTGTATTGGTTTTTATTAGCAAATATAGATAAAAAATAATGTTTCCAGGTTTTACACAAGCAGTAATTTTAGCTGTTATTATTATTCTTACACAAACAACCAAACATATTCGTTGTGATGATACATCCAATGTTGATGAAAGTGATGTTCTTTCACTTACAAAGGATACATTTGATGATGCTGTAAAAACTCATAAACATATACTTGTTAAATTTGTTGCACCATGGTGTGGTCATTGTAAAGCTTTAGCACCAGCTTATGCTGCTGCTGCTAAACAATTAGCTGAATCTGGTAGTGAAATTAAATTAGCTAGTGTTGATGCAACAATTGAACAAGATCTTGCACAAAAATATGAAGTTAAAGGTTATCCAACAATAAAATTTTTTAGTGATGGTGTTACATTTGAATATACTGGTGGACGTACACAAGATGATATTGTTGGTTGGTTAAAAAAGAAAACTGGACCAGCAGCTGATGAATTAAAAACTGTTGATGATCTTAATAAACTAAAACAAGCTAGTGATGTTGTTGTTATTGGTGTTTTTAAGGTTAATTATTGATTTTATTTTATTCTTTTATATTAATATTTTTTAATTTTTTAATAGGATATGGATGGTGATACTGCTGCATCATTTCTTCAAGTAGCTAAAACAATTGATGGTATTCCATTTGGTATAACATCAAATGCTGATGTTCTTAAAGAACTTAATGTTAAACAAGATACAATTGTTCTCTTGAAAAAAGTATCTTTTATTTTTTGTGATTTTTTATTTTAATTTAATTTTTTTTTTGTATATTTAGTTTGACGAAGGTCGTAATGATCTTACATCATCGATTGATGAAAGTTCAATACGTCAATTTATTCAAGAAAATCAACTTCCAATTGTTGTTGATTTTAGTGCTGAAGTAAGAAAAGATATGAAAAAAATAAAATTTATTAATTTTCTTCTTAATATTTAGACAGCACAAAAAATTTTCGGTGGTGACATTAAAGTTCATGTACTTTTATTTGCTAGTAAAAAAAGCAGTGATTATGAAAAACTTCGTGAAGAATTTAAAACTGCTGCTAAAACATATCGTGGAAAAGTAACAAAAAAAAATAATTAATTTTTTTTTCAAAAATTAAATTTCATTATTTATTTAGACACTTTTCGTTGCAATTGATTCTGATGATGAAGAAAATGAACGTGTGCTTGAATTTTTTGGTCTTAAAACATCAAATGTTCCAGCTGTTCGTTTAATTACATTAAAAGATGAAATGAGCAAATTTAAACCTGATTCATCAGATATAACATCTGAAGTTTTAGTCGATTTTGTTAAAGCTTTCTTTGATGGAAAACTTAAACCACATTTACTTACACAAGATATTCCTGATGATTGGGATAAAACACCAGTTAAAATTTTAGTTGGCAAAAATTTTCATGAAGTCGCTCATGATAAGAAGAAAACTGTACTTGTCACATTTATTGCTCCTTGGTAAGATTAATTAATTATATAGAGAATAAAAAAGTTAAGTAAGATAATTCCTTATAGGTGTGGTCATTGCAAACAATTAACACCTATTTATGAACAATTAGGTGAAAAATATAAAGATAATGTCGATGTTGTTATCGCTAAGATGGATGCTACTGCTAATGAACTTGAAGATATTAAAATTCAAAGTTTCCCAACGATAAAGTAAAAATCTCGATTGAAATGAAAAATTTTCTTATTAAATCAAGTTATTTTCTAGATTATTTCCTAAAGATTCTGATGAAGTTATTGATTATCAAGGAGAACGTACACTTGAAGCACTTGCAAAATTCGTTGACTCAAATGGAAAAGAAGCAGGTCACATTCCTGAAGAAGTATGTTTCAAAAGCATTATTTACATTTACAGAAAAACAATAAGTAATTTTTGTCTTTTTAGACGGAAGAACAAACAGAAGAAGCTGATGAGAATGAAGAAGCAGCCCATATAGATCTTTAAAACTTATCGTAGTTCAAGTATGAGAATGCTAATGATATAGTTACTAAAAAGACCCTTTTTTCTCTTTTATTTGTTGTTTGTCTCTTGATTCTTTTCCTCTTTACAACAGTTATTCGTAGTAAGACTAAAACTAAATCAAACGATAAGAAAGAAATATATACACATCATATATTCTATTCAAAATTTTTCGTTTATTTACCTTATTTCTTTTTATGTTTTTGACTATTTATCATTATATAAAAAAAAACAACACAAGAATAGGAAAGTCCATAGTTATTGCAATCATTTTTTATCCATTATATATATGCTTTGATGATTATCTAGTTTATTCTCCGGTTGCTGTGTTCTTGTTAACATTTTCTTTATCTTTGTTTGTTTTGTTTCTTTTTTTTATCCTCTGAATCTGTTGCTATTGCATATGCGCGTTTATTTTGTGCATGTGACAAGAGCACTAATTGGGAATATATTCACTCATTTTGAAAACGACACCAATAGAAGAAATTTTATGTGTAATCATTTTATGATAAACGAATCAAAGATAACAAAAAAAAACACTTTAACAAGAATGTCTACAAAATTATGTTGGTAAAACTGATAAGGGATTTACTCGAGCTGGTATCCGTCGTTTGAGATCATATTAGGTTCCTAAGAGAATCTCCGAAGGGCTAGATGAATTCTAAAAGGAGTCGTGCTCATCTGTTTTATTAGTTATCCGGTTTGCTTATGAAAAAAAATTTCCGACCGACATACCGTGATTTGATTTTTCTGTAAATACTCCAGAGATCTCGTTATGAATCAACTATGAGATTTAACGGAGGCTATCAGTTTGGGTAGTTCTATCGTAATAGTTTATTTTAGTGTTGTCAATGTAAAGAATAAGTTCATGTTTTGTGGAACTCATGTATATTTTCGAAGAAAATAGTGAGTGTAAGTTTCAAGTTCAAGTTTTTCGCGGCTACCCCTCCCCTTACAGACAGGCTCCCATCACAGATCTTTGCGATCAGGTTTCAAATAATGGATATACATATATATATAATAGCTTCATTCGCCATATAATTCAATGCTGCTTATAATAAAAATGTAAAATTAAACAAAAAAGCAATGTTAAAAATGAAAAACACTGAACGAATAGCAACAAAGAAGACGAAAAATAAGGGTACCTGTCAGAAAATTAAAAATTCATGATTTTATACTATCTATATTGCATATTAGTATAATGAAGCTGGAGTATATACGTGAGTTCCACATTTCAGCCTCGAAGGGGCTGCGCTAACAGGCTTTTTATTTTAAATTTTATGAATTTTGTTCAGCTTTTCTATCCGCCAAAGTGATTCATTAAAAATAACCTTATCATGTGACACCAGCAAGAAAATTCCGTCTCGATCTCAGTTTAGAAAAAGCTATACCAAATTTGATTCGTTTCAAATCCAAAAACATTCTTCAACATCCGTTTTGTGATTTATTTAGTCAACAAATAGCACTTTTTGGATCATCTGTCTTGAATCATGTCATGATTGATAGTTTATGAGATGATTAGCTTAAACCGTAGAATATTTCACTAAACAGTTGAGTTTTGGTCTCGATCTCAACAGTTTCTCTGTATCATGGTCTCGCATATCTATAATTACGATGATTATAAAATGACTTGTTCATCTATATAATGTAATAACTTCAAGTTTGTCGACTAGGTTTGTATAACAGCAAAAACATTGAATGAGATCTATATACAATAGTCACCAAAATTCTTACTAACGGATAGAAAGCAGCTAAATTTGAATTTTTTTCTGAGCTTTTTACTGCAAACAGAGTTCGGTTTACCTTGATGGCAAGTACCAATCCAAGGTCAATTGTGCTTAAGACATTGACTTTAGAAAGAAAAACATTTTTTATCCTTGAACCTCAAAAATACGTTTTTAATACGTGTATCATTTACCATTATTTTCAAGTGCTAATATCAGTCGTTTTTTGATAATTAAAGCTTCTGTTATCTTACCTGAGTCACATATAGAAGTCTAATTTCTCATGATCTTGAGAAACAGTGACGTTTATATAATCTCGGGCAGCCTTGACATAGGTCTTCGTTTCATCAGAGGCTATAGTTGTGAAATTTTTAGAAAATATTTAACTAGAACAGATAACTTACTGAAGAAAATTCCAAGATAAAGTGTTAAAAATAGTCAGATTAACTAAAGATAACTTCATAAGTCAAGCAGACTACAATCATATGACACAAAACTTTTATTAAGAATAGAGGTAGCAGTAACCTCTAGAATAAAAAATCAAACGCTATAAGATTTTCTGTGTTAATGCTGGAATATCTTCGCTTGAATCAGAGATGTCCATCATGGCTGAAAATCTGCCGTTACCGCGCCGCTGCCGCGACGCCACATGTAAAAATTGAACCGCGCCGCGACGTAATTTTAAAAAATATACCGCTGCATAAAAATGTTTTACAAAATTATTTTTTCATAAAAATGGGTAAAATGTAGGATACAGAGTTAATACTTCCTCTTGAATGGAATACTAATGTACACAGAAATGAGAATTAGCAAAATTTATTTACAAAAACAGCAGGTTCATTTTTTTATAGGGACCAGAGATGTTCATGGCCTCTGAAAATCTGCCGCTACCGCGCAGCTGCCGCGATGGAGTTTTGAGAAACGTGCCGCTGCCGTTCCGCTACCACGGTGGCGGTAATGGCAGCGCCGCCATGGACAACTCTGATCTGAATAAACAATTCCACGTTGGTCTTACAGCTCTTGTGTTTCTAGAGTGATCATGTCTTGATCGTGCTCTATTGTGCATCAAAAGAGAAAGTCAAATGATTCGTATTGATATACTTTTTAACTGGTAGTGAAACTTTTGACGGATAAAGTAGTTCGAAAAAACAACCATAAACTTGTTCTGCATACTTCGAATTGGAATATTGTCAACAATGATGTAGTACACTAGCATACAATATGATTGCTTTGAGAACAATATTATCAGTGTAGCAAAGAAGAAGTTTTTTTTTAATTTCCTGCTTCAAAAAATACCTAATAATTTATTATTATTTTTCGCTTGTCCTAACCGATAAATTGAATTGATAGTTATCATTTAGATAGAACTTATTTTAAAAAAATGATCATAAATTTTCAGCATCAAAAATTTTCTATTGAATAAGAATAAAAGCTAATACTTCTAGCTCGTTGTTTTTATGTTTCATCCATTACTTAATTAATATTCTTCAAGAAAATCATATTGTAAAAATTATTCGACAATGATTATCAACAAAAATACCATATTCTTTGATCTTTACTTTAGTTATGAGAAATTTGAATGTTATTATTGATTGTAAGAGCTTTTATCATAATTGATGCATCTGTTTCTTTCGTTTTGTATTAGTCTAATTATGAAACGAAATTCTTGTAAATGTAACTTTTATTTTATCTAGCTATATTAGCTAGTAACAAAACAACAAACGATTTAACACCATCGCTCAGGAAATGTACGAATTTCTTTAATAATTCCTGTTCCTAACAAATTCCATTGATCGATTATTTTAACATAATCGATGTTACCATGTTTATGAGTGGATGGTTTCCATAGTACACCAACTGTAAGACCACCGAATTCATCATGAAAAAATTCTGCTTGGTCATTATAGGATGTCTGGAAGAGAACGAATGAAATGAAAATACCAAAAAAAAAAATTTTTTTATAAATGTTTTACTCGTAATTCATTAACAAATAATTGAGCTGGATCATAATCAACAATAGATAAACATTTTTTGTTTTCATCCATTGATTGATCATTATCAGTTAATTTCTTTCTTGTCGTGTATGTTATTTCACTTATTACATGATCAACAGCTTGATAAGCACGTGGACATTGAAGTGGATTTAACATAATGATTACATCATATGAATTAAGACTTGGTCGAAAAAGAAACTAAATTGAACAAATTATTATTTATAATATTATTTTAACTCTGACGTTTACAAAGACAATAATTGAATACTGAATGTAGTTGACAATCCAACGTTTTTAGTTAGCAAAAGAGAAAATTAAAATATAGTTAATTTTCAAATATTTTTATGATATTTTCGAATTTTATTCTGTACAAATTATGACATTGTATACATTCTCTTGTAAATTTCAACGTTCGTTATGTTTTCATTTACTAGTTGTCAAGTAATGAGAAGATATTTGGATTAATTTTAATAAATTATTAGGATGGAAATTTTCTAATCGTGCTTTATTGATTTTATATCATGTGGGAAATAAAATTTTTTACGTCAATTTCTTTATTTAGAAATGTTTTTTCCTTCATTTTTTTATATCAAAGAGTTGATAGCTACTGATTCAAGTTTCTTTTTTTTCGTAAAAAAAAAGTCATCAGACACATAGTTTTCTGATATGCTAATATTTCAGACGACTTTAGTGTGACGAATTTACATGACAAGCGTCAAAAGAGGAGGATTCAAAATTTTTCTACAGAAAAATCACAATTTCTCTAACTTCGATATCAATTAGAAGTAACTGGTTTTATCTAAAAATAACCGTAAATTGCTCGTTTTCATCACATGAGTGATTTCTATGAATAAATGATCCACTTCGTGCTGCTCAGCAATATACGTTATCGTTAGCATGTCGTGTTTAGTATTATGTCGTCCCACTGTACATAACAGAGTGCACTGGCTGTTCATAGAAAGAAGAATCTTAATAAGATAACTTTTAGTGCAATGCAAAAACTTCTTAGACCGAATTTCTTTTTATCTTTCATAACCATCGACATTTTTATCAGATAATTTTGAAACATGTATCCTATTATTTTCTATAGTCTAGCTGCAATAATAGTTCAACTATAAGCAACTTAAAGACTCATACAGAACGAGAAATGCTTAAAAATGAAGTGCATATACTCAAAAGATACATCAATAATCAATTGATCGATTCTGCAACTATCAAGAACTCCTGATCCTTATGTGGACTATTTAAGAAATTGGAACGATAAACCTGACTAGAAAATTATTGATTGTTAATTGCATTCTGAATTCAATTATTATTACTTTTTAATCGGTATTCATATTACTTTCATCGTATCACTATTATTTGTCTTTAGATAAGCCAATGCTTCTTTAGCTAATTGTATCACACGTTTTAATATGGGTACACTTGGGTTTTGATTATCATGAAAAGCTACTGAAGGCATTAAACATAAAGCTGGTAAATTAGAACGGTCAGTTTTAAATTGTGTCTGCATTTCAAATACTTGTTCTCCTGAAAAAGCATACATAAAAATAAAATTTCATCTTTTTTTTTTCATTACTTGTTAATTCATGATTAAAATTTATGATTAATGGTTCATTAATCCAATCATAATCACGAAGAAGACGAAGAACACGACAAAAGCCAGTTAACATCGATCTATATATAGGAAATATATTTTTTATTATGAATAAAAATTAAAATACTTTGGTGGTACAAATGGAGCTGAATGAAGAAAAATATAACAACAAAGTAAATCTGCATTAATCGGATCGAAATGATATAGAAGTAATTGTGATGAAAGCCAACGTTTAAATAAACGTGATACTAATTGATAATGAATAAACTGTTGACTAACACTAAACGAAAAGAAATTCAAAATATTGTTTTCAAAATTTTTCTTTTACAAGTCTTTTTCTTGTTTTACCCATAAATAGCTGCATTGATTTTCGGTAAATATTCTGTATTATATCGTAATTTTTTTGATAAATTTGTTTGTTTAATTGCACGTTCTAATCCATCTTTTTTACCAGCTTCACTTTCAATTAAATAGATTTCTTTATGATATGAAATAATTAAACGATAAATATAATGATTTTTTTCAATATAACAACAATCTGTTGTTGCTTGACATATATAACGAAATTTTTCTTTTAATAATTTTGATAATTGTATATAATAAAGAATCTTTGAATGTTTTATACGTTCAAGTGTTTCAAAACCTTCATCATTTGAACTAGTCATTTCAAGTTGACACAATACTAATAATGATTGACTAAATGGAGGAGCATAACGTGATGTTGAACGAGGTATTAAGGCATATTTATCATGTTCAATTGATCGAATTTTATGTAAATCTGTTTGAAATGATGATGGTAATGGTGGAAAAACATTTGTATACCGAAATGTTTCATCAATACCAATAATATTATTTATTTTAAGTGGAAGTTCATTATTTAATGTTCGAATTTGTTTAGATAATTCAATTAATTCACGACAGAGATATATTTGTTGTTCATCACCTGTTCCATAGGATGGAAACAGACGAGCTGGAATCGAAAGTAATGTTGAAGGACATTGATCATTATAGAAAAATTCAATATTAGTTGGTGATATACCAGCTTGTCTAAAAAAAAAAGGAAAAGATTGCGACTCGAAACAAAAACAAAAATTAAAGTCTATTACATTTCTAATAAATATCGAGTTGCATCCATCCATATAAGTCGTTTATCTTTGGCAGAATCAACATTCCATACAACAGATTCAAGTATTGATCCATCAGGAAAACGACGTAATTCACATCGTTCACTCCATAATTTTCGAAATGCTTGAGCCTAATATGAGAAAAAAAGACTGTTAAATAAAGTCAGTCGAGTTGGTTTTGAGGTCGAAGCTTTTGGATCCGATGAGCCCTAACTGTGATATACGGTTTCTGCAATAATATTCGAAATATTGATAGAGAAATGTATTAAAAAATTTGATTGCAAACATTTTTTTTCCGGGCTTATAGATGAAACTCAACGTTTATATAACGTATCTTTGAAAGAAAGTGATCAATGAATATCATTGATAGGACATAACTAGAAATATGTAGGACTAGTCGTTTTTTGTTCTGGTCTGAATCTCAGCTTTATTAAATTGTTTCTGACTTCGGTTCTGCTGTGATCGAGACCATCATATAGCGTCCTGCAGGGCAGTTTTCCATGTGTCATTTCTTGCGGAAATTCTGAACGATGTTAAAAATGAGTGTTTCGCTAAAACCGTTTTTTTATATAAATACTCTTTAAACTTTGGTCTTTCAAGTACAAAAAAAGAGTCTAGGTGTCAATCTGATGAAGATTGTTGAGAAAGATTTCGACATTCCTCCAAAAACTTCTCCATCGCTTATTAATTAAAAGAAAGTTAATCAGGTTCATTGACTATTAATTAAATTTTAATTCAATAATCTCAGTTGAAAATATACCTCCAATGGTAATATTATTTTCAATTTAGAATCACCTCACGTTGCGTAAAGTGCGACATTGACAGAAGATAGTTTCTGACATGATAGTTTATTTTAAATACGAAAAATAAAATCCTAATAGAAATTCTGAAAGCATTACGGAAATGGGAATCGAAAAAAGTCCTTTTCGCAGAATACTACTAAGTACAATCTTGCCTATATCTATGTAGAACACATGAGTTGTCACAATATGACCTTCCAGTCAAGGTTTACATGATCATAAAAGATACTGTTGCCAATAAAAAAGTGTTGCCCTGGGATCGAGACCATGTTTCCTGTGTCTAGAAATGAGTAATGTTTTAAAGAAATTTCCTTACTTCTTTCGATCCATTTTCAGGTCCTTTTAAAACTGATAAATCATACTGATCAGAAAAGATAACACCAAACGTTATCGTTGTTCTTGTTGACACGGGCTCATTAATTGGCCACTAAAAAGCAAAATAACTAATATATGAAACTGTTTCAAAGAAAAATTCAATTTATCTCTTCTACATAACCAAAAATTAAAAAAAAACTATACAGAAAAGCTAATGTAATTTTTGACGTTCATGAATTGTCAAAAAATACGGTTTTTCATACAAAATCACTAATCGACCATCTTTTAATAAACAAATATTTGTTGGTGATCTATTTCGTTGCATAGTTGATGTTATTATTTTGTTTTTAGAACGTGTTAAATCAATATTTTTTAAACATTTTTGTGAACTATTCACATAAATATAATTTCCTTTGTATTTTGTTGATTCTATTCGTAAAGAACTTCCTTTAACTTCTTGTTTATTATCTAATAAAAATTCTAATTGAATAGCCAATGTTGTTCGGTTAATATTTCTTAAATAAATTTCATTATTTTGATTTTTATAAATAACAATTAAATCATTCTTATCACATGTAATATCTAATATAGTATCATGTGAATTAAATAAATCAATATTTTTCTTGATGGTTAGGCTTAAAGTGCGTTCGTCTAAATGATATTCCACAAGATTATGACTTCCCAAGACACAGTAAATAGTATGATGATAGCAATGAATATAATTCAGTGGTAAATCATCAGATAAACAACCTAAATCAATTACAGATAATAAATTTCTATTGAATACATATAAATGACTATTATCATTTGTTGAAATTAAATATTGATCATTGGTATGACAATAGGTTAAATCAGATATATTTGAACTAAGAGTTGATGGCCATTTTAAATAAAAACGGTCACAGAAATTTTTATCCTTTTGACATTGTAAAATACAGAGAATATTTAATTTCGAATTATGTATAATTAGTTCATTTCGTCTTGTTGAACTAGCTATACAATTATATTTCGTTTCACATTGGGCAAACATTAATGTTGAATAATTAGTTTGATTAAAACTTTTTAAATTAAATAATAATGATTCAGAATTAGTATCGAGTTGATTATTTTGTTCTAATGAATTCTGATAATTATTATCATCGGATGCAAGAACTTTATAAGAACGAATTAATGTTTTAGTATCATCATTTGATGTTTGTAACTGTTTCTGTTTAATTTGAGACAAAGGTATCGAATCAATTGTATATTCAGTTATTTTT
The DNA here is from genome assembly GCA_905250075.1 of Rotaria sp. Silwood1. Taxonomy (NCBI): domain Eukaryota; kingdom Metazoa; phylum Rotifera; class Eurotatoria; order Philodinida; family Philodinidae; genus Rotaria; species Rotaria sp. Silwood1. The sequence continues at coordinate 2,771,658 of CAJNOP010000016.1, read as the reverse complement.
CCTCGTGAATTACATAATTCACGATTTTTATCGATTATAATTGGAATTGTAGGTTCATGTTTTGAAGTATATAATCGACTTGAAGTATTTAATAAATTATCATTCTTTTCTGATTTTATATGATGTTGATCTTTTAAAGAAAAAGGAATTTCTGTTGAAGACGTTGCTATTGGTTTTAAAATCCATTCTTTTTTTGATTTATTTTGATTAATTATATTTGCAGTTGATTGTCTTCGTGATAATAAAAGTCTATTTTGAATTGATTGAGATTTATCTTTGAACATTTGTTTTAAGGGTACAATTGTTGTTTCTGTTGTTAATTCTCTATAATGTGCATAATGTAATTTAATTTTTTCACAGAATTGATTTGTGGTAAATAAATTTGTATTCAAATGTATACGTTTTTCAATAGAATTTAATTGTGAATAAATATATAAATATTCAATTTGACCTTGAAGATCATCTGAAAAATTTTTTTTTTCTATTTGTTCATTGATAATTGTATATTGTTTATTTATTTCATCATAATATTCATTATAAAATTGATTAATCTCTTCCGATTTTTGTTTTATTATATTATCAATTTGTTCAATTGTTTTTATTTTCCATTGTTTTAATTTTTCATTAAGTTGTTCAATGTATTCTTGATTATGTGTATGAATTGTAGGTGAATGAAATTTTTCTTGATATATATTCGATACTTCACGAAATTTTACTAAAATATCGTTTTCCATTCGTAAAAAAAATATATGCGAGTTTACCACAAGTGTCTGTGTGTATGTGTACGTGTATGTGTATGTGTGTGTGCACGCGTCTAAAACGATAGATAATAAAGATAAGAAACTTACTGATTTTATTATTTGACGAAATGAAGGTAGAGGACAAAGTAAATTGATACGTTCTTTAAGAGCATTTTCAAGTAGATCGAGAAGTTCTCGGCATAATAAATAATGTTTATTATTCAGATTATCCATCATTAATTGTTTTTTATTTGACTTTTCATCAAGAAGTTTTTCATATTGATCAAGTGAAGAAATTCTAAGAGGGTAAAAAACGTCTTTTTTTTTCATGAAAAAGTGAGGAGAATGATATTTATTTACTGAATAACTGCGTCCATGCTATAGATTGGTTCCATAGAAGTAATGAATAATGTTTGAAAATGATCAATAACTGGGTCGTTAAAAGAATTTAATGACATATGTGCTTCATGTTTTAACTAGAAAAAAAGAAAATTAATTTGTTTCACTAAGATATAATTCAGAGAACTTTTTAAAGCCTGTACCTACTCACGAATGTAGAGTTCTAGATTAGCCAATGTCAATGCAGGGTGCATTGGATTGCGGAAGAAGCGACCTGCTGCGGAATGAACCGGATCATAGTGAGTTTCGTTCTTTCACTTCCGCTCAGTATTTCTGGCACTTTAAGGATGAAAGCACTTTCTGCCCAAATTTTTAGCTCCTCTCGCTCCTAAAAAGTATCAACAATCTTGCGTGAAAGAACCGCCTAAAATGATTTAAAGCTGGTCCATCCATGTTTCGCTCAGTTTTATTGAAATTTTTCTACAGGACTGTGAGTTTTTGTAATAAAATTATCGAATTTTAACCTGAATCTTTGTTAATGTTAACACTTTGACTAAATTAGATTGCATAAAAAGCTTCAGAGTTTTTAAAAATAGCATCACTGAGGTTTGGATTTGACGTTTGTAAATAGATATTCTATGAAATACGGATATTTGCAAAGAGCTAGACTTCGATAATCCTACATTCAAGAATTCTATTTTTTTTAAATAGAACTTAATCAAGTTGCTATGAATAAAGTTTTAGATTAAAATTCGAAAATATTATTTTGATGAAATATCTAGATTCAACATGAAAGTATTAGTAAAACTTCCATACCTCAGCTGAATGACAAGGTTATTCTATAATCTTTTTGGCTCGTTCTAGTCTACAGATTCCGTACGAATGAAGCCAAAAGTCTGGAATAGTTTCAAGCAAATTGTGATTCCAAATGATTTGGGTATAAAGATTTTTGAATGCAAACAAAAAAGTGGAAATACAAATATTCGTGATATGAAAATGGTCTAGATTATGAAGACAAAATCAATATTTGGTTTCGAACAGTTGATAATAGACCAATGCACTGTTCATTCAAATTGATTATCAAGACCAAGATCAAAAACAAATCTACTATAAGCGAGTTCAAGAGAACACATCTGACTAAGACACAGTCTTCGTAATAGTGTATATTTTAAATCGCTCATATACACTGACAGATTTTATATTTTTATCTCAAGGATAGGAGTAAATTAAAAGGCTTGAAACTTTTACAATAACCTTTTCTCGTTAAGACCAATCTCTGTGCAAAGTTTCCAGTAGACATTAGAAAATGAGTTTTCTAGTATTGTTGGAAGAGACTACCCTATTGGCTTAAAAGTTACCATGAAAATGCATTATCTTCGTAGCAATAATGTTAAGAATCAGAACTCTTTTCAGGGTATCTGTAGCTCATTAGAGTATACATGATGTAGATTGTAGCGTGGCAAATACAATTAATCTATTAGAGGAATCTTTCGTGAGCTCAAAATCATTTTTTTTTCTACAGTTTATATTTCAATAAATTCAACTGATGAGAGCAAAAGAATAATAATCTCGAACATCTTAAGTTCAATTTACTCGCTGTTTTTCAGTTTCATTTATGGACAACCATTACTATTTCAAATTGAATGACTTTCTTTCAAAATGAACGTATTTATATTTTTATTTTCATGAATTATTTTCAAATAGATGAAAACAACTTTTAAACTTACTCTCTTGTAATTAGCTCTTGTTAATGTATGAAATACATTGAGTAAACCAGATTGATCAATAAGAATACAATCATCTTGCACAAATAAATTATCAACAATCTTTTCATTTGTCAACGAACAACATTGAGATGATAAAAAATCATTTTCCGCTTTGATGTAGAAAAACATAAAACATATGAAATTTCCATTTTTAAGAATTCAAAAAAAAAACAATCTTACTTAATGCAACTAAAACAATCCGAAATACTTGATAACTATTCATTTGTTTATTGATTTTTTTTGTATGTAATAAATAAGCTAATAAAAATGCTGGCATAGCACCTTCAAATGAACCAAATCCCTAAATAAAAAATATATTGTTTATTTTTCTTATTAAATCAAATATAGTTTCTATGTTTTTTCATTTACATGTGATAATTGTCGTTGTTCTAACCAAATTTTAAATAATTTCAATCCACTACATAGTTCATTTGATGATATAAATAATTTATTTAAATAATCTGACGTTGATCGATAACGACAATCAAACAGAATAGATGAATTATAATTTGGTGTTGAATAAAATGATTCTATTTCATCGTCGTTATCATTAAACCATTTCCATCGAAGGTTGCTTGATGTCGGTAACAAACGTTTTTCATTAAAATAATCTTGTTCTGGTGCAAGTAAAATTCGTATTGCAAATGATGATTTTTCTAAAAATGAGTAAACGATTATATTAATTTTGTGAAACAGGATCTAAAAGGAGTATTGAAAGATAAAGGTAAAAATTTTGAACTCGGACTTAGTTGATTGAAACGTTTTTAGACTCGAATCTGAATGAGGCCCGTATTCGTGATATTACGAATGAAATTTTGTTTCTTCGTGTTGATAGTCGCTCTGGCAACACGAAATATTTACTTTGCTTATTTAGATTCAGCGACTAGCACACAACTGTCAGATCTGACCCGGCAGGTCCTATGCAAAGTAGTCCCGGAGACTAAAGAAATACGTCCCAAAATAGATAGAACAAAACAAGCTCCCTATGATTAGCAGCAGCAACTACCACCGTGTTTTATGCTAATAGTTTTTTTTTAGATCTTGGTTTTTTCTTTATTTAATTACCGTTTGGCTTAACAATTAAAACAGCTTGATTAAGTTTTGTATCATTTAAATGTGAAAATTCTAATGAATATTTAAGCTTTTTTGCCATATAACAAAGATAAATGGCACGTTTTTCGATATATTCATTGTTAAGATAATCTTTTTTATGAATACAAATACGTGGCATTTCGACGAGTAAATCAATAATTGTTGATATTTTATTTGATGACTTAACTATAATACCATCATAAGTATATGAACCAATTACTTGAATAACAGTTGGTGGAATAAATTGAAATTTTTTCTTCATTTTAGAAAATGATAAAGGAATTTTTATGTCGAATTTTTTAAGCCATTCAGACATTTTTGATAGCTATTGAGTATAAAGGATTGGCTAGAGAAGAGACAAAAAAATATATATATATATGACTTACATGTCGAATTTTTCCTTGAGGAATCGATTTAAGTTCATTCGAAATTTCTTCAATGAATTGATCAATCTCAGTACGTTGATTTTCTTTTAGTCTTACTTCATTTAATAATGCATTTACCTTAAATAGACAAAAAGTTAATATAAACTCAATATCGACTAATGAGGCTGAAGTTTCTGGAAATCTAATTTTTGTACCCCTTGTAAAATATTTCTGACAGACCCATATCAACTTACGCAGTCGAAAAAGGAGCTATAATAAACTAATTAGATAGGATAAACGGAATATTCAGTAACCAATTTCATATAAAAAAGGTTGGTCATCAAACCTGCTTATATAGAAAAGAACTAATCATTCATAGTTGGATGCAACTCTTCCGAATCATTGAACTATGAGCTGTCACGCATCTAATTAAACGGTAACGAGTTATGCAAAAACTCAATACATTTTAACTTTTTCAAAAACCACAAATAAGATAACTTTTACAAAAATGAATATCTATATCATATATTAGTTGAAAGCTTGAACTACTTATTATTCAGAATTACGCGTGCATTGAATCTGAACGTTGAGTTTGGTGTTGACTGCAGTCTTTTTTAGCTAACCAATAAAAGGATATAGAGATAAATCAAATAAAAAGATGACAAGTTTGACTATAGTAGATGTACGCATAATGAAATAAACGATTTATATAATGAAGGACTAAAGGTATCCTGAAGAATGTCCACGGTCTTTAGAAATATCAGAATCTCGAAATTTGACTGAACTTTAGAGGGCGACCATGACTATTCGAATGCCTAAATAAAAGCTGGAGCAACTACTAACATATTGTATACTATCCAAAGTGACCTATTGAACCCAAACTGTTTGTTCCAAATACCGAACTCAAATTCGAATTCGATTGCTGTTTATTCAGAATTCAATATCGAGTTTTTCATAGACTATAATCCATTACTCTTCTTTTTTAGGAATTCAATTATCTACTTCTCGATCCCAACCCAAGAAATTAGAACTCATTCCACATTTGTCTTATAGATAATATCGTCAATAATAACTAAACATTTCGAGTACAAATTAAGTTATTTCTCTATATAAATAAATACCTACTTTCATTTTTGTAACAGTAGAATGATAAGTTATTTCTGATTCGAAATATGTTATTTCTAAATCTTGTTCGTCATTTTTTTTTGATTTTTTCTTTTTTTTGTGTTTAAGTCCATTTGTCAACGAAGTTCCGTTCGCTTTACGTTTAGTTACTTCCATCTGAAATTTTTTAGTTTAAAAGTAATGTTCAAACTAGAAATTTATTCAGTAATCATATACAGTATTATCCTTCTTTCTTGCATCGCTATTTATGTTCATTGCGATTATTATTATATGTTACATCTGTGGGTACAGTTTAAGAAAAATGGACAAGTTAAGGGAAAACATGGACGCTATGATGAAGGCATAAATGAAGTGATCGGATTGGCCAAAAATTCTTCAAGTAGAAATCATTATAGTTAGCGACGATTCACACTAAAATCGTCACAGTCCTTCTGTGACTGACAGCATGAAATTAATAATGAAATATTATAGAAAATGATTTAAAGAGAAGCAGTGAGAAAATAATCTAAAATTGCATAAGATTGAACACAAATGTGTCTTTATTGTTTTTTTTTATCAAATCTGTGCTTCATTTTATTGAAATATTTGTCATATGATAAAAACTTAGTCATAATTATTCTGAAATTGTTTAGAACTATTGATGAAATATATAGATACCGGAAATCATAAGTCTTGAGGGTGAGCGTAGAGATGCATAAGTGCTAGTGGGATCATTTAGAAAGAGACTATTTCATATGTACGTTCTTCTTTGAGAAATGAATACTAGAAAAAATTCGGTGGTCAGAAGCATACTTTTTTTGGATGATCTACAATATTTTGACGCTCAGATATGGATACCTTGCCTCAGTGTTTCTAACGTTAAGTACTTCAAGCAAAAGCATAGTACACAAGGTACTTACGATTTTTGAAAAATGCTAGATTCTGTATTTTACGGAAAAAAACAAAGTATCTTGAGGGTACTTTGTTAATTTTTCGCCATTATTTAAAAGTTGCTCGTCTTCCTCTTGTGTATGTGTTTTACCTGTAGATTGAGTTAAGAACCTTGCTTTTTTCTTTAGCTTAATCAAATCGAATTCATGACCGATATTTCTATTCCTCCTTTGACATTTCGACATTTTTTTTCATGTAATAAATAATGGTAAAAAATCGGCTGTTTACCGCGGTTTATCGCCAAAAATTTCCGGTTTTTGCGATATGGGTTATTTTGGTTTTATAAGAAGAACAATTTTTGAATTAAAAGATGGAATTAATGATAACCTTGTCTTTGTTTTTCTTCAATCAGCTGTTAGCCATGATACTTTGAAGTACTTTGTTATCAAGACCAAAGTACCAATAGATACTTTGTGAATAGAAATGAAGTGTCCCGTTTGTCATCTGTCTTAGATTTCTATTAGGAACACTGCTTAAATGATGCCCACATACATGAATAAACAAAATAAGAAAAAAACATTGCATGATCATTATTTTTAACACATTTCGAGCTTTTACAATACAACAATAGCAGAAAAAACCTAATGTACAATAATTGACAAAGAAACGACATGAATTAATCGTCCCATCTCGATGATTTTGACTGTCGGAAGCGACGTCTATCTGGCCCAAACGGCTATAAAACGGCAACCATTCTTCTATAGAAAGTATAGAGAAGAGTATATATAGAAAACTATTTTTTCAAGAATTTTCCTAATATGTCTTCAAATTCATGCCAATTATCTTTATAAAGACATGCTCAGCCAATAGCCTTTTAAAATAGAGTAGCGTTTAGAATGTTCGTTGATGATAAGCAGAACATTAGATTTTTTCTTTCGATGACAAAATCAAAAAATACGAATAACAAAAGAAAGATAGCCAAGTACCTCGGTATTTTTCAGTAACTTTATGCTATAAACAAAACAACAAAGATGAAAAGACAAGGAAGTGAAAATATCCACTGATGCGTTCTGTACGGTTTTTGAAGAGTTGGATACTTTCAGAGAGGCACTAGCTCAACAGTAAGTTAATATTGGCTGATGGAAACTGTTCAACATATATTCTCTTCAAATAATTTCATCGAATTCAGAGAGGAAAATCAATTTGTCATAATACATTCTCCTATTGATAAGTTTTCGAAACTTACTAATTTCCATTGGAGAATAGACAGAACAAAGCGTATGAAAATGAGGGTAATCATTTGTACTTAAAAAAAAGAAAACAGTGGGCATGCGTATGGCGCTGAAAAAAATGAGAGAAAGAAAACACATCGTCAATGAAATGAATTGAAAGTGGTTTAACATGGAATGTAACGAAAGAGAGAAAATTGTTACAGAACACTGTTACGAGTATCAGTAGACATTAAAAACAAACAAAGGATTCACTCTCAATGTCAGTTGTATCTTCAAGCGGATTTTAATTGAAACTTTGGAATGAGTGATTTTCCGATAGATACGAATTTAACTAAGTGTCTTAGTAGTCGAGGTACTGAATATTTTTCTTTTAAAATTCAGAATCAGTTACATATGAATAATTCTAATATAAATTTGTAATTATTCTGTTGATGATGATGATTATACAAAATTCATTTAGATACGAGAAGAATAAAGTATTGAGAGCAATTTGAATTTTTAAGATACATTGGTATGGACATTTCAAACAGTACTTTAAATATGCAGAAACATTCATACTAGTTTGTTGCTCAGTTTCACTATTCTAATACACTGATTTTGTACAAGACTTAGGTTACAAAAAGAGTCAAATCGACCGAAGGAAATTTTTCTATAAGATCAAAATCCTAAATTGTTGGGTAGATTCTTGTCAATAGGTATTCGTCTTCTCATGAACCTTCGGCAAGATGCTCCCAAGTTCTTTTTTGGTGTTTTCTAAAAAACGGAGTACGTTATGCCACAACTTAAGTCACTAACTTTTCTCCCGATGGATCGATAAACTTCAGCACGGAAGATATTCAAGTGGTACTTTGGATATCTATTCACAGTATTTTTAAGAAAAAGTTCGAGTCTTTCGTACATTGTATCTTACGATCCTTGTTATAATATCTACTTTTTAAACCAAACATCACATATAGTGTGTATGTGTGCATATATGACTTATACTATTTGAAATCACATCAAACTTCAGTATAGTCACCTCACTATCGACACATTTGGATGTTGTCAAGACTTGACAAGAATATCAACATAGAAGGTTGATGACTTTTCAAATTATCAAACACCCATTATTCATATAAATAGTAATTCATTCTAGTATTTCAAAAATACTTGAAGAAAAGCAAAATAACTACTCGTGAGTTTTTGAACTCTAATTACAGATATGTTTAGTCTTTCGAATAACATCACATATATGATATTTTGTTCTATTTGAATCAATATTATTAATTCATTCAAATAAAATAGCTCTATATTCATGATCATAGTCATTCTGAAACTCTTTAACATTTTCTAGTTTTTGTAACTAAATGAATATTTTAATGTTCAAAAGAACTTGAAATATTGTAATATGACATTAAAAGCTTCATAATGAGCTATGATCTTATCAAATAAAAAAAATAATGACGGAAAAAGATGGAAGATTATTTTACGAATACTAATTCTGAACATGGAGTACGTGAGTAATATGTGAATCAACTTCTGATTATCAAAAGTTCATATTGTTCTTTTTTGAGCAATCGATACAATACAATTTCTTCAAAAGATACATGAAGCAGTTTTACATTCGAAGAAGATTTTCTCATTTATTCGAATAAGCTCTTTTGCTTTCATCTGTGTTATCATTTTCATACTAATTGTCGGTGTTGCACTGGTTTATGAAATATTTGATTTCTTCACCATCGACGGACTCATTATGAAATTGTGAGTACTGTATGCTACCGTAAATAACACATCATAATTTAGTATTTGACAATAAATCAATTATACGATCGATTTTGCTTTCTGGTACGCTCACACAGGAGCCAATCTCTCTGGATCTCGAAATGCCAGTACAGTATTATCCACGAATAGGATGTTTGTTCATGTCGGCGAATTGTATTGTAGTTATGTAATATTCTTTGGAAGCGATAAGACTGAAATCTCTTTTGAGCTAAATTGTTTTCTTTAGTATATATTTAGACAAAAAATATCCAGTTCAGCTTCGTTCAAAGTGATGATATGAAATGTTTCTTAATAAAACTTTTAGCCATCCAAATTTGATAAGTACCTAAATACAAAGTTTTATTACTTACGAGGGAACATATTTAAATGCCCCCCACCCATGAGAAAAGGTTTTTAAACCATTCTATCCTGTAGGGACCTTGATGTACATCATTAATATCAATGTCTTAGCTGCTTTCGTTTAA
>CAJNOP010000016.1:2747512-2761894 GCA_905250075.1 Rotaria sp. Silwood1 | reverse complement strand
TTAAACGAAAGCAGCTAAGACATTGATATTAATGATGTACATCAAGGTCCCTACAGGATAGAATGGTTTAAAAACCCTTTCTCAGGGGTGGGGGGGGGGGGGGGGGGGAGGGCACTTAAATATGTTCCCTCGTTAGTAAAATTTAAAAAGTGTGTTTAACTGAAAGAAATATTTCAAATATTATCTTCTGTCATCAATTGACAGATACAAAATTATGACTCAAACTTTTACTAAACTACTTTATCCTAGTCACTGAGGTAATTCAATCCACCCGGTAGCGCTTTTTTCTGTGCCAACGCGTCTACATCTACTCAACTTTGCGATAGTATAAAGAATAGTGAAGTTTTGGATCGTCTGATTATAAACTTTCCGTTTATTTATATTTTCATTTACTAATAAATCACAAATATATTGTAGAAAATGAGAAGCATAAGTTCTCCTGATAGTTTAGAAAATAAAGATAAATGAATTTCTATTGTTAGGAAATAACGCAGTGCCGGATCTTCTTAGCATATAAGTTTTGCGATATCAGTTAGATGCTTACCAATGCTGATTACACAAAGACTTGAAGGTATAGAACGTGACTGATTGGTCTTTCCTGTTGTCATCACTGTTTTTCGACTGGAAAAACCAGGTATAGAAACTTGAAAATAAAGTATTTTCGTACTAAGAGTTGTATTTTCAAAGCTACAATCAAGAAGAATAATATCATTATCATTTGACAATGTAATATATGATGTTCACTATTAAAAAAAAACTAGCATAGTGTTTAATAATATTGATATCGTTATTTTTACTATCGGCAAGAAAATGTGCGAAAAATCTTAAAATATATCCATTCTGCAAAGAAAACGAATTTCTGTTTAGATTTCATTGCTCTAAAATAAATCATTGGTTCTTACGGTATTGGCAATGATCATGGGTTTAATAAGATGTCGATGCCTATGTATTGATAAGTACGACATTATCGCTGATTGTGATCAGATTTTTGTATATAAAAATATGTTCCATCCATTACCTCTATCGGTTATCAATAAACAATCTGTTAAAAACACGTTGGGAATTGCTGCTTGATAACGTTCAAGTGCAATGTGGCGACTAATATGTTAAACTCGACATAAGCTAGAATCAAATTTTTGATTCGTTAATCGGTACCTTGCTTTGTACATCTTGACATGCCACTTGTTTGTCTTGACTACGAAGTGTAGTTGGTATAACATTATTACTTAATCCGAGATATATTTTTGAATGAAAAATAGCAATTATCATTCACATTGAACGGATATTTGAGTCTCGCATTGACTGAAATTTATTAACGACACTTTCAAAATACCTACAACGAAAATATGAAAATTTAAGATAAAACGATATTGTATTAATATACAGACTACTGATTCGAAGACGAATAATGTAATCGTAGTCTTATTTATTTAATTAATATGGATCGTCAAAATCTAAAAATTTTTCATTTTGAAGCAATAAACGCAACTCAATAAAGGTTTCTTTTAGACCATCGATGTCGCTTAGCAGCTGATCCGGTTGATTAATATTATTGCAGCTGAAACGATAAAAACTGATTTGTTGTTTCTACTAGCGATCTATAGAGCAGCGACTACTATCAGGTGTCAAGATTGAACGTTTCACTAAAGTCAGGATGTGCTGATACTTGAGCAATACTTGAGAAAATTGGTCTCTTAATTTACAAATAATATGCGTCCTACATTGAACACATACTGTAAATTAAAAAAAATAAACATGAAACTTTTTAACTACCTACGAAACTTGCTATAACGTTCAATGGGAATGCGAACTGTTGGTATATTCGGTTTTAGTGTAAGCAACAATTGCGACATTGTTTAATGCTGTAATTGGCAACATCCATTTCCATGTTCTTTTGAAAAAGACAAATTTAATGAAACCGAAGGGTTATTAAAACTTACATTGCTACTTCTTTTAATACTAACTTCAGAGTATGCTTCGGAAGGAATGAAATATATATCTTTGAATTTTCTTTAGCTCATAGCTGAAACATTTCATTTGACCATGGATGCATTTCAAACCCTTTTTATTAATGCACTTAAATGATAATATTGATAGGCACACTTTTCATAATTAACTAGTCGCGAATTGTTTTCGATTTCAAATAAGTTTAATTTGCAGGAAACGCACTTCAAGGGTTGCTGCTATGGCACTGTTCACACTTTACGTATGGAAAATAAATTACGCTTTATCTTCTCCCAGCACGTCCAGGGTGTATGACGAAACATGTCCAGACACATGCCAAATAAAACACAAGCTATAGAACATATACAACTAAATTATACATGTATGCATGTGACTAACTAAATATCAATTGTGCCAATATCGATAAAGATGACGATTTTTTCCATTCTGTCCAGCATAATATTAACATGTCCTGCTTTGAATGAAAAAAAAATTAACACTCGACTCTTTTCTTTCGAAAAGCCAACACTTTCTAATGTTCAGAATTAGTATTCGTAAAATAATCTTCCATCTTTTCCCGTCATTATTTTTTCTATTTGATAAGATCATAGCTCATTATGGAGTTTTTAATGTCATATTACAATATTTCAAGTTCTTTTGAACATTAAAATATTCATTTAGTTACAAAAACTAGAAAATGTTAAAGAGTTTCAGAATGACTATGATCATGAATATAGAGCTATTTTATTTGAATGAATTGATAATATTGATTCAAATAGAACAAAATATCATATATGTGATGTTATTCGAAAGACTAAACATATCTGTAATTAGAGTTCAAAAACTCCCGAGTAGTTATTTTGCTTTTCTTCAAGTATTTTTGAAATACTAGAATGAATTACTATTTATATGAATGATGGGTGTTTGATAATTTGAAAAGTCATCAACCTTCTATGTTGATATTCTTGTCAAGTCTTGACAACATCCAAATGTGTCGATAGTGAGGTGAATATACTGAAGTTTGACGTGATTTCAAATAGTACCAGTCATATATGCACACATACACACTATGTGATTTTTGGTCTAAAAAGTGGGTCCGAGTCATTTGGCCGACACCTCACTTGACCGACACCATTTCGCCGACAAATTGTTTGGCCGACATGTACACTTCACCGACAACTCATTTGGCCGACAAATATTTGAAGTAAAATAAAATGAAATTTCTTGAAAATATTGCGTCAGAAAATCTTTTTATCAAAAGTCACATTTATTTACAATGAAAGATTATGGGCAATGCCCCGAAGAAAATCGAACTTATCTCACGGGAAACAGTTTGTTAGCGGGAGACTTGTTTTAACTGATAAAAAATCGTCGTCTGATTTTATTTTGAAAAATGTTCACTATTTATAGATGAATGAGTGGGAAAAATCCACGCAATATTTTCAAGAAATTTCAATTTTTTTGATCTCAAATATTTGTCGGCCAAATGAGTTGTCGGCGAAGTGTACATGTCGGCCAAACAATTTGTCGGCGAAGTGGTGTCGGTTAAGTGATGAGTCGGCCAAGTGATTGTCGGCCAAATGAACGCGACCCCTAAAAAGTAGATATTATAACAAGTATCGTAAGATACAATGTACGAAAGACTCGAACTTTTTCTTAAAAATACTGTGAATAGATATCCAAAGTACCACTTGAATATCTTCCGTGCTGAAGTTTATCGATCCATCAAGAAAAAAGTCAGTGACCATTTATGTAATCTGATATGCGCGCTCCTTAGTTTCGCTATACCGCGTTATTATCGCTTCATGACTTTATGTTTTTCTGAAAATAAATGGTGAAAACGATATGTTTAATTGTTGTTTAGACCTATGATACTAAATGTACGATTTTGGGGTAAACTCGCATACATCAAGTTAAACAGTATGTCGTGACTTGTTTTTTTTTTATAGAAAATGATTTCTTGGATATTTTAGTTATTTGTCAGATTACATTTTTATAGAGTAATGTGAACTTCTGCTAAGTTTAGCGGGTAGCTTCGTGAAAAGCAACGAATCTATACTTTTAGAAAAGTCTAGGTAGAAATATTCTACTTGAGGTAGCACATGGCTCATGCTTGAAAGAGTATTAAAGTAACTCTTTGTTATTCATCTTTGTCATAGCATCATTTTTATGCACATTTAATAGTTTTTACTAGAAGCAAATTTTGAAAAATATCAATATCTTTGAGAAACTCTAAAAGAATGTCCGTTTCATCGTCGGAAGTGCCATTTTTTTTCATTTTCATTATCATTCTCTGTAGAAAACAACCATTAAAATAATGTAAACAAAATTTGTCCTTGGTTGTTATTCGAAAAGTGAAGAATACAAAAGAATGAAACATGAAAAAGAAACTAACTAGAATTATCTGAAGTTGAGCGACTCTTCTACATCCGATTAGATAGGTGTAACGCAGCAATCGGTGTCAGGATAAGGATGTCGCTAAATAACGGTAGTTTTACCATTATTTTAAATTATATCAACAAAAAACAGTAATCACAACGAAGTAAAAATTGCAATAGCGAGGTTCAACGACCTCTGTTGAGGAAAGAATATAAAACATGGCAAGATTCTGGTTTCTCTTTTTTTACTTTCTAAATGTTTCAGTTTTATTATTGTAATACCTATCTGTATGTTCTTTGCCCTAAGAGAAGAGTAGAACAGAGCAAAGCAAAATAAGTTCTAATAAAACAAAAAAAAAAAAGAAAGAGAACGATAGAGTTTTTTCTGCTTCTCTCGATAGAACGTATATACGTTCTTTGGATGGCGAACATACAATGTGGATATGGTCCGATTCTGGGATGGTCACGTCTCGCCACGATTTATGACTCATCAGTTTGGGTAGAATGTTTAAAAATGATGCTGATCTCATGATCATAGCCAACTGATGTCCTGATTGTCGTAAGTATATAAAAATATGATAATTCGAAAGCAATTTCTATTTTCTATTCACTGATAGTAGACACAGAGAAACATTATTGCCGTCTTTCCTGAAACTCCAATGTTATAATTCTTTTTTTTTCTTTCTTTTGGTATGATCTCGCTTTTCTTCTACTCACTACATGTTGATCATTAATATTAATAAGAAATGATATTGATTCATGGGTATATTAATCATTGTCAACTTTTTCTTTAGCATCGTCATTCGCCACCTAAACATTACCGAGAGAACAACATGATCGATACTATTTTTTCAATGGTAACTATATTACATTTGCATCTATTGAATGAATATATGGTTGCTATTCTTTTTTTTAAAGGTTAATGAAGATATGAAAATGGACAAGAATAATTATAAATATAATACTGAAATCTTGTCTGATCATAAAGATGATCTTCAATGTGAAGAATTTGAAGAAACACCTCTTTATGCTGCTGTTCTTACCTATATTAGTTATGCTGTTCTTTGTTTATTTGGTTGGCTACGAGATTTTATGCGACAATCAAATATTGAAAAGAAACGTGGTGCTGTTGATCCTAATGCTTCATTGGTATGTATATTTGAATTAGTCTTTTACTATTTAGTTATGTTTTTTTTCTTGTCTTCTAGGGTTTTGTTCCACTTTATCAAAGTTATGAGTCATTTTATACAAGAAATATGTACACTCGTGTTCGAGATATTTTTAACCGTCCAATTACAAGTGTACCTGGTCCACAATTTCAATTAGCAGAACGTCTCTCAGATGATTGTAATTGGACATACAGGTAGTCTTACAAATATATATATATATATATATATACTATTTTCAAATAGTTATTTTTTCAAGATTTACAGGCAAAACAATTAGTGCAATTAATTTGGGTTCATATAATTATTTGGGTTTTGCTGAAAGAACTGGTTCATGTGCGACAGATGCGATAAATGCAATTAAATCACATTCTATTGCAACTTGTAGTACCAATTCTGAAATAGGTGAGAAATTGATTTGTTTCACCAAGTGAAAGAGATATCGATTACATATAGCTTTTTCCTTTCTTTTCTGGCCTTGATCATGATGATAATGTCATGTATGAGTACATTTATCGTTTCTGTTAATTAGTAACTACTTCAGAATTTTGTTGATTCAATATATTCATAACTTGAATAATTGAAAACAATCGTTGTTTTCTTTTGTTTATAGGTACTCAACATTATCATGTTGAACTTGAACAACTTCTTGCTAAATTTCTTGGCGTTGAAAGTTGTATTGTCTTTGGCATGGTTCGTTTATTCTTTTCAAATAACAAAAATAAAAGAACATTTTCTATGTATATATATATTTATGTAGGGCTTTGCAACCAATGCATTAAATCTTCCAGTATTAGCATCGAAAGTAAGATTCATAACACTAAAAACAGTTTTCGTTATATTATTATTCTTTAGGGAGATTTAATTTTAAGTGATGAATTGAATCATGTTTCGCTGATATTAGGTATACGTTTATCAGGTGCTTGTTATCAAACATTTGCACATAATGGTAAAATTATTTGTTTTGATTTAATAAGTTTAATATTAATTCAAATCAAAATAGATATGAATGATTTGGAAAAAAAATTACGTACTGCTATTGTGCAAGGTCATCCACGTACAAATAGACCATGGAAAAAAATAGTGATTGCAGTCGAAGGTGTATATAGGTTAGTATTGTTTAAGAAAATTTCTTAATTTTTTTTACGATTTTATATTTAGTATGGAAGGATCTATTTGTCGATTACCACAATTAATTGAACTTAAAAAGAAATATAAAGCATATTTATATATGGATGAAGCACATTCTATTGGTGCAATGGGCAAAATTGGTCGCGGTATCGTGGATTATTTTAATGTTGATGCAAATGATGTTGATATTTTAATGGGAACATTTACAAAAAGTTTTGGATCAGCAGGTGGCTACATTGCCGGAACGAAGGTAGATACATTAAATAATTTTTCGACAGAAATTATACTATTAAGACTTAAGGACTCCACCTTCACCGAAAATCTATTTTTTCCGAAAAAAAATCGAAGGTGAGTTTTTAGCATAGAAAGATACTGCAAGTTTTTTTCTCTATATATAGTTTCTCGAAAAAAGGTCAAATGTTAACAGGCTCTCGAAAGAAATTCCGACCCTACTACGATATTTTCCGAGAAATTTTCGTGACTTTTTGAAAGCTTTTTAGCTTTAGGAAAATTACTTTTTTATTTGTATGAGCATTGAATAAACGTTCTTATTAAGTTAAAGCACAGCAGATGATATTAACTAATATTATCTCGTACGAGCTCTAGAAAAATTTCACTTAAAAATATTCTCTTTATGCCATTTCAATATGTTTTTTTTCTAGATTTGAATGAAAAAATCTATGTCTAAGTTTATCTGCCGATTTTCTCATAATACGGCCTTCAAGATCAGAAAATTGTGTAACACTTCCTACTCAGTTTAAGATGTAACAAATATTTTTACAGTTGATTTCTGTATTGAGGAAAGTGAGATATTGTATTTTGAAGTGAAATTTTGTTGCCTATTGTAACATCAGATGTACTGGAATGATCATAACGAATGAATGGAAGCGAATTTCGAAATTCTGTTTCAATAGAAACTGCATACGGGTATTGGTTTTAATTTGAAAGAACTCCGAGCTTTTTATACCTTGTAAGAACAAACCTATAGAGATTCTGATAAAGATCATAAATGGACTATAAATAAGTCGAAAGTTCAGTCGAGTTTGACGTATCAGACTGAAACTTTTATCAGAAGTATTTCTCGCTAGAGCCACTCATTCCTGAACATTATTTAGAATTGAATATAGGAGAATAGCTTCAATTATATTGACCTACAGAAAACTCTGTTACTCATCTAACACAAATTATTTATTCTGAAATCTTCCAATCCTTAAATGAACTATTTGAACTCACCATATTGTTCAATGATATACAATAGATAAGTAGTATAGAAATGTTTTTTTCAATCATTATGTGTATTTTAACGTATTGAAGCATTTGTTTTGTCTATATGCAACATAATTCATATAGAATTATGAAATAAAGACTAGATTATAATGGCAAGATTTATGTAAATATGATCTCTATTCAAGCATCTTTTCCAATCAGAAATTTATTTATTTTGAAATGCTGATAAATAGTGATATAGATTTACAGACAATATGACATTTTCCTATGTCTCACAATCGAATATATTTCATATAACTTATGCTCTAGTTTTACTTAAACCAATCAATACATGATAGACAGACAAGAAGTTCGTAGAAGAAAAAACAACTGTAAATTTTCAAGAGTTGTATATGCTGACGAAGTACATCGATTTTCTTCTAGGACAAAAAGCTGCAATCATTAAAGGTATTTTTGTTTAAAAACCAGTTCAAATTTCTGTATACGATAGAACAACATGCTCAATTTGAAACAGTATACAGAGGATAGACTTCAAATGAGCTCAATAACTATCGAACAAATGCCTTTCTCTTATTGACTCTATAATGAAAACATAAACGTTTGATATTTCTTTAGTCTCTCGTCGATCATATTCGTGTTCATTCTCATGCGAATACATATGCATCAAGCATGTCAGCACCTATTGTTCAACAAATAATATCTTCTCTTGATCTTCTTAATGGTCCAGAAGGTAAAAAATATGTAGTATAAGCAAGTCAATATAAATCCATTTCATGTATAGGCAAAAAACGTATTTGTCAATTAGCTGATAATACGCGTTATTTTCGACAAAAATTAGTCAATATGGGTTTTATTGTTTATGGTAATAACAATTCGCCTGTTGTTCCAATGTTACTTTATTTGCCTGCACAAGTTACTTGTTTTAATCGAGAAATGTTACGTCGTGGTATTGCTGTTGTTACTGTTGGATTTCCTGCAACAAAATTATTAGAAGCTCGTGTACGTTTTTGTATATCAGCTGCACATACACGTCAAATGCTTGATACTGTACGTTAAGTTTTGTTGTTTTGTTTTTTTTTCTTATTCTAATTATGTTTATTATAGGCTTTATCAGCTATTGATGAAGTCGGCACTGACATATCATTACGTTATTCAACGCGACATCAACATCGACGTTTAAGAGATACTTGAATTGAAAAATATTTTCAGATATGATATAAACTTGTTTTTGTGTTCCTTTTTATTCCACTGAATGAAAATAACATTCATCTATTAATAGGTCTCAGTATAAAATTATTCTCGCTTTTATTAATTACTTTTTGTCGTTGTTCTTTTTACATCTTTTTGATTATCTAGTAATGATCATGAGATTTATCTTCAGTTAGTTTTTTACTTCATTTATCAGTCGTTAATATGAGTTATTAATTTGAACTTTTATATACTAATTCTGCTTGTTTATATGCTGCCTTGGTATGTTTTTCTTCTTCTTAGTTTCTCGTATTGTAATATGTGTTCACAATCTGTTCAATACATTGTATATATTGCTGTTTTCTACTTTCACTCATTCTTTAGGATAATAAATAAAAGTCGAATAATAACTACTTCTATTTGTTTTTCATTACATATAAATAATATTTATTATACTAAGTTATCTTTTCAATTTCAAAATATTGTAATATGACAGTTTTCTTACTTTTATTAAGAGAATAGAATGAGAGAAATACTTCTTAAATTCGCATTAACAATTTCATTGATCTATTCAAAGCAAAGATTTTCAGATCACAATGATATACTGTTCCTTCACGAAGCGATGTACAAGTTTTAAGCAGCGGGATATCACAAGGCTTGAAGACTTTTTCGTCTCTTGATCATATTGTCGTTTTTTAAGCACATACTCATATCTATAAAAATGAGTGATTTTTTATTAGTGTTTTGTATTTTGAATGATCCATGTATATGTATGCATATGTATATATATCATTTGGTTTATTTGACATTAGGCGCATTAAATAGTAGTTAGGACATATCTAGGACGAAGAAAACAAAATGGGAATACATTCGTAAACAACTGTGTTGAGTCATATACGAGTGTATTTTGACGGTTCACAGAGTTTAGTATTACGAGTGCATATTTTCGTGATTGTATACGAAGCAATAGAATCATATATATGAAGAAATATAGAGTAAAACTGACCCCATATGCAATCATCGTGTACAAATATAGCAAGTACTCGTTTTTGTCTCCATAAATCATCGTATTTCTTTGTATGCATTCGTTTACTTTAATTCTTTGAAAAATTTGCAAAAAAAAAGATTGTCTCTCTCAAAAAATATTTGCCACAAGATGGAATCATGCACTAGCAAAGTGACTCCTTGATTGACTCGCTAATGTCAGACTCGTGGTCTAACAGTTATAATGCACTGCTATTACATGTACTTCGATCTCTTTGTTCTTATCCTTTTCCTTTGATCATATCTATGGTTGTCTGATATCTTTTAAATACTATTATTTCAGTTGGTTGATCTCTATTCTTTGACATTAATTGCCTTTAGCTGCCTCTGCTGTTTGTTCTTATCATTCGTATATATAAGCGCATTGTATTTTTATTGTGAGTGTAACAGAGGCAAAAAAATATTGTAAGTGAGTTTCGAACAAACTCAAGTGGTGCATTTTTTCTCTATTATTCATTGAATATCAGCTAAAGAGTTTGTGTTCGAAGCATCAAGTGTCACCTACTATTAGATGGATTGCATCGAGGAGAATCAAATGGAGTATAAAAAATATGGTCGTTTAGTATCATGCAAATGACCTAAAATGCTCAAAGCATTTGTTTACCTAACTTGTTATCATAGTCGTTTCAGAGAGCTTGGACAATTCCTTAATCATCTGTGAGCGAAATAATTTCTGATGCGCCATTCTACAAAACAAATACAAACAATGTTTCTTGAGCAGAAAAACATCTTTTTCGACTCGAAGAAAGCATTCAAAAGCCAAACATTTTTTTGATACACCCAGGCACTTCTTTCGTCCTTTAGTCTACTTAAAATTTCTTTATTCCATAACCATTTCTGGAAAAAAGATCGCTCAATATTCATCTACATAAAACGCAATGATTTCTAGTGTAGACTTCATAGGTTGTGTTAAAATGATATTAACACATTTTGTCATTCGTTTACTTATACCGAACAACTCGACATTTATTCATCATCAGTTACTGATCTACTATAACTTTTCAATAGAATGAAGAAAACATTAATAGGTACAGTAATTAAACAATCACACAAAGTCAATGATGAACAATTTATAATATGTAAATGGATCGAACGAAATACCGAACTGCAAAATTTTCACTACATATGTGATCATTGAAATTCTGTCAGGTTCTGGTATAGAACACATCTGTGTGTGAGACATTGCATATATTAATTTTTCTTTTTGATGTGTTTATAACGTTCCTTTTGTAAGAGAAGACAAATATTTGAACAAGCAGCTTATTGATTCATACATGCTACGATTATTTTGATTTTGCATGAACGTCATACTCGATTATCTTCGGAGCAAAAATATCAAAAGTGTACAAAAGTGATTGAAACTCTAGAGTAATGTTCTGTGATATAAAAAGTATGGTACTATTCATTAATAAAAAGACAAATTTTCGACTTTGTTTAATAAATAATTGAGTTAATAAACGCTTAACCAAATTAGTCAAACCAATATCTGGACATTTCTTATAAGACGCTCTTCCATACTGCTAAGTTCGATGTACCTGAAAAAAAAGCACTACCGATAGATAAGATATAGCGCTTTCTTTTATTTCTTCTTGACAAGAAGATTTTATATCGTCAAAATATATGTTGTTTTTTTTTTTGTTTTTTGATGAAAGTTTTTTGTATGACTTGTTCTATTCGTGTGCACATATCGACATTTTCGGCTTATCATCGTTGTTATTAGAGAAATAATTATTTGCATATATAACACGATATTCAATTCTATCTCTAACATAAAAGTGAACAGATATAATGAGTACAGTCTTATTTTTTTTGTACATTCGCTCATCTTGCTTATTAACAAAAGAAAAAGTATTACGGCACACCAAGTATGGAATTATAATTCGAACAAATCGTTATTTACTTAATTTGATTCGTTTTCGATGAATCGATCTCTCTCCTCATCTATGACGCGTTCAGTATCGTCTCTCTCAACAGACATGTTTCGACTAATTGCATCTCTTCGTCCCAACTGGTCTCCATTCAATACTCATTTGCGTCAATTCACTGATGGTATCATCAATACAATTTTTGATCTTTTTGATAATTCAGATCCGTCAGAAGCACTAGTTGTCAAGATATTTGGATTAAAAACAGAAGAATTCATTGATCGTGATCTCGAGATAGACACTTTATGTATGCTTTCGCAATATAAACTTGCTCAACCCGTTCTTCTTCAATTCACCAATGAAATAATCCACGAAGTTGCTTCCAGTGAAATTTGTTCAAGAGATGACATTAGAAACATGAGGATTGCTTCACTCATTGCTTGTCAAATGACCAAAATTCACTCGTTGTCAATCGAAAATATGAATCAAAAGCCATGTCTCGTTCCATTAATGCGAAAATTTTCACGTCAATTGAAAAGGACAATGATTGACTAGAAGGTAAATAAATATAACTAAAGAGAAAGATGCATTGCACAATGTGAAAGGCTTTGGCAGATGGTGTCGTCAATAATTCTTGAAACAGACCTTATTGAAATCGTCTTTAACACGAATATTTTCTAGGATTGGTCTGTTTGTTATATACTTGAACTCTCGTTCATCTGACGTTGATTGGATAGAACAAGACGTATTACCTCGACTTATTCCTAATCCTCAATATGGCATTGTTTTGGTTCTATGTCATAGCGATGTTCTCTGTAAAAATGTTCTCTACGATTCATTATCAGATTCAGTTTCGTTCATCGATTTCGAATATTCTGCAATCAACTTTGCTCTATTTGACGTGGCTAACCATTTTGTTGAATATGCAGGTGTTGATTAAATCGATTTCGACCGATATCCAACGAGAGATGAGCAAAATAATTGGCTTAAAATTTATTTCGGAACAGGAGGCTTGAAATTTGACGATCAAGAAAAGATATGTCATCTCATCGATCAGTTTTATGCCTTATCTCATTTTTGCTATGGACTTTGGGGACTCGTTCAAGTTTGTTACGCTAAACTTGACCATGACTATGGCTCCTATGCACGACGTCGGCTCAACAGATTCAGAGAACTTGAATCACTTTTGTTGAACTCATCATAACAGGAATGATTTTTCATAGAAGACGAAAGTTGAATAATTGAAATAAAATAGAAGAAGTTTTATAAAAAAAAAAATACTCATCCAGTTAAGTTTTTGGCAATGAGTAACTCATATTCACATTAACCAAGTGTCAAATGTAAAACATGTTTATGTCACCATGATACATATTGAAAATTTTACAAATCTTTGAAATGATCATTTTATTCAGAAAGGTAATCAGCAAACACTACCCATATTCATTGTCGGATACCATCAACAAATAATTTTACAGCACTTTCGGAATTTATTCTATAGCTCTTCACTTATTGGAAGGCTCCAGCTTTCTTACATAATAAGTTGAAACTGCAACCGTCGTTCACGTGAACACATGTTAATATATTAAAATGTCATCCTGATGATACTATGTGAAAAATAAAAGCAGATGCATCTATGAATGTGGATGTTAGGTGTGAAGGTTTGACCTTTTAGTCACCAACACCCACATTCTCAACTTGCTGCTATATCTCCGAATTTTCAAGTTCGAATGGAAGAAAAATTGTGCTAATATCGTCATGCACAACAGAATTCAA
Organism: Rotaria sp. Silwood1; assembly: GCA_905250075.1. Taxonomy (NCBI): domain Eukaryota; kingdom Metazoa; phylum Rotifera; class Eurotatoria; order Philodinida; family Philodinidae; genus Rotaria; species Rotaria sp. Silwood1. Next base: position 2,748,178 of record CAJNOP010000016.1, on the reverse strand, counting down.
ATTATAACTGTATTGATTTTAGTTTTTCTTTGATTTGATGGAAGTATAGAATCGCTAATTCATAGTTCTGCGGGGAATAGTTCTTCATGAGTAGGATCATTAATAGTGCGCTGAGCTTTTTCAAACATTGCTGTGCTGATAATTGTTTGGCTTATGATATCATCTCCATAGTTAGAATTCGGTCAACATATCTCAACATACCGCTCGATGCCAATAATCACTTCTTGTATTGTAATACTTATAGAATTCAGGTTTGCATCTTAGTATGTTCGTGCCAAAAATGATATTCACTGATAAGTAGATAATTTCTCTCATGACAGATTTATGATGGATAGCAAAATAGTGTACTGTATATTCATTTTCACTCTTGCATTCGTTGCATGTTCAAATAACTTGATAAGTACTGAAGTACATTCTAGATCGAACTGAAAGTATATTGAATAATTTGTCAACTTTGTTGTTGAGTTCTGAAAAACTCGGTCAAATCATTTTTTACAACATTGGCAACGCGAGCACTTAACATTAGTTACTCATTTCACACTAAGTTCTCTGAATAGAGTTGCTTCACCAAGTAATCAATTCAAGGTAAATTCTTGTATTGCGTTTACGAGGAACTGAATTAAGCATCTTTAGAACGCAAAGAAATACTAAAATGATAGCTTTTAC